>CM023487.1:47077245-47627245 GCA_013339685.2 Hyalomma asiaticum | reverse complement strand
GAACGATGATTGCGCCCCAGTGCACATACCAGCCAACCAACCAACCAACCAACCAGGGTAGCGGGGGTCTCGTCGCGAGGACGTTGCATGCATCGAGGATTCGAGGTTAACCCACACAGAGACGCGCGCGTGAGAGAGCGCCTGTCGGAAACCGCGTGCCCGTTTTTTCCCCCTATGCAAAGTCTCTCTCTCTCTTTCCCCTATATTGCTACACGGTCGCCGGCGGCTGTACGAAGTGGGCTGGCAAGCGACAACCTTTTTTTTTTTTTTCTACACCACGATGTTGTGTGTACACTGTCCACGCATTGAGACGTTACAGTGTACTCTTCCAACCTTGCTACTGCTTAGAAAACCAGGACCGCGCCGATGCGTGAGCGGAAGAGTTCGCTCTATTCTTTCTTTTTCCCTAACGCGTCTTTAGTCGAAGATGTTTCCGCTTCGGAAGGAAAGCAGAAACATCTTCGACTCTAGGGACACCGCCAAATTCTGGCACATCTGTGGCCTTCGCCACGAGCTCGTCGGCTCACGTTCACTCTAAGCTCCGGCATACTGACGAGTCTAACGTCGTGGCACTTGCCGAGAATTTAAAGGGCCCATGACAGCTATTTTTTGTTGGATACTTTTATGTTCTAATGAGTAGAACAGTGTCTTGTAATCACGGCATGGAGTGGCAAATTCTCCAGCGTGAAGTCTAATTAGTCACAGCATCGTTAATTTTGTTCAGTTTTAATGAAGCTTCGAAACGCGCGCCAAAAACTGCAAGAAACTAGCGCCGCGGGGTTAGCGCGGTGGCTGTCGGAAGTGAGCGCATCCACTGATCACTTGAGCTCAAGATTCGGTGACGTTGCGGAGGAGCCGCGAGCGCCAGACCAGCTCGCCACACTCGCTTTGCCTCATAGGTGTGCTACAATGTACGCTTTGAGGGACCAATCACGGAGAGGAAGCAGAAAAGTCGGTTTTTGGCGTGGCCCTTCCGCGAATCGGCTGCGAGGAAGCCGATCTTGGGAGGCCACGCTCGGAGGCCCTTAGCGCGGGCGCGCCCGTGTTTCTCTGTGACGTCCCGATCATCAACTTACAAAAGTGCAAACGGTCACAGATGGTCCCACCTAACTACGTCATACTAGGTGACGATGTCGCGAGGTGCCGCAAACCCAGATGCGCATGTTCTGGTCACTTTAAATACATATTAAAATCTTAACGACAACGTTTCGCCGTTAACACTTGGCCACAAGTGGCCTTCGGATGTTCGACAACAAACAACACAAAACATCTCGGGTTGAAATTTTGGTGTCATGGGCCCTTTAACAACAGCATCAGGGGGAGTGAAAGAGCGAGACAGAGAAAGCGCGAAGGAGAACTGACTTTTGTCGAAATCGTGCATGCAGCCCAAGCCTTTCTGCGTACGTAGAAGGGCACGACGCAGCTATACCACATTATAGCTAGGCCGAATGCTCTACCGTTAATGTGAAGCGCATGCACAGCTCAGTGGAAGGCTGGACTGGGCCCCTCAGCCAATCAGCGAAGGCGAGCGTTCAGTGACTCAGGACGCTCGCGTATATATAGTCTGCTGAACAACGAGGGAAACTGTCACGTGATTCCGCTAGCCACTGTGGTACAAACTCCCCGAGTGACTTGTGCACTGTGCTTCGTGGATAGGATTACGCCCACGCTGCTTGTACGCGGTAACATTTACTGGCGCCTGACCATGCATACGTGAATCTACCGCTCCCCCTGTCATGTGATCAAGGCCCACTTTTTCTTATGACTGGGCTTTGAGAGTGTCACGTGACGCCGCCTCCGAGCTTTTTTTTTCCTTCCTTCCTCCACGCTGCTTAACGATTCTACGCACGAAGCGGACGACGACTTCGTAAAACGCGTGGTTGAGGAAAAGGGAAATTGGAAGACTATACGCCGTTGTTCGAAGAAAAAAAGAAGCCCTTCCTCGGCGGATGCATACAAAAAGTGCGGCACTATTTCGTGCGGCGCCCAGCGAGCGCGCTTCGAAATAAAAATGTCTTAATGGTGCTCGTATACCTTCCGCGCGACGCTTGCACGTGCGGGTCCACTGGCTATGTATAGAGCGTCCGCACGTACACAACGTATACTACACGTGCGTGGACCAGACGAAAAACGAGGAAAAGCGCTGACCGTGACGTCACGGTCCGACGATTATCACTCCGCGCGCAGCGTTGTCTGTACGCTGCCGCGGCGGAAACTGCGACGCGCAGTAGCAGGGGGCCGCTAAGTCGCCGATCCGAGTCGCGCAACTATACTCCGTTTCATACATCAGGTGCAACGCTGCGAAGGCTACGCAAGTAGTCCGTAAGGGAAAAGAGGAGAGGTGTATCGCTCCGACAAACGAAAACTACGTACATAATAACAAACTCGCATATTTGACTGTTTCCCCGCAATCCGAGCGTATTTTGTGAGGCTAATGAAGAATGTACTATGAATTAAGGCTGCCAGCGACGCATTTGTTTTTCGCTCACCGCAAGCACTGCACTACTTTACAGTAGCGGAAGTACACAGCGTAAACACGAGCGCTAGCTTTGACAGCGTTGCACCTGATATACGAAACGGACTATATATATACCGCCACTACTACCGCGATACCACCCCCCCCCCCCCCCTTTTTTTTTTCCAGAAGACGACAGCGGCGAAGTTGCGCGGAGCGTGACTGAGGCATATCCTGTTTCCGAGGGCTTTAAAACTGTATAGTATTCGTCAGCAGCCAGCTCAGCGGATTAAGATCACGTATACTAACTACGTGACGCCTTCTGGCAAGAAGAGCCTTCCACACTCACCGCCGTAAATACCTGTGGCGCTGGCTAACACTTCCCAGGATTGAAATGTGCAGAAACGACCAATTAAGTGGGTGGGGGAACGAGACCGGCGTTGCAGCTCAGTTGGTATAGCATTACTATATAGAGCATTACTATATACTACAGCTAAAAACTAACAAATAACATACCCCGTGTCTTCCTTGGCCTCACTGTCTGTTGTTGGATTCATTTCGGTGGTGTGAAAACCCCCGATCCTTTCACCTCTCGTCATAGTAGTAATGTGGTATAATGTGTACACTGTCGCGTAGTATGGTCTTGGTACGCAGGCCAACGGGCACGCCATAATAGCGTAGTCCAGCAAGTAAGGGGAACTGTAACTGAGCGAACTTAATTAGCTCACGCGAGGCAAATCAAGAGAGGAAGCAACCAAAAGAGCCACCGAATGGGCCCAGGCCACCACACAAAAAGAAAAAGAGAAAACAGTGTCGCACGCCCTTCGGTCGCTTGAGGCACGTGCGGTCATCTCAGAACAGCACAGGCATGAATAATAATAATAATAATAATAATAATTAAACGAAGTTACTGCGAAAAATTGGTGCTACAAGAGCGGCAAAGACTGGCAATAGGCGTGTACTTGTTCCCCTTCGTGGCTGCACCGATTGTGCGAACAGCCCGAAAAGCTTACAAACGAAGATAATCGACACTAACTTTGGTCCCGGAACAATCACTACATCTCGTGTTTGCACTGCACAAACTGCGCCGCCCACGCGGGCGGCATCACGCAACGCTCGCGAAGCAAACATACATCGCGCACGCGCCTCCCATCCAGAGCAAATGAGCACCCGTGTCAACCGGCCCCGCACACAACGAAAGAGCGCACAGTTATCTAATCGGAGATAACGGCGCCGCATGGGACGGTCCGTACATGGCCGCAGCTCATGCGCCGAGATACGCGTGAACTAACACGCGATAGGCGGAACTCACGCCCGATTCATAACTGGGGTTTTGCGTCCCAAAAACCACGATTTGATAATGGGAGACGCCGTAGCGGAGGGCTCCGGAATATTCCGACCACCTGGGGTATATTCGGCGTGCAATGACATCGCACAGTACACGGGTGTCAACGTTCCCGCCTCCATCTAAATACAGCCGCCGCGGCGTGGATTCGATCCCGCGGCCCTCGGACCAGCGGCCGATCGCTGTATTAGTGAGGTCGCCGGGATGTTTGCCGTATAAACTGAGCCACAGCCAATTAATGGCCACTTTGCTGTCAACGACTGTGCCTCACATCTTGAATTGTTAGCCCGATTATATCCATCACAGGAGTAGAATACTTAATAGTAAAAATACTTAATCATAATAGCAGAATATACCGCCACCAGCGAAATGTTATAAAGCTCTGAAAGCTGGACTAGTATGTTTGAAAGAATACTATTTATCGAGAAGAAAAGGCTAACACTGGGAAAGAGAGAGAGAGAGGTGGCTCTTAGTGAAAAAAAAAAGCACAAAGAAGTTTTTGCAGCCCTTGCGGGAGCACGTCTCAGCACCATAATACGTACACAGACGGGGTGCTTTCTGAAAGAGCGCCGCCACCGATTTGCTCAGAAGCTTATTCGCTTATTCGTGCATCACGTGACACAAACACTGGAAACGCGCGCTCGCGCACACACACACGCAAAAAGAAAAAAGAACAATCGCTGTATGTGTCATGTATTTCTTTCGCGCATCCATGACGCATGAGAGGGTCGAACGACCAACAGTATACATCCACAGTGTGTTTAGGATGGGAGCGTTAGATGCCGTGGCTCATTTCGGTGCGCATAGAATACAAAAAGAAAATGCAATTATGTTTAGTTTCGGTTTACAGCGTACACTGCAGAATAATAGGAAGGCTAGACTAACGGTGTTCTATAAGACACCTCACGGAAGCCCACTCTCCCTCAGTAGTCTCCACTCTCCCTCAGAGTTCGCACTCTGATTAGGAATATGCTGCGTTCCTATCGCGATTAGTTTAAAATTTACATTTTTTTTATCTTACATGCCCGATGGAGACGGGCAATCTTCGCTTCAACGTGTGGAGTGATCTTGCGTCGACGAACGCGAAGAAATCCTAGGATGCCATTCGTACTAAGCTTCGCTTTATATCGAAAAAAAAAAAAAGGAAGGAGAAAGAAAACAATACCTTGAGAGGGAATACCCGGAGCGAACGACCGACTGGAATGGAACGCTAGGTAGCGAGTGCGAAGAACTCGCATGCATATGAAGCAAAATCACAAAAAACGGCAAAAAAAAAAAAAGGAGGTAAGAGGAGAAGGGTGGACTCGCTGGCGGCAACCAGTCTCGCGAGGCCGCCAAGCCAAGCCAAGCAAGGAGTCGAGTGCCAGGCAGTCCTACCCTCGCACCGCAGCCGTGCCTCTTGAACAGACACGGTCTGCCAGTGCCAGCTTTCACAGGTCCAAGGAGGAAATAAAAGATATTCAGCTCCAAAACACACACCAGGTAAAAGAGGCTGGAGATATACCACGTGAGAAGGAAGCGAAGAAAAAGGGGCTTTCTTTGTTTTGCTTTTTTTCGCACAGTTGCTTAGCGAGTAGAGAGTCGCTGTCGCAGAGCGCAGTCACAGGATCACAGATATATCCTCTCCGCTTATTTATTTTTTCCCCAGTCATAACAAGGAGAGAGAGAGCAGTAGAAAGCAAAACAAGACTGGATATCAGTGCAGCGCGCGACTTGTCACGCGGAATAACACCGAGAGAAGAAAAGTAGCGGGAGCCGAGATAGGCTTCTACACGGCCACAGCAACAAGGAACGATCACGAGGAAAGTTTCTTTTCTTTAATTTTAGCTTTTCCCTCCTTAAACGCAACGTGATGGAAGAAGAGAAGAAGGCAAAACACAAGGTGAAGGAAGAGCGGATAGTGGGAGAAAAACCCGTCACGTGGTAACGAGGAGGAAGCAGCAGCAGCAGCAGAATGGCTCACGTGGTCCTCCGGACGAACACAGCTAGCGACAGCGTCCAAAAAGTAATAAAGAAGAAAGAAGGTTCTGCCCCAACGAAAACATACGGCGTCGTAACGCAATCAC
The DNA here is from genome assembly GCA_013339685.2 of Hyalomma asiaticum. Taxonomy (NCBI): domain Eukaryota; kingdom Metazoa; phylum Arthropoda; class Arachnida; order Ixodida; family Ixodidae; genus Hyalomma; species Hyalomma asiaticum. The sequence continues at coordinate 47,621,379 of CM023487.1, read as the reverse complement.
TCCACAGTCGCTGTGCGCTTTTGGCAGCCAAACAAAAAACGAAACGGCGCGCAGGTATCCAGCCGACAGTGCAGTTTTATTTTGTTTACGCCAGTAAATCACTGTGCGTGCACGCGTAGACACACACACACACCAATGAAAGCGTCGCACGGCAGCCGGAAGGAAGGAAGGAATAATTACAGCCGCGCACGCTACTTTTTTACCCGTGCATGCGCCCGCAAACGGAATCGCAAATGTCCTTCCTTTCGACCGGAGGACGGCACGGAACGCCAGCACGCACCCACGCAAGCACGCACGCACGGCACTGTGAGAAGGGCGTTGCCCGATTTGTCACCGTAGTTGCCGCAGTAGCGCGCATGATCACGAAATGTACCCCCGCCCTTTTGTAACGGGCCTAGCGCATTCCCGAAGCTCAGCCGAACACAGACGGACGGATCGATGGATTGATGAATGCTGTTAAGCCTTTATAACGTGGCGCTGACCTGTGCGCCACCAAGCTCTGTATTACGGCTCTAGCGCCCAAGGGATATTATAGGTTATGCTTTGCCCATCACCTCCGATTCACCTCCGGATGGGGTCGTTACGGAAACCGGAAAATACAATTGAAGCAAACTCCGGAAAAATAAGAATCATATAGGAAACAAAGTTGAGAGTTGTATAGGGCACAAATGACGTAAGAGCATAAGGGTGTGGTATAGAAAAGAGCCGCTGAACCGTCAGCGTACTTAATGGGCCACAAGAAAGAAAGAAAGAAAGAAAGAGGATACGAGCCATGCATGTCCATCTGAACTGTAACCCCAAATACGCCCCAGAAACCCAAAGTCCACGTCAGTTAATCAAAAACGATTGGGAGTTGGCGCCGTTCAATGTAGGTGAACACTAAGATCGCCTTCAACAAGCTTTCAATTCGGCCGAATATACTGCCTATCTGAATTAAGCTCTTTTCTTTCAGAAAAGAAAAAAAAACAAAATTTCTCAGCTTGCCTTCTTCCTGCATGTCGCGGTATCGTAATAATACTGACCTTTCAAAGCTACCTCGTTCTATATAGTCCATTCTCTCAACATGAGAGGTGAGTAAAGTGACGTGCCAGCCCTCCAAGAAACACAAATCTCCCTTCCTACGGCAAATGATTTATTTCTCTCCTTTTCGATATCCGAGTCTTATCCCTCGTGGTCAGTCCATTGTCAGATGATGCCCAACACGGAGGAATGATAGAGCAAAAAGCGGAAACAGTCGCGAAGCATGGCCACAAACAGTCTTTTAAGAGATTTTTTTTTCCCCAAGTGATGCCTGAAATGACAGCAATGTTCACGAGGCACCCACAATATCAGATATTTTAGAATACCAGAAAAAAAAGAAAAAAAAAAGAACAGCGTGCCCAGATGGTTTTCTCGGCTGTACACGGCGGAAAGCAAAAGAGCGGCAACCGACAAACATGCCGGCACCCACAGTATACGCAAACACTGCGCTGATATTCAACGAAATCTTTATACTGCCAGTGTAAAAAAAAAAAAAAAAAAAAAAAGGTCACTTGTGCTCGACCGCTGACACAAGCTATAATGTCACGCACCGCACAGATGCCGCTCAGAACGCTGTCATATATGCCGTGGCGTTCGAACCTACAGGAAAGTCAGCTCTGTGAGGAAAACTGCACGTTTGCAAGTGCTTGGTTGTCGTTTTTGTGAAGAGCTCAGCATAAAAGCATAAACTGGTGCACAGGCGGCACAACAGGCATTTTGAAGAAAGTCAGAGCAGAGTTCGTGTACTCTGTCCTTGTGTGCCTGTCTCTGCATGCGTCAGCTCTTGATCTGCTGTCACCCGTTCAGAGACAGACAGACAGACACAAAAAATAAACCCGCAACTTCCACCAGGTCGCGCAAGGCCTAGCTGGCCGATCATTTTCATCATCTCAATCGTCATCGTCATAAGCATCATCATCGTAATCATCTTCATTATCGTCATTATCATCATCTTTTAATCATCACCTTCGGTCACGTGTAGTTGTGATGTCACACCACGCGATGTATAGCATGATGTCGAGGCCATGGAAGGTTATGGCGGTAGACGTAGCGTCGCTTCGTTGCTAGGCAAAGCCATATGTCGTGGCAGGACGCACATATTCCGTGACAGGACAAACTTTGGATAGCTTACGCAACTTCGCTGCTAAAAACGAACAACCGCTAAAATCCGTTGGCACAATGCGGTGTTCGCCACAAGGTCTTCCCTTACCGGACCAACAGAGGCTTATCGGGCGATGGCATCGCCTAAACCTTGTCGTGGAGCTTTCGCCCACAGCGCGCAAGCGGTCTCGACGTACGAGACGGGTCGGAAAAGTAGCCATCAACAGCATATCAAGCGTACCGGTCGCAGCCGCCGCCGCCGCCGCCGGCGGCGGCAGCAGCAGCAGCAGCAGCAGCAGCAGCAGCAGCAGCAGCAGCAGCAGCAGCAACAACAACCACAACAACAACAACAACAACGGCAACAACAGAAACCTGGTAACTTAGGTACTTTAAAAATTGGTTGTCGCGTCCTTTTCAGCGACACACGATTATTATAAATGCATTCGACAACATCAAATGGATCCGCGCAAATGCGACACAAGGCTACCGTGGCTCAAGCGCTTGGCAACAAGTGCAGTTACGCGTTACGGCATTAACGTTATAACCTCGCCGCGCTGCGCTGAGCAACAGATATAACGCTGCGAAACGCGGTTCGATCAACCTCGTTATACCGTACTCGCAAAACACGGCGAGCTGCCAAGTGCGCAGTTCGGCCACTATGCCCTCTTTCAGATAATGCGCTCGCGAAAAAATAAAATATCCGATTGTGAGTTGGTGAAAAGGCGAGCCGAGACCGAAGAATGGATAGCGGGGTTTGGCAATGGAAATGTGCGGCCGTGTATATAGGAGTGGGGAGTTATCTTGCACGGGCACAAACGTTTCCATGCAAATATCTGAGTGGCAATTCGTTTGGCCCCGACAATACAAAAGAGTAAATGGACGCTGCCAGGAATCGGTAAGCGCGCTAAGATAGAACGATACAAGAAAGAGTGGTGCATGAAATAACGAGGAAGTGGGCATTTTTTTTTTTCCCCTCCCTTTGCAAGCTTGTGAACAAGTAGCAGATATGTAACGTACAGTACCCACGAAGTGAAACGCTACAACTTAGGGCTAACTGATGTACAGTTCGATCCGCTGTTAGCACTCGGACTTAACTGCAAGTAAGCAACGGAAAAAACTGGCCGCGTATCTGCGTGCTTCGCTGCAAATGTCGTTGAAAGACGACAGTCTTCTGCCGGCCGTACTACGCTGCGTGAGATATGGACGCCATCTGGCAGCGCCATCGGGAAACATGAGCTTGTGCAGAATCCCTGGGCAACTACCAGGTGGCAGCACCAAATCGTCGGCAGAGGCCTTTTTCGTGCATAGCGTCGCATTTTTAGCGTAGCCTAACAAACACTAGGGTCTCTAGAATTACGTATCTATGTATTTTCCAGTAAAACAACACACCACCTAATACTTACGTATTGATGTAGCGCCTCAGATATGCGTAATATTTGATTTTTGATCGACAATGTCCACAAGTATGAATGCAGCTACCAGTAGTTCAGGATGGCTGGGCGTTAAGCAAGTGCTTAAACTTTGGCCGGGTGGCTGAATCTTGTGACAGACAGACAGACACAGACCAAACTTTCTGCGTTCAAGTATCCCAAGAAAGACTATCGTCTTTAATAATGTCCGCTGATGGTACAGCTGCGTCGAAGGGAGTCGGTACTGCCAACCGCAGCTCATGTGACAAAAATATATGCGACACGAGACTTGGCGCGGAAACAAAATGCAGACGGCGCTCCGATAGATATGGCGCGCGGCATGCCGGCACGCCCAGATCTGGAAGGCCACGGGCATAGCAGCCGAGCGCTTCCGTCGCTTTGCCTACGATGACGTCAGAACATAATGTGGCCAATGATAGTGATGAGCAAGGTGGGCGCATTCGACGTAACCAGTAAAAATGAATTCGCACACCAATCTGCGCGCCTTTCACGCCTGTAATCTCTCATGACAGAAGCCTGCTAAGGAACGTACTCAGTGAATTCCATCGAGATTCATATCGACTTCGCCATGTATCACAATTGCTCTTGCACAACTGCTCGCCATGTGGCCACGAATCTTGCTCTGACGTAAGTGTTCGAGCCAACATTACAACGATGTGGCGCGAACTGATGACTGCAGAAAGCAAGGTAAAGAAGCATCACTTAAGATGACGTGTTTCAATCCGGCAGCAATGTACGTCGGAAGCTGCTTCAAGGTTCGTAAACACGTGTGTACGCGAACAAACCAAAAAACGATGACGTGTGGATAGACGTACAGACAACAGCAAAGGTTTTGGGGGATCCGAAACTTTGAAAAACCATATAGCCTCAAATTAATAGTTTCAGCAGGTATAGACGCTTTTGCGATGTACAGGTTACAACATTTAATTCGAGGCGAAGCGTTTCAAGCCCCGCAAACTTTTGCTGTCGACTGTACATTACTATCGACTGTGCGCGACTCGTTCTGTTCAGAGTCGCGCATGCGCAAACACACACAGACACGTTTCACTCCAGGTGTTCCTTGCACAAGACTTCCTCTATAGCTCGTCCTTGATGACGGTAGCTTACAGAATCGAATTAGCAGCAGTCTCGCAATAGTGCGAGAGTAACGAAGCAATAATTTAGTGGTCCCCGCAATGGCAAATGTTAACGTCAAATACACAAGAGAGGAGAATTACAGGCGCTCTTTTGAGAGCGAACGCCAATAGTCGACATTCCCACTCCATCGGCATTTCGGTCGGAATTTGGTCCAACTTCTGGCGCCATCTTTTCCGGCCGATTACGGGGAAACATCGGCAGCGATTTCCTCGGGCCGGCGGATGCCTCGCTCCATTAATGCGCAACAGCGGCCTCATAAGCGACGGGGGATGCCGTAGCACGCCAAAGCCACATAGCTGGCCTTCCTGCATTATTCAGGCGCCGGCCTTCCTCTAAACCTATACCCCCTTCCGCACAACAAGTACGCACACACTCTTGGAAGACCAGGAGAGCCAGTGGGGCAATCGCATGCAGCCAGTCAGCATACCGTACTTTCCGGACTACAACATCACCCTGCGTGTCTTCATGTTCCGCAGAAAGAAAGTCGGCTTAATACTATGCCGTTCATTAAAGGTGTCGTGAAACGTTTTCTGAACATTTTGTACTAAGTGCCTATTCGGTATCCTGACCCTCCAATCACCAATATATGCACTGTTCCGTTGCACCGTGTGTGTTGATTTAGAGCGATAGAAAACGCGGTTTCGGTTTCACTGCGCGCGTTCCCCTCAACTCTGGCAGATTGACGTCATGATAGCCACCAGACCTCCGAGATTGGCGTGCCCTCGGAGGCCACGGGAAAACAAACCGTGCTGCAGCTTTGCTTCCGAATGGCAGCACCGCACGGTTTCTAAGTATTTTATTTCTTTCAAGATTCTTCTAGAGAAAACACGAGTTCACTATACCTATGAACTTAAAGACATCTTACTGCAACGTCACCGAATAGTACTATGACGGCCGATAGTGTCGCATAGTCATTTCGGGAGCGCAAGAACGCTGGGGTTTCAAAGGGGCACTGTTAAATGTGCACTGAATATTTCTATGCTCCCAAAAGTCCTTACTTAAAGGGTGGGCAGGTGGGTATATGCGTTATATAAACATGAGTGATAAGTCCAGAGTTGCAATATGAAATAGTTGACAGGTTATACATGTACAAGCAATAAGAAAACGATTTATCATACCGTAGAACGCTTATTGTTTTATAAGACGACACCGCCATGCCATTCGGCATGATCAAATGTTGCAGACGATTCTAATACACTTCAAAAGGAGGCGACGGGGAAGAATGTGAGTTTATATGAAGCCGAACTGTTCGCGCGTGTAGCTGCGTTATCCGTATTTGCTCGCGCAAAGTGCCCCCGTTGTCAGCTACCGCGCCCACTAATACCAGCACTGCAGCTATAGCGGGTGACCGAAGGTAATCGGAGGTGACTAGTGGTAATACCAACGCAGTTAAAGCTATACACATCGCCACTGATTTTTCTTTCAAGGAGGCCTACGATGAAAAAACAATGAAAAGAAAAAGCGCACGTACGAGTCAGCGAACTTAGTTCGTAAGAGAGAGAAAAAAAAACAAAAAGAAAATCTGCGTTTCAGAGATGCACAATGCACGTACTGTAGCCCGGAAAATACGGTACCACCGCTGCCCCGTTGGCCACCGCGCTGCAGATCGCACGAAAAAAAGAAAAAGACGGCAGTAGCGAAGGTTACATATGAGATGTCCGACACGGACGCGGCCTGTTTGCCATGTAGGGGAGAAAGGGGGGTGGATCAAACAAAACAAAAAGAAACCCAAGGAACCGGACAAGAAGCAGAAGCAGCAGGGCATTCTCAAAAACAAGCAAAACGGCTCGTTTCACACCGAAAGCCCCGTGAAGCTCTCCCGGGCTGCCGCCAGCGAGCGCCGGGAATGCGCACGCGGAAGCTTTTTAACCAAGTGTGTGAAATGGGTCGACCACCGTCCTCCTCTCTCACTCGTTCCTTCGCTTTCCTGAAGTGAGCGATAAGGTGAGGTCCGCACGTTCCCTTCGCACGGTATTGCGCCAGCCCCCACCGCCGAGGAAACGTTCGCCAAGAAGCTCGCGGTTGTGTACACAAAATACACGGACCCCGAGGTGGGTTTCTTTACATACAACCAGGGTGTCTCGATCCGCGCTACTCTGTACAGGACAGAATCGATGAACAGATCGCTAAAAAAACGACGGAAAACCGGGAACGTCGCTGATGCCAACGTTTCGACACGTGGAACCTGTCGTTACACTAGAAGAGCTTTCACAAGGGATGGCTTGGATCGTCTAACACGACACGACACGACTTACATAATAGGGAGTTTTAGCAGCGGCGGCTTACCGTACGGTAAGTACGGTATTGCCGTACCGTCGCGGTTGGCACGTAGAAAATTGAGCTTCTGAGGGCTTTACCGGCAAGTTTTATCATCTGACGGCGTTTCCGTACTCACCGAGCAGCTAGTGCAGCTCTTTTTGACTAAAATAGCCGCGTGCCGACCATGACGGTACGGTATTACCGTTATAACCGTACGGTTATAACGGGGAGATTTAGCCGGCGCGGCTAAATCTCCCTAATGTCGCGTCGGATTGGGTCGACACCACAGGCAGGCGGTCGACTTCAAAGCAAACGAAGTCGCATCGTGAAAACCTTGAAGCGAAATATTTCGTCTCGTCTCTGGGAATGTATGTATGAGTAACCTCCACCTGGAAAACGTAAACGTAGTATAAGAGAGAGAGAGAGAGGTGGGGGGGGGGGGGGTCGTGTCATGCGGAAGAACGTGGCCGCAGTGTTCCTGTAACGCAGCCCGTGTCACAGCACCCGACACGGTCTGCAATTCCTAATACACTGCCGGTGCGGGTTAATATGACTCATGGGACCCTGTACACTTGTCGCGTCGACTCTTAATGAAAGCAAGAGAGGGCGCGGGGAGCGGATATCGGCTTGACATACTACGACGAGCCTGCAAAACACAGCTGCCCGTTCGTGCGTGCGCGTGCAAAATCTTGCCCAGAAAACGGCACGGATTCCGCGGCGCCTTCGGGCGCCGTGTACTCCCCAACCGTCCTCTTACTCATACATTTTGGAAATACCTTTCACGAGCATTTTCACCCTAATTCCAAAAAGGGGTGTACACACGATCATATCGATGCTCATGAAGCAGTCAGTCGTTAGCTACCGTTATAAAATCAGGAACTTGATTTGTATTATACTGTACTCCTTCTATAATGTCCTCGGGCCTTAGGAATAAATAAATAAATAAATAAATAAATAAATAAATAAATAAATAAATTAATTAATTAATTAATTGATATGAATGTCTAGCAATCGGAACCAGGAAGTTTTCCTACAACTCGCCAGTGCACCCACATCACGTTTTGCTGTTCCGCACAATACATGATCATTATGCCCCATTTTACAGATCTATCTTTTAATTATTTATTAATGGAATCCAAACAATGCCCCTGAAAGCCCTGTTTACACAGCATTTTTCATAAAGGTGTCACGGCTATCTTCACTGTAGCCACAACCCATGCACGTGAACTCATTTTTCCAGCGCCATCCCATCGCGTAAAGCCGCGTGACTCAGCGCAAAGAGAGAGAGAGAGAGAGAGAGAGAGACGCAGCTACACCGAGGCGTGGTCGATGTGCACGAACAGGTGGCCGGCAATTAAAAAAAAACAAAAAGAAAAATAAACAACATAACGACAACGCCGTCTCCTGCTCGCAAGGCCAAACCCGTTTCGCAGTCATCGGAAAAACGCCCAGACACACACACAAACATCCGACGGAGAGGCTTGCCGGCTGTGAGTCATCATCTGCCCAGAAAAACAAAACGAGAAACAACACGCGCGCGGAGCGGTTGACGACTTCTCTCGGGCACTTTCTTAGAAGCCGCACGGGCGTTCCACGAGCAGTCAAACCCTTTTTACACCGTAAACGGTGTATCGCAGCCCCGCGGCAAACACCCTTGGATTCACGGCTATCAAAAAGAAATAATGCGCGCAACAACATAGTCACGTCCAGCCACAGATATTAAGATGATTGATTTGTGGGGTTTAACGTCCCAAAACCAGCCCCGATTATGAGAGACGCCGTAGTGGAGGTCTCCGGAATTTTCGATCCCCTGGGGTTCTTTAACGAGCACCGACATCGCGCAGCACACGGGCGTCAACATTTCGCCTCCATCGAAATGCAGCCGCCGCGGCCGGGTTTCGAACCCGCGACCCTCGGATCAGCAGCCGAGTGCCATAACCACTAGACCACCGTGGCGAGGGCCACAGATATTAAAGAATTTGTACAAATCCTGACTGCTGACGCCGGTTCAATCAATCGCAGGAGCTTTACGAGCCGCATCTGCGGTATGATAATGAGACACGCCACGAAGTGGATGGCTCGGGAAAGTGTATATTATAGACCACCTGGGATTTTCGCCTCCATCGAAAAAATGTGACCGCCGCGGCCGACCTTAAACATGCGCGCTGCAGGTCAGCAGCGGAGCACTAACCATTGATCACTACGGCGGCGTACACACAGCCATCCCCGTGCAAGCGTACACGGAGTACACAAAAAGTCGTGGGCAGTGACTAACGCGTCGGCAAGGCGAAGTGCCGACGTTCAACGCCGAGCCCCACAAATATTTCCTACCGCGCGTGTTAAGTCCTAGTTATTTTTATTTTTTATATAAGAAACAGAATATCAATGGCTGTGTGTGTGTGTGTGTGTGTGTGTGTGTGTGTGTGTGTGTGTGTGTGTGTGTGTGTGTGCGTGTGTGTGTGTGTGTGTGAGTGAGTGAGTGAGTGAGTGAGTGAGTGAGTGAGTGAGTGAGAGAGTGAGTGAGTGAAGAGCGTGCAGGGGAAGACGAAAGACCTACACACACATCCATCCTGCAAAAAAATCTACATAAAGAGTACTGCTTTAACTTTTAAAGGTAATACAGATTGAATGTGTAGAAACGTTACACAACAACGCCGCTGTGCTTCGTTTCGCAACGAAGTCCTCGATCCAGTTTCTATCAACCGTCCTGTCCGACTGGCCGATTCGAGCGTTATCGGCTCACGTCTTGAGAGCCACGTGGAGTCAAAGCGCGCATAATGCTACAAAATAACAGCACCGTTACAAAACCCTACACAGCCTGGGTTTCATCCTGTGCCAGAAAGACTAAGCGGATTTCGAAGCGGGATCTCGAAAGCTAGAATGCGAAATCAGGAGAGAAAAAAAAAGAAAATGCGAGTGGTATACAGAGGAGCGCGATTATGCGAAAGTAAAAGAAAAACTGCGCGCAGCGATTTCGCGAAAGCGCAGCTCCCGGCAAAATAAAAGACCATACATACGGAACGAATATTTAGGCCGTCGGAAAGCAACGCGGTACCGCGCGCATGCGCTTAGCTCAGCGGCCGTTGTTGCGAGTACAGCTATACTCTGCTTCAGCAATTCCGTGCAGCAAGGCGGAAACTACGGGCCTCTTCGGCCAATCAGGAGGGCGAACACATTTCAGTTAAACATGTCCTTCCGCGCCATATCGTCTGCGAAGCTCAGCAGCTGCAGCGGCAGCCTTGGAAGAAATAGGTAGGCCCTCCATTGGCGCGAGCGGCTCGCCACGTGCGTCTCCGCACATTGGCACTACAGTCTGCTTCCCTAGTTCCGTGCAGCACAGCCAAGGTCACGAGGCCATCGAGCCGGCTAAGTGTCATTGTTCGGACACGTATCTGTGCTCTTGGTCCTTTTCACCAAGGCTGCTATTGCCACTGCTGCGTTCACCATTGGCAGATGCATGGTGCGGAAGGATACGTTTAACGTGTATTCACCCTCCCGATTGGCCCAATGGGCCTGTAGCTTCCAAAGTGCTGCACGGAACTACTGATCTGCGCCCGACGGCCTCGTAGCCTTTCGCTCAACTGCATGGAACTAGTTGGACCAGAGCACATATATCGCTGCAATACACGCACCAGCAGGGCACGTCGTCACCAGACACACTCTCGCCACATAGGAACAGCACACCGCACTTGAAGAGAACGCCAAAAAACAACACCCATCGGCACGATCAGGGCTCACGACGCGCCAAATTATGAAGCCCGCTGATTGCGCGCGCCGCATTCAGACCAGCCCGCAACTACAGCGTCGTGCATCGAAAAGACCGTCCACGCATTATTTGATACCGCCTGCGCCCGAATTGTCCGTACCCCCTCGCCGATCATGATCGGTCATCACTGGACGACGGGAAAAAAAGAAACAGCTATTCTCTCTCTCTCTCTCTCTCGCTCTCCCTCACACATACCAGGGTTCTCTCCATGGTTGGACGTGGTGGAAATGCCGCCCACCGCTCTCGTTCATCGACCACCGGTCAGTCCCGACTGACCCCTCTTGAAAGTTGAGCGAGTTGGTAAGGGTCCATATAGGCAGAAGAGAGAAGTGAACCGCGTGTTGTTCACTTCTTCCCCTTGTGTCCGTGTCTTGCACGTCTCTTCTTCTGACTATAAAATTAAGAGATGCGCGCACGGGGAAGCGAAAATTGCGAGCGTAAGCGTACAGTTCCCTTCCAGAAATGCACCACCAGGAGTGCTCAGCGCCATTTTTAAAATTCGTTTTCGAGTCGTGGCATCACAGCAGTGTCTATTAGATTACTGAATTCTTGTTGCGAAAATTATGAATTGCAAACAAACATCTCAAACCTTCACACTCCTCTGCGTACAAGGTAGTAGAATTTCACCGTGGAAACACACGCTTGTCCAGCTCGCCCCGCCACGGTGGTCTAGTGGTTATGGCACTCGGCTGCAGATCCGAAGGTCGCGGGATCGAATCCCGGCCGCGGCGGCTGCATTTCGATGGAGGCGAAATGTTGAGGCCCGTGTGCTGTGCGATGTCAGTGCACGTTAAAGAACCCCAGGTGGTCGAAATTTCCGGAGACCTCCACTACGGCGTCTCTCATAATCAGAGCTGGTTTTGGGACGTTAAACCCCACAAATCAATCAATCTGTCCAGCTCGTTTTTTAGGCGCAGAGACTGAGCGTCCCGACAAATTTTGTCAATTATCTTAGCATCAGCACTCGACCAAAGACCGTATTTTATTCTGAGACGGCGAAACTATCTCCCAGCGCGACTGGCGTTTTACATGCGCAGAATGAAAATCCATTTGCGCTTCGAATGGAATTGGTACAACTATAGCTGACGTAGTCAAAAGGTGAAAGGCGATTTTGTGTTACATTTACTTTTAGGCTGTAGCCGACTCCAGTACACCAGCGGGTGTTATGTGGCCGCTCAGGGAACCTTCTCTGAAAAGGTGTAACATGCACAGCAATCGCAATTTTCCTAACGCCCGGTCATCACTCTAGGGATGCGTTATTCGGCGTTCTCTCGTACAGGCTCCTCTCCTCCCTCAACCTCGACGCCGAAGCAGTCCCAACGGTGCGTATTAATAGCCGCAGTGGGGGCGCGGGAAACACTAAGCAAGCGCTCGACGGCTGCTGCTACTCTCTTTGTTCCGCATGTACGTACTACTTTTTCAACACGCAAATACACAGAAAACACAAGACCGCATTTGTGTTTCAGGTAGTGAACAGAGCTTGGGTGCGAAGCAACGCTGTCCGTTTCTCTCTTCCGTCTCCAACGTGCCGCGTACAAACGCCGCTACAGGACTCGCAAAGCCTGCAACCGCGACCACGAAATTGAGTTATCCAAAAAGTAATACTAAGGCCTCGTTCGCGCCAACGACTAGCACCGGTCATGTGACCAAGCTGGTCAGAAATGGTCACCTTGGTCGACGAGTGACCGTAGGCTCCTGATGATTGGCCGTATCGTGTAAAGACCTTAGCCGTCCTGTTTAGACTCAGTAGTCATGCTACTGGCTTTTCAGAAGTAACAACTGCAACTGCAGGCTCAATCATCATCATCATCATCATCATCATCATCATCATCGGCCTATTTTAGGTCCACTGCAGGACGAAGTCCTCTCCCAACGATTTCCAATCCACCCTATCCTGAGCGAGCTGGTTCCAATTTATGCCAGCAAACTTTTTAATTTCATCGCTCCACCTAACCTTTTTGCCTGCCTCTCTTGCGTTTTCCCTCTCTTGGAATCCATTCCGTCGTTCTCACTGTCCATCTGTTATCTTTCTTCCTCATGGCATGTCCTACCCAGGTCCACTTCTTCCTTTAATTGATATAATACCAGCTACTCGTGCGTGTTCTCTGATCCATTCCACTCGTTTTTCATCTCTTAGCGTTACACCTATCATTTTTTTCTTTCCAGTGCACGTTGCGTGCTCCTTAGCTTGCAGGCTCAATAAAGGTAGCGAAAAAATTACATGTGCGAGAACAGGACGGTGATTGTATTCTCTCTGTATGAAACGCAGAAATCATATATTGGAAATGTCCGAATTCCGTAGATGTCTTATCGCTGTTAAGATCGTTCTCACCTGCGTTAAGCTAATTTTCTGCACGATAATGTATCGGTGTTCCTCGTGCGCCTTTAAGTTGTTCATGTGAATCTTGCATGGTTCCACACACTCATAACGCAAAGGATTCAGTTGTTTGCGATCATGTTTTGTATGACCATACTCAGTCAAATAAAAGTATGAAGTGCAGGAAGTTTAAAGTACATGTGTGTTTCACGGGAAGAGGGGCGAGCAGACAGTCGCCAGGCGTTTTCGTGCGGCGCGCAGGTAAAAAACATCGGTCGCTCCGTGTCGCTTCTCGGTCGCGAGTCACGCAAACTTCCAGATGTGTACGCGGCTGGTAGGCAACGTCACGGATGGAGGGAGACAGGGCCGATATAGGTGGGTTGCTGTCGATATTTAATTTTTTTAGCATATAAGCTAAAGCGCAGGAACGAAGGCCAAAGCTAAGTGTTGTACGACACTTTATCAGTCCGCCGTCCTTCCTACTTCTGGTTTGATTAATTGATTTGTGGGGTTTAACGTCCCAAAATCAGTTCTGATTATGAGAGACGCCGTAGTGGAGGTCTCCGGAAACTTCGACCACCTGGGGTTCTCTTTAACGTGCACTGACATCGCACAGCACACGGGCCTCAACATTTCGCCTCCATCGAAATGCAGCCGCCGCAGCCTGGATTCGATCCCGCAACCTTCGGATCTGCAGCCGAGTGCAATAGCCACTAGACCACCGTGGCGGGGAGTCATTCCTACTTCTGTGGTCCTGTATTCCAAAACAGAACGTTCGCGCTTTTCTCCTCACTGATATCGCAGTGGAACTGTGGTCACCTCAGCACTGGTCTGGCAACCCCTATCACGCTCGCAACAACTCCGTTTATATTAACTATTGCATACAATAACCTACGTCGTCCTTGCCGCAATAAACGTGCGCATATGCCAGCTGAAGCAGGCAAAAAAAAAAAAAAAGAAGAGAAAATGATTCTTTTTTTTTACGACCTCTGTATTTGGGCACGCCGGGGCGGCTGCATGCAGCTGTTCTCATCACGGCCGGAACAGCACGCAGCGTGCGTTCAATCGACACGCAGCGGCACTGCCATCGATTGGCGAGTTTCGGCGGGGCGACCTTGGAAGCGTCCCCCGGAGGGCGCGCAGCCAGACAACAGTCCAGACAAGCGAGCCAGCGATCAAAAATATATTCGCAGTGAGATGAAGGGGACCGCTGCATTGGTCGCGTCGATACGCGAAGGTTCATCTCAAGGTCGGGACGGCTACCGGAATAGATTCTCAGGAGAGAGAGAGAGAGAAACAAAACATCGCCGGCAAAGCTCGAAAAGGCCGAAACGCGCGCCACGACGAGGCGTGTGACGTCACGACGAAGGACACACACACACACAAGACGCGCGTCAATATACTGCAAGAACACGCCCTGGACGTACAGCTACCCACTGTACGATTACTTTATTATTATTTTTTTGTCATACGCAGGAACGCATCTTCACGTACAGCTACGTATTGGTCGCCGCCTGCATCGCCCACACGTCGCGATGCCCGATAAGGTTTATATACAACGTGACCGAATATCCTCAAATAGCTCAAGATCGAAGGACGTCCTATATGCGTTGAGTTGCGCCTTCCAAATTCGAGTGGCGTCTTCGGTCTTGTGCACGTCTTTGCGTCGTAAATATAGAGTCCAATGAGAAACAATGAAAGCAGCAATGCAGTTGCTTGCACTCGGCAAGCGTTTCGGGTGTTTTCGTGAACGCACCGTAGTACTTCACGCCTGCGACCGACTCAAGAGAGGTCACGTGAGACATTACATCAACTCGCTCACTTTTGATACGGACAATTCAAACTGGAAGAAGGCAGGATATCCCTGTGGCAAGCTTTCTACGCAATGTTTACAGGTCAAGATGACCAGTAAACGCTGCGTAGAACTTGCCCTTCCCCTTCGTTTATATAAGGAAAAGACAAACCTGCCTTTGGTGGGAACCGAACCTACGACCTTCAGATAACGCGTCCGATGCTTTCGTCCACTTTAATTCCTTTCTACTTACTCCAAAATTACAAAACGACAGTTAATGAACAAATCGAAACATACGATTTAGAACAGGGAATGTCGCGGGAGCCAACGTTTTGACCCCCAAGCGGACTTCTCTTCGTCAGGGCGGCAATTAAGTACTTGAATAACCTCCCTTTGCTTTCCCCGGCTTTGTTGTTTTGTGGGGTTTTACGTCCCAAAACCAGTTCTGATTATGAGAGACGCCGTAGTGGAGGGCTCCGGATATTTCGACCACCTGGGGTTCTTTAACGTGCACTCACATCGCACAGTACACGGGCCTCAACATTTCGCCTCCATCGAAATGCAGCCGCCGCGGCCGGGATTCGATCGCGCGACCCTCGGATCAGCAGCCGAGTACCTTAGCCGCTAGACCACCGTGGCGGGGCGCTTTCCCCGGCTTTAATGTTTGTTCGCTCATTAAGTTGTCCATATATATATATATATATATATATATATATATATACACACATCGGTGAAGCACTTCAAGTATACGAATAGCCAAGAACAACACAACTCGCCGGCTACGCGGTGGACGAAACAAACAAAAAAGGACAAAAACGTTGGTAAACCGACCCCACCGTACAAGCGTTAAGGAGTTTTTCGCTGCAAACTCTCGGACGTGCGCCCTAACTTCAGCCAGTCCGAATGAGCGCCAAGGCTTACTTTTCCGCTTTACGAACCGAAGGACCGCGACTAATCCGCCGTACGCTAAGGGAACAATTAAGAGATGTACAGCGGTGCGCGTTTCTGGCACAGCCGTCAAAGACCACACCAGTCACGCCAACGAGCAAAATGTTCCCGCGTCCATGAATGGAGGTCGTCAGGTCAACACGTGTCGCCTCTTCCCCCGGAGATTACGCAAAAAGGTTACGCCATTTCTGTTGCCTTTTTTTTTTTTTCTTCGTTCGCAGAACGTCATTTGAAAGGCACAACGACCATTATGGCGAACTGGAACAAAAGCCACAAGGCGATCTTCGAGTAGAGGTTTGTTTAGCAGAGGCGCGCTGTATATGGAAGATATTTCGAGAGACTCCAGCTAGCTCGTGGTGTCCGCATTGCTTAACGTTTAGTTGACACACAAATGCCTTACACTTAGTTGTTACCGTAGGTGAATCAACAGGAATATTCATCCACGTACAACCACTGAGGTAAGGCGTAGAACAGACAACAGGTGGACAGACAGAACGACGTAACGCATACCCAAGGAGGGAAGCCCAGGCTAGCAAAGAATCGGGTGGCGCGATGAAGTTAGGTGCGCAAAGGCTAAACATTGGATCAGCTCGCGCAAGGCACGGCAAAATTTGAGATCCATCGGGTGAGTCCCTTCCTCCTGCAGTTGACATGTATAGAACAGGTGACGAAGAGAACGATGACAATAGGTATATGCAGTGACTGACTTCATTTCCAGACACGCCGTTCGTTCAACTTCGCTCGCAAACGCTTTTCGAGCGTACTGAGTTGCAAAAGATGCGTACACGTACTCGCCAAACGAAACATGATACGCCTTCATCGAGACGCATATCAACACAGCGTGTCGGCCCCTCGC
The DNA here is from genome assembly GCA_013339685.2 of Hyalomma asiaticum. NCBI lineage: Eukaryota > Metazoa > Arthropoda > Arachnida > Ixodida > Ixodidae > Hyalomma > Hyalomma asiaticum. The sequence continues at coordinate 47,604,753 of CM023487.1, read as the reverse complement.
GACAATCAAAACTTTGTTGCCATGAGCATACGGAATACAAAATACAAAAAAAAAAAAACCCTCACGCAGCGAAGGGTACACCACGCTGCACTGCTCGCACTATCTTCGGCGCCCGTCACACAAAGGCGCGCCACCAGCGGACCGTGACACAGCGACGTTCGCCAGAGCCAAACAAAACACGCAGGAAGGCAGGGGATCGAACCAAACAATGCGAGCCGTGTGCCCTTGGAACGAGTGACAACACATGCCCCGGGTGATGACAGCGGCGGGAGTACACAAACAAATGAATAAATAAACGAACGACGAGACGGAGAGGAGCGGAGGAGGAGTTGGCGACGTGACAGGGTCAGGGACGCACGTTGCACGGAACGGCGCGCGACCACCCAACGTCATAAGGCAACGCGACGACGTAGCTTCGATGTGCTCCATCCAATACGGGTTGCAAAAGCTGGCGTCTCATTAGGGAGTTTTAGCAGCGGCAGCTTACCATACCGAAAGTACGGTAATGCCGTTGTTGTTATGTAGAGTTTAACGTCCCAAAACCAGCTCTGATTATGAGAGACGCTGTAATGGAGGCCTCCGGAAAATTTCGACCACCTGGGGTTCTTTAACGTGCACTGACATCGCACAGCACACGGGCCTCAACATTTTGCCTCCGTCGAAATGCAGCCGCCGCAGCCGGGATTCGACCTCGCGACCTTCGCATCAGCAGCCGAGTGACATAACCACTAGACCACCGTGGCGGGGCACGGTAATGCCGTACTGCCGTAATTGGCACGTAGAAAATTGAGCTTCTGAGGGCTTTACCGGCAAGTTTCATCATCTGACGACGTTTCCGTACTCGCCGAGCAGCTCTTTCTCGCCGTACTCGCCGAGTGCAGCTCTTTCTGACAAAAATAGCCGCGTGCCGACCACGACGTTACGGAATTACCGTCATTACCGTACGGTAAGCCGGCGCTGCTAAAACTCCGTATTTCTTCCCAAATCTCCATATACTACCTCTAAACACAATGTCGTGTGCGCGCGCGCGTGTGCTGACCGTGCTCCAGGAGCCGCTGACCACCCCTCCCCTCACTGACTTCAGTCGGTGCCCTGTAACCTAACAGAGTCGAAGATAGAGAACTTGGTCGAAAGGCGTGACCCATACCCGAATGATGTGATTGATTTACGGTGTTTAACGTCTCGAAATCGCGATATGATTAAGAGAGACACACCGTAGAGTGGAGGGCGCCGGAAATTTCGACCCCACGGTGTTCTTTGAAAACGTGGGCCGACAACGATAGCACAGCACGCGGGCCTCATCATTTCAGCTCCATCGAAAGAGCTGACAGTATCTAGAAAGCGTCAGCGTGCTATCAGTGAAAGCTCAAGTGCCATCGTGAACGAGTAAAAACCAGAAAGCAACATTTCTTTTTCTTTCTTTCTTTTTTTTCATAGTTGGTCAGCAACTTGCGTGCGTAATGCGATCCTGTACAATGGGTTCATAATATATGGCGGCGTTTCATGTGCCAAAATCAGGAATGACAATGAAACACGCCCCGCAGTGGAGCGCTCCGGAGTACTTTTTACCACCTGGGGACTCTTTAACGCGTACTCAAATATAAGTACACGTTGTTGTTGTTGTTGTTGTTGTTGTTGTTGTTTCGGCCCCGTCGAAATGCGGCCGCCTTGGCCGGGACTCGATCCCGCAACCTCGAGCTTCTCAAGCGAACATCTGTAAAAAGGGGTTGCGCCAAGTACGATTCTCGAAACGGTGCGCGAATGTTCTCGCTTGATTACCCGGCACAAGGGGGGCTCCGGATTTTTCGCTCAAGGTCACTCGAAGGTCGCCGACAACGGGAGCTGGCGCAAGCACACGGTCCGACAGCACTGCACATCGGTGTCATCAAAACGACGCGACTACACTTGGGCCCAACGTGGACACCCACCATGCGTTCGTGTGTACAGGTCGCGTAACAGTCGATACCCCCCCCTTAACGACGAAAAAAAAATAAGAACAACGGCGGTCGCCAAGGGCAGGCAAAAAACACGGGAGCAATGCCCGGCGAAAATGGCATAAAACAGGCGTCGCTTCAGCGAAAACGCACTTCAATGTCGCCGTGCATGCGGTGATGCTCTTGCTTAATAACGCTCCGATAAGAGAGAACACCTTTTGCGTAACAAACAAAGCCCTCCGGCACACAGAAGGCGTACTACATGGAAGATAGCGGAGCCAAATAAAAGGGACAGTCGTGAAACGATAAACAAGCGCGATACACTGACTGGTTTATCGATCGAACGTCGCGAATCATAGCAACCAAGTAGGGCTTTGGTCATAAAATGAACGCAATATTATTCAGACCTAAACTAAACTTTCGGTGTATAATGTAGTTTGTCTACATGTATTGTGCTGTGCAATTTAACCGTCAAGGAATCTGTGTATGTATATTTTCCGTTCATGATGCCATCAATATACGTGTACAACGGTAAATACCCTCCTTCACAACTCCTACGAGAGTTTATAGGGGCCCACTTTTATATTGTGACCAAAGTACGCACTGTGAAATAAATAAAATAATTGAATTGATGAATCAATGTTGTGTCCGTATTACGACTTGTAAAATATTAACCCTCTCTCGCTATCAGTTAATTTTTGTTCTGCCGTATCGGGGTGGTTCGCGTTCCCCTCGAGTGACTAACGCCACTTTTATTCCGACCCTGTCCTCGCTCTTGAGATGAAATAAATTAAAAGTTGAGTACCGGCGCATATCCCAGTGGCTTTGCGACAGCGTGCGTAATCACATAATATCCCAGGCGCCGCAAGCGACCGAAGACCGCGACCTTGCGCCGAGCAATGTAATTCCCACGCCCAACGAGCAATCATCGTCAAACCACCGGTATAGTGTCACACGGCGGAGTAAAATTTCTCCTACGCGCAGCGAGCAGTTATCGTCAAACCCGAAACAAGGCTCTACACCACCCGTACAGTGTCACGATCACTGCAGAGTCGGGGACCAGAGGGGACAGACACTGCAACCACGCTTCCTGCAGTGCGCATTCAGAGGAGTTCCGCATTGCTTTCTCGGTGAAATAAAGGATCTGCATACTGGATCGCAGGCACGTGCGATAAAAAAAAAAAAGAAAGAAAAAGAGAGATGAATTCTGGTCCTGGAAACAAGAGCATGGTGGTATTCGATTCGACAGGAAGAGAGTCGATACGACAATTCACGAGACTGCCCGCTCGGCTTACATATCTGAAAGGCAAAACAAGCGGCAAACGCGGCGCATAGCAACAAGACCTTCTCATTCTACGACGAAGCCGCGGACAATGACGGAGGAGTATTGAGAGGACATGATTACCGCGCACGCAGTGCTGTGTATCACGTAATAATAATAATAATAATAATAATAATAATAATAATAATAATAATAATAATAATGCCCAAGAGCTAAGCTGCGAGTATTAACCAATGCCACTACGAGCATCGCACCCCTGATGAAACTGCGTTTGGAAACTTGGAACAAACAGACAAAAAAAAAAGGACGCAAAGGGGAAAGACTGGTTACAATGTCAACCGGATCCTTTAATTACTACTAGGTGCGGTTACGTCATGGATAATTTGATGGCGTCAGCGTGGACAGTGTACAACCCCATGATACCCCGACCTCCCTCCCTCCTTCGTCCAGTGATCTAAGAACAACGTTTTCACAGCTTGCGTTAGGTGTACGCAATCAAGCACTTCGACAACAAAGTGCCCCGGGACACTCATATACTTCTTACAATGGTCACCTCGTTAACCTCGCCACAACGCTCGCAATACAGTCGGGAGTGTCACAAGTACTTCGAAATCGTTCTCCGTAGTACCAGTGTACTCTGCTGGCACCCATCCTAATGCGTCCAACAGACAATGGGGCAAAGGAAACAACGGGGGAAATTATGCTTAGCTGTAGCGCATCACCCAAGTCTGCGTATGCTGTCGGCACACACACCTTACACACTTTGTGAAAAGTCGTTCATTGCGGAGACAGCTTACTTTAAACAACCCCCCCCCCCCCTTTTTTTTTTTCAATCGCTCATGTTCTTCATTAGAGGTTCGCTCATTAGAGGTTCTTGGCGCATGCAAAAGGTCATCCCTTCCGGCAACGATCCTTGCGACACAGTTAAAACGGTTCGCATACCACTCCGCCGCCGAGCCTGGCGCCAACCTTTCTGGCGAAAGCGCAGCAGGTGTCGACGCAACGCTGCGGGGAATTTATTTGCCTCCCAAGCCGCATAGTACATCTATCCAGGGCCCGCAGTGAGACGTCGCCCCGCCGAATCCAGCATCGCTCCATCCCCCCATCTCCTCCCCCAACCTGTCGCAACCCGCGCACGCAAAGACTCAAACTACGCCTTCGCGGCTCGTCGCAACGACATGCCAGAAAAACATCAGCAGCAACAACAGCGGCTCCCTTTCCAACAGGCGGGCAGGCATTCAAGGGCGCTGATTTCGCGCCATGCTTGTTGTGTGTTATGTCTATTCGTGGACCCGGCACACCGAGCCCCGTCGCCCGCCAGCGCGAGGTTGCAGCCCTCCTCGGCTTTTCTTTCTTGTTCGCTTACGGCTGAACCAAGAACGCGACGTAGTCGCGCGTTCGCCCCGTTGCAATCTTTGTTTTCTACATCTTCTCGCGTGCTGGCCGTTCACGTGAGCCGCTCCGGCGGCTAGTCTTGGCTCCGTGCCCGAATCGCGGCGCTGGGCATTGACGTCGCCGATTCCTTCTCTCCTCCTCACTGGCCACTGTACAGCGCGGAGCGGCGGGTGGTGGCTTGTGCCCGCGGTACGAGCTTTTCTTGGGGACAACTCCACGGGCGACGTCTGACGAGAGATGAGGGGTGGGGGGACCCCGGGTTCGCTCGTGCCTTGAGAGTTGCGTCACCGCGGGTCTGGCGTACCGCCACAGCAGCTGCTGCTGCCGCGGTCGCCCTGGAAGTGCAGTCGCACTGCGGCGCCTTCTCGGTGGCGCGACCGTGCGGACGCTGCCGATCAGAGGGAGGTTGGCGGCAGCGGCGGTTCCATGCCCTCGTGCGTAAGGCAACGGCTGTCTTGGCTGCTTTCCTTTGGATCGCTATAGTGGATTCTCGGAACAGCTCGCATGTGTCGTATATAGATATGACGCTATACGTTGCCTATACGAGGAGTCTGGTGTTTCCTGGAGATGGAGGTGAAAGTGCTCTACCTTTTGACACGCCTCAGAAGAACACCTTTGTGTGGATTTGAATGGGACAGTGGTCACACCGTGTAGGCAACGACGGCGTTACGCTTGGCCCCGTTGCCGCGTTGTGCACCTCCCAAGATTGAAATAGTTGGCCATCGAGTTTTGTGTGTATCAAATCAAATTATATTTGTTTTTTTCTCGCATCGAAATAGCTTGTTAAGGTACCTGTTTAAGTATATAGCGCCAATGCTGTAATGCTCCATGAGATGGCGCATATGTCAACCACGAGCGCTCTTGCCAGCCCATTCTAAATTACCTAAGTGCAGCCACCGACCTCGCATGTAGAGTTGCTGTACAGTACGCTCCCTGCGGCTCTACTCGCATGGACAGTACAGCGCCAGGTATTCCCCCATACGTAACCTTAAGAAACGTACGCGTACACTCGACGAACGTACACGCGGTTTATTATCGTTATTATTATCATTATTTCACCAAAATGCGGCCGCCATGTAACCCGAGACCTGCAGCACTCAGCAGCGAGCGCAACTCCTGCAAAGGTAGTTTGTCAAAACGACGGCAGCGTTAAGACAATTACCTAGCCCTCAAAGAGAGAGAGAGACAAAAGCTTCCGCAACCGAGCAGATTGGTAATTTTTTGACGGTTGAAGACGATTCCAGAAGATTACAGAGAATAGTGACTGCACCGCTTTAAAGAGAAAATAAAAAGAAAAGGAAAGCCTCGCAAATCACCCGTATAACCTTGGACCAGACAATCCCCTGGGTCCAAACTACTACGACCTCAATACCACCTTTAGAGTACCCAAGACATCAGGCCGCCTAGCAACAACAGAAACGGCCCAAGAGCTTCTTTTTTCTTCTCCTCTCAGGCCTAAGGGTAGGCGGGGCGCTTGTGTAACTGTCCCGAACGTTCAGTGCTCGGAAAAGTGCAGAGGCAAAAAAAAAGCACACCGTTCGAGAGGCACTCGCCTCAAGTATAGAGCGTTGGGCAAACACACACACAATGAAAGAGTGGAGAGGAGGAGACATCGCCGTCCAGCACACAGCCGAGACAACCGCCTTCTTCCAAATGACACAAGTAATGGCCGCCACTACATTTTCCGCAACTAGCACGCACACTGACCGCTTGTTTCACCAATGTACAAGCAGAGACGCTAGTGAGTAAAGAAAAAAAAAAACGGAGCACCACGCAGGAAGGTGGGGGAGGGGGGGCTGCAACAACCCACTTCCCGGAACCATTAGGCTGATCGAAAATATGGCCGCCGGGAGACCTTGAACGGGTCGATGCAATAACGGGGAACCTCGGGGGCGACCTGGTGCAGCAGCAGGCCTGTTTCCGAATATGAGCACGCCACACACGGGAATAGGTATGGCAACAGGAAGCATACAAAAAAAAAGTAAAAGAAAAGCAGCACGATTCAAGCCCTTTCGTCATGCTCGTGAGCGGACTTGTCATTCCGTGACTTCGATCCGTGAAAACGACATCTTTGTTCGCTTTCTTCCTTTTTTCTTTATATACATACGCACTGCAACGATTAGTCCGCTAAAAAAAAAAAACTAGAACCGCGCGAAAAGACGACCACGTAAACCAGATACAGACACTACCGGACACGACACACCATAAGCCGGACACAAGACAGAGCTGCGTCCGGTTTATGTGGTCGTCTTTCCGTGCAGTTCCTTCCAGTTTGTTAAAACTCGCCCAACAAGTTCCGTATAACGTTCGAGAAGCACGCTTTTTTGGGGGGGATAGAAGCTGGTAGGCGACACTAATCCTTGACTTACAGGTGTCTCACAGTGGCGCAGTGGCGCACAGTGGTTCTTCGTGGTGCACAACGCGGGTAGGAGCTAGACACGATTTCTCTATTTCTTAATAGTAACTCGTTCCTGCACGCCCAAAGCAAGTGTGAGTTACGCGTGATTGCAATTTGATCCGTAAGTGCATTAATATTCATTCATTTCTGTCACGGTTAATTTTATCTTTACTACAAAGGACTATGGCCTGATACCATCAGTCGCAGTTATTATATTCACATTCAATCAATAATAATCTTACTACGAGTTAACCGGGATAGTCGCATGGCATTCAGGGCACGTCCGTTATACTGATTAAAGGGCAACGGTTTGAGTAATAAGCAGCTGGGCTATTGGTTAGGTGTAGGTGCTTTTTAAACAGACCGCGAAACGCGTTAACGAAGTACTTATACAATAAGAAAAAAAAAAACACTACGGAAGCAAGCAAAAAGAAAAACAAAGAAAATGTGGCTGATCCCTCTGTCAAACGAAACGGCATAACACGAAAGTGAAATGTGCCTTGGGATAAGCAGTTGAGTGTTTATTGTTACATCGAGGTGAACTTGCCCATTGCTATCGGGTAGGGAAAACACAATCCAATGTCAATACCAAAGCTTCGCGCCCCATCTTGGCTGCGGCAGGCAAGACTTGTCTCTAAACTGCACTGGCAATCAGTGATGCGACGGAGGCGGACATACTAAAGCGCGGACAGCGTTGTCAGATAGCACACCTGTGCTCCCACCCGTCTCCCTCCCAACCAGTGGAGAAGATATACTGAACTAACACGCGCGGAGAAGGGCGTCGCAGTAGTAGTAGCAGCAGCAGCAGCAAGGTGGAACGCACCGTTCTGCAAGAGTGACTAACGAGCACGGAGGATGATGATGCTGTTGCTGCCACTCATCCTCGCACATCTCGGGTCGACCTCGTCGGCGCGACAGCTGCGGGAACTGGAATGCCGAGCAGGGTTGGAACGAAGATGAGACGGCGTTGCGCGATGGCGCGCGGCTGTACCACGTTCCAGTAGTTCCGTGCAGCACTGCGGAAGCTACAGGCCTCGCCGACGGATCGAGGAAGGCGAAATCATCTTAACGGAGCCCTGCCCGCAATACGTTTTAAAGAAGGGCGGGAAAACGGTGCCGATCAGTCGTGAATGCTCCCCGGAACGTGCGAGCCAAGTACCATTGCCTCGAACACACAGTTCAGGGGATTTGTAATTCGGTTTCGAACACAGCTGTAAAGCGCCCACTCTTTCAACAAATGACGTCACTGGAGGCAGCGACTACGTCGCTTACAGGAGAAATGCCATTAGCTGATTTCACGATCGCGGAAAGATCATCTGCTATGCTCTATTTCTTTTCGAGTAGCGGAAGCGTGAATATCAACTCTGAATAATGGCACTAGGTTTCGCTTCGCAAGTATCGTGTGCTCGACGGTCGCGTCGCCATGGCTCTCTGATGCACGGTACTAATGAATAAACAGTAGACATACGACCAGAAGGTATGCAACTAGAGGTAGTGGGGAAATGTGAAAGAAACGAGCTCTGGGTCGGCTGCAAGGATGAGCCAAAGACCGCGGCGGCGTTCGAGCGTAATATCCAACAGCTGCCTCCCCAGCTAAAAACCCGGGCACCTGGAATGTAAGACAAGTGACCGAGTACGTGTACTACGCGCAACACGCACAGCTGCGTGCGGACGCCAACAGCCGTTTCGATCGCCAACCGCAGCATCCGACGCATCACGAAAGGGCGCGTCAGCGCCCCGTGGGGTTAGACTTGGAAACTGATGATGATGACTAACATCCATTTATTAAGGAAAGGAGGACCGAAGGTCACTGGTGGGGAGAGAGGGTAAACTGAACTCGGTGGCTCACATGCAAGGCCCTGTTCCCAGCGCTTATGGCACCCACCTGTCCGCTGACAATGGCTACTATAATGTTCACCTGGATGTGTGAACCTTACATCACGATTTTCTTTTTCGAACAAGTCTTAAACTGCATGGCGCTGCAGTAATCTCCCTTTACTATCGGTAACGAAAGGCGAACAAATGTTCGTTAACACGAACAATTTCCGATGTCACGGCTTTAAGCGGGAAAGCCAAACGATAATTCCGCACTTGTAATGAGATTAATTACTCCCGAGTTCATTTACGAAACCTCAGTGTACAGTGGGGAGAAAGAGATTCTATTGGAAAGCGAATTCGGTTCTGCGTGCACGGTAACTGTCTTTCGACTGAGCACACCTCAACCGATACGTATCACTCACAAGAGAAAAGGGGAGTGAAAGAATGCAGAAAGCGAAAAGGAGAAGCCACCGTCACGAGACGGGATTACCCACAGCACCGAACGCCTGGTCAGGGTAGCTATCTCCGCATCAGGAAAACCGGAGGCAGTGTGAATCGAACCCAGTACCTCTCGCACAGGAGGCGGACGCTCTAAACACTATACGTCACTGATGTGGTCGTGTACAGAGGACGTCAGAGTGTGTGAGTGTGCCTAGGTCAAGGAGGTTTAAAAGAAAATGCCGGAGTGGCAACGCCCGCTGAGCCTTACCGCGACGGGTGAAGCCGGCGTTTGCCTACGGTTCAGCCCTAAAAGAGGAGGAGGAAAAAACTTTATTGTCAGGGCTTGCAGGACCTCGCAGGTCCCCTGGGTCCCCACACGACCCCACCACACTCAAACGTTCATGCCTAAAATGTCCATGACGCTGGCAACCCGGCTGGCGGCGATCTTCTGCCTTGGCGGGTCCGTGGAGCGTAGTGTGGTCTCCTAGTCCTCTCAGGTTTGGAGTCGCACTAAAAGCTTGCCAGAGTGTCCAGAAGCCGCTATCATTTCAAGCGTTGTTGATCTGCTAAACTCTAGACTAACTGTAATGTAAAAGCGCGTTGTTTTGGATCAATGAAGTACCATTGACCAGGTATCAATGCCACGATATTGCACACAAACTTTCGCGATGGTCACGTTTCACCACAGCACCCGTGGCACAAAGAGGCACATCAAGCAGTCTATAGCAAAGCTGAACGCTTTAAAGGGGTTAAGAAGCGGGAGGAAACCGCTTGTTATTTTGAGCTATTTGGACACTGTTAATCGATGCCCTGAGTAAGATGGCGGCAGCCCGGCTTCACCTTTAGCACAACATCTCCACTCCAGAATTTTTTTTATATTTCAATTTGAACCTCCTCGGCCTAGGTGAAGAGAAGCAGGGGAGGAGGAAGGTCAAAGAATCGAAAAAGCAAACTTCCAGCACGTGCCCAATGGCGCGTCGCGTGCAACCGCGTGTGTGCCCCCGTGCCCCGGAGCCGAGGTCAACCGAGCGCGACGAAACAAAGGCGGGCGTCGAACAGGTTCGGCACAGTCTTCGCAACTCGCAAGGTCGCCGCCGCGACGATGATGGGTGGGGATGGTACTAGAACGAGGTCCCGCAACCCAGCAGCCATTACTAGCCGCAGGACTGGAGCAGCGTTAGGACTGGAGGTCGGCCGGGTCCGTCGCTGTGGAGCAGTGGTTACGGTACTCGGCTGCCAACCAAAAAGCGCGGGTTCGATCCCGGCGGCGGCGGTCGCATTTTCGATGGAGGCGAAAATGCCAGAGGCCCGTGTGCTGTGCGTTGTCAGTGCACGTTGAAGATCCCCAGGTGGTCTAAATTTCCGGAGCCCTCCACTACGGCCTTTCTCTCCTCTCTATTTCTTTCACTCCCTTTCCCCCACGGACGCTTAGACGTGCTCCCTACGTGGGCTGCAGAAATTAGCGTCCTTTCCTAGCCGAACCACAATCATCATCAGGTCGGCCGGACGCCAAGAGCATGATGCTCGCGTTGAGGTTATTTTTTCTTTTCTCTCCTTTCTTTCGTCTTCTGGTGGCATATGGCTTACCCTTCCACCATACGGGCCACAAAGAGCGGCGCATGCTGCCTTATGATGGAAAAAATGAAAAAGAAAAAAATTTGGACGGGAAGGGGAGAGGAATAGAAAGCAATTGAATGATCTGTGGGGTTTAACGTCCCAAAACCAGCTCTGATTATGAGAGACGCCGTAGTGGAGGTCTCCAGAAATTTCGACCACCTGAGGTCCTTTAACGTGCTCTGACATCGCACAGCACACGTGCCTCAACGTTTCGCCTCCATCTAAATGCAGCCGCCGCGGCCGTGATTCGATTCCGCAACCCTCGGATCTGCAGCCCGAGTGGCATAATCACTAGACCACCGTGGCGGGGCAATAGGAAATAATAGTAAAAGGATACACTGCCAAAAAAGGAAAGACATGAGGTATAAAGAAGATGGCAATTAAATTTAATGGTCCATGCACAGTATCTCCTACGCTTTATTTTTTAATTAGACGAGTTTGTGCCAGTAATCCTTACACACCAATCGCGAACGGGTATTATACTGCGCGAGTAGAAAGGACGCAGAGGACAGGGACAGGAAAGAGCGCAGAAAACCGCGACCTACACAATAAACAACGCTATATGGTTGACGGTAACCACGGTTCCACTAACCACAGCAACGAGGCCGCCTTTGCGCGAGGCTCATATCGTCGGCGTCAACGCCTGGACCGGTAGTTTTTTTTTTTTTTTTTTTTTTCCCTCTCAAAGCACGTGAGTCGAGACGCCCGTGCTTGTTGCTGCTGCTGCAACCGACCGCAGAGCGATGACTCAAGTCACCCCCACACCGTGTGCGCGTGAGACCACCGCGACGCACGGCGCTTGCAAGCGATGAGGGGCAAACGTAAACAGCGGTTAACGTATCCCGGCCCGTGCACATCCGAACAAGTTCCCGAACTCGTGACAGGCCTGGCGAAGTATGCAAGGTATGAGTGAGATCAACGAAATGCAAGAATACGTTCCTTCATCTGAACGCGATGACCGGTGTCATCCGAGTAAACACAGCTGCGCCTTTACGATCGCTGTCACTGCTGTTGAAATGGAAAAAAAAAAAAAATGATATTGCTATAGACCGTAGGATCTGGCATGTGGAGAACGCAGTTTTGTTGCTCCTCCCCCAAAACGTCATTATCATCTGGCCCCGCGAGTTGGACAGACAAACTGCTGCTGAGGCAATGTGGAGCGTCCTCTTTAGGCACGGATGGCACTGCCTTCGACTAGCACCGGCATTTTTCCAATGGCGAGAGAAGTATACCTACAGTTTACCTAGTTCTAGCGCCCCGACCTGGAACTCGGTAGGGTATGGGTGGAGAGAAGAGGTTAAGATGATGAAACGACGTCATTTATACAGTCCCAGAGTTGGAACCACGGCTCACCGCCATAGGTGCGTGAAACGAGAGGCTAGAAAGCAGAGGCCAGCCACCCTGGGTGTCCCACCTCGAAAGGTGGCCTCTCCTTTTCCTGTCCCTCTCACGCCCTCCCTCACCCTTTTCCGATTCCGTCGACATTTTGGGATGATCGAACAGGGGCCAACGTTCCACGCACACCCGCCGCTATACAGCACACGGCGCTCTCATCGCTTGCAAGGGTACGCCGGCAATGCCGTAGCTGCAAGCACCTCGGGGGCTAATTACCTCCCACCGTCCTAGCCGATCACTTCGGCAAAAGGCGAACGCGGCCCACCACGCAGCACGGCGATGATTGGACGGACGCCCTTTCCTTTTCATTTCGGACTGGTCGAGCTCTACAGTGAACTGTACCCGAGCCACTACGGGCCGCTGTGCCATACTCCGGGCGATCACCGGTACATAATGATCGCGGCCCGCGACCGATCGTACACCTGGGCGTGACGACCGAACGCCCACGCGAAAAAAAGGCGCGGGCATATTGATTTGTTCGGCCTCGTACCGCTAAACACAGCGTGGCCGCCCACAACTTGGACTGCCACAGTCTATTATACAGTTAACGCTTTTTCGAGCGTCCAGCGCAGCGGGCAGCAATTAGGCAAGCGGTAGTGAATAGGGCGAGAGCGGACACCGAGCGCCGGCACAACACCGGTCAATTACACGCACTGATTGGTGTGAGACAGTTCCGCAGGGGAAAAGAACCCGTAAGGACGCCGCCGCCGTCACGGCAAACACCACTGCAGCTTCCATTTTCGCGGACGTATTGCAGTAGCCCTTGCAAGCTTGGAACGCGTAACGGAATCGCGGACGCAAAGACAAAATGCAAGCGCGAGGAAGGAGAGAGAGCCGAAGTCGCAAGGTAACTAACTGAGGTCGCTAGCACGTGACCAACGTTTAAACGCCGACGCCCGCCCGGTCTCTCTTGTTTGCATCGGCGCGACACCGGCCTGGTCAACGCCCTCACCTAGAAATACAAAAGAAAGAAAGCAAGAAAGAAAAAGAAAGAAAGACGCAGCGCGGGTACCGTAGCAAAGACAATAGGACGAAGCGAGTTTCACAAGTAGGGCGTCAAATTATTAAGTGTCGTGGCCGCTATAGTTTCGTAAATGAATTCGCCCGTGACAAAATCAACACGACTGTAGCAGTTCCGTGCAGCACAGCAAAGGGTAGCGACCATCGAGTGCGTCCAGTGCTTGGAGTAGCTCCTACCGCTTCCGCTGGGAAGCTGCAGCGTTCGCCTCTACAGCATACAACTGTATGCGCGGAACGACACATTTAAAGGGCAACTCCTGCGATTTTGCTATGTCTACTGATCTCAAAATTTTCAGTGTTTGTTCTCCTTGGTACTGTGATAACACATGACAAGCCACGCGGCTGCAAGTCAAATAGTTTTCCTGAAAACGTGAAATGTTTTACCTGGTTCCCGTGCTTCTGAAGGCGGGAAACCCCGTGCTTTTGGCGTCATCACTCACGTCACTGCCTACCCGAGCGGGCAGGTGGTCAGAAGAAACGTAGTGATTGATCCTTCAGCAGTCAAATCGCCGCTGTCTAAGTTCAGAAAAGCTGGCGCAACTCGTTGCACCGTCGGACGACATCGCCGCTTTTTTTTTTCCTGGCACCAGCACCATAGTTATTACGGCAGGGAGGCCGTGACGTCATCGCATACGCTGTTCGAAGCGGCTCACCGTTTCGCTTTCCGCTTTGACCACACCGCTCAATTATTGAAATTCTTGGGCGAGTTTCTGAGGAAAATGAACCAGGTTGCCTGGTACAGGACTGTCAGTGCCATTGGGAAACAGCCCTATGAGAGTATGGCTGAAGAAAAAAAAAAAAAAAACGCCAGAGCACCCTGTACGTGTCTGCAGTTTTATAGGCCACCGTTTTACTGCTTCCAGTACCCAAACGGTCTCAATGTGGGGAAATGGGGATCCATCGAGCTAAACGTGCGTTTCTGTAGCCTGGTTTCCTTGGACAGCGCATGCGCAATAGACCCTTTTCATAAACGTAAAGCTAGCTTCTCTGTGATGCAACTTGCCCTACCAATGACGGTGCATGGCAATCCTGCAAGCAGCGTGTACAAGAGCAGTTTGCTAGCGACAGGGCGTGTAAAATATCGACTCGGCCCTTCTGATACAAACATGCATGAAAAACAAGCCTCAGCATGTGTAAGTTCAATTTTGACAGCATTTCAATAAAGTCAGCTGTCGCCATTAGTTGGGCAAAAGTGAAGAGCAGAGAAGCGCACTTGAGAATTATGAAAATGGTCTATAAACAACCGGCAGTATCCAGTTTGTAATTTCATCACGTGCGATTCGATGCGATAGTCTATAAAATACTACTGGATAAAGGAAAATAAACCTTTCAATGGAAGTTATCGCAGCGTATCGTCTTCTCTCTGTGTGTTCTCATTGTTTGATTTCTGGGGTTTTACGTCCCAAAACCAGCTGTGATTATGAGAGACACCGTATAGTGGAGGGCTCCGGAAATTTCGGACACCTGGGGGTTCTTTAAAGTGCCCTGACATCGCACAGCACACGGGCCTCTACATTTCGCCTCCATCGAAATGCAGCCGCCGCGGCCGGGATTCGATCCCGCGACCCTCGGATCAGCAGCCGAGTACCATAGTCACTAGACCACACTGCGGCGGGGCATGCGCTCGTTCTTTGCCGCGCTGTTACGAACTATACATGTATCGTACACATTTGCAGGCCTCGTTGTCTACAGACCATACTACAGGCGCACTTGGCTGCTGTCATCCTTGCGCTGATAAATAATGGCTATTGTTGTCTTCTGAGGTTGCAATAACTGAGGCAATGGTACTACAGTACAAACTCACACGCTTGAATACGGACGTACTGACGCATTCGTAATTTCGCGACCTTCTCCACAGTTTGACGTCACGGCGTTCGAAAACTGATAAACCAGTCGCTCAAAAAAGCCCCGAGACAGCAGCCCAGCCCGTGAATCGAAAATTAAAATCGTCTATATATACACGGCACGAAGGCGCACCACGCGCGGGCAAATACGAGGAACAACCCTTCGAACGTCGTCGAGGAGACCCGACTTTCCGTTCGAGGAAGGAGACACACAGAGAGTGAGGGAGAAGCTTTAAAAAAAGAAAGAGCAGGAAATGTTCAGCCAGCCGACAACGGTGAAACTGGGACACAGCGAGAACAGCGCAGCGGCGGCGGCGAGCAAGCAAGCTGGTTCGCGCGAGCGAACGCGTGTTCGGCGTTCGGTCGCCTGCTGACTGACGGCGTCATCCGGGCTCCCGGGCGCGGCAGCAGACGTCATCACCCCGAGGAGAAGCAGTGTGAGGATGAACCCAGAAAACCACTTAGTGTGTAACACATGTTGCTGGGCTTAGTTGGTTCATACTGTGCAAAAAAAAAAAGAAAGAAAGAAAGAAAGATATAAGACGCAACACAAGCAGGAGAAACAAGAGGGACAGGGCAGAACGTCAACTTGCAACTGAGTTGCAAGTCATTTATTTCTTCTTTTTTTTTTTTGTATGACAGGTTGCCTGCTTGAACGTGTGTCGAGTAGTAGTAAATTCAGTATCGTGTTCATGCTATATCCTGTTCCTCTTGTTTCTTCTGCTTGTGTTGGGTCTTTACCTTTTTGTCCAGAAAACCACACTTGGAAACGGACTTCATTAAACGCCCGCACTTCAACCAATGGGATAGGATGAAACTCCGGGATGCAATTTTCAAATCGTTGCACTGAGATCAATGAAGGCATTGATATCAAACATCAGCACCAGCCAGTGCTAGCGAGTGCTGGGAGCTTGCAAAACAAGAAACGGTGTACTTGAAGTCACGTGACAAGAGACTGTCCTGTCTCCGGGATGATCGAGCGCGCATATGCTTGGTCTAAATCGGATCCACCGTGACATAATGCGGGTGAAAGAGGCGAAGATGTTGCCTTTAAAACAGTTCCGACTAGTGATGGATTTCTGCAACCCGTAATCGAGCAGAGCGCAGCATCGTGTGAGCGGAGCGCAGACGGAAGAAAGCGCCTAATTGGTCTCCTATTGTCTCTGGAATGAAACCACGCCACCGGGCAGGTGTTACCACTCTCACCATTAGAAGAACACCCGTCGGCACTGAGAGGAGGGGTCTATACCGTACCCACAGGCTCAAACTACGTATAACATTCTACAGCACCAAAATACCACGGCATATGCCGTACCCCTGACTGGCCAATTGTGCATTTCAAGAAACGACTGACGAATCAGGGATTCCGGCCAGGGATTTGTCGATCCTGCCCGTCAAGATAGGAATGACCAATCGAGGATTGATTGATTTCTGGGATTTTACGTCCGAAAACCACCACAGATGAGAGACGCCGTAATGGACGGCTCAGGAAATTTCGACCACCTGGGGTTGTCTTTAACGTGCACTGACGTCGCAGTGCAGCACACGGGCCTCAACATTTCGCCTCCATCGAAATGCAGCCGCCGCGGCCGGGATTCGATCCCGCGACCCTCGGATCAGCAGCCGAGTAACAGCCACTAGACCGCCGTGGCGGGGCGATCAATCGGGGAGGTACAGCGCCGAACAGCACATCCACGGCCGCTACATAGAACTTCAATGTTTATCGTACTCAGTGGTAGGGTACAAGGACTCCCGAGAGTACGTCCAACCAATGACAGAGCGAGTAACCCGATGACACTCTCCATCCACGTGACACCGAAACCACACAGCTCGTCACGGCTTGGGCAACCTAAGCGACACCAACTTGGGGAGGAATAGGATCTGTCCTAGACGCGCAGGACTGACACGCACACACAACACCACAAGGGGGGACCGAGCGGGGCCGACCTTCGGTCGGGGACAATTTCGCCCACCTCGCGACATCGAAAGACCGACGCTAGCGGCGTGCATCAAAGAGGATGGGAAAGGAGGCGGCTGCGGCTGAGGAGAGGCGCGGGACAATGAAAGTCAAAACAATTAAACGAGACAGGCCGGCCCCCCGTCGACTCCAACGCGCCGCATCTTCTTCGTCGCGTGCGTGAAAAATCCTGCCGCGCGAGGTCGACACAGTCGCCGGCATTGAGCAATGTTTACACGGATGCGGAGTCGTCGACTCGCTCAAAAGACGCGGGGAAAAGGAGGAGGAGAAGGAAAACGACCGCTACACAGCGGGACGACGACGAGGGGTCCAGCGCGGCCATGGCGGCGAGCCTTTCTCCGGCACATAACGGCGCGTACCGACATGACGGCCATTAGCGCAACGCACGGAGCGCGCACGGCGAGACGCGGCGACGTCTCCGACCGGTTTTCGAAGACTGCGGCGGCGGCGAGCCAGACACGCACAAAAGCCGAAGGCGCGGGCGAGTTGAAGCGCAAGCCGTTGCAGTGTTGTTGGTACGCTACAGAAACGTGGGAGAGAGGGTGGGGGAATGAAAACAACCTGGTAGGCAGGGGTGCGTCGGCCTGCATCTAGTGCGCGCATACGAAAATGTGTGATATTTAAGTGACCGCTGCTGCGTACAATGATGAGGGGCATCCGTCTCTCATTCACGCGACGTGCATAAAATAAGCAATCGATTATTAGGATTCCTAATCAGTTCATGATCAGCAATAAGCAGTCGATGATAAGGATGATCAGGGATGAGAGGCAGGTTTTCAAACAGGAAATCTATCAGCCAACCTTGGCACTTGAGTCACATAACAGGGATTAATAACACTCGGGCAATCATGAACACGATACTGAATTACCATTCGACACATGTCCCAGCAGGTAACCTGTCATAAAAAATGAAGCGATGATGGTGATGATCTATAGCGGATAACAGAACGTGGAGAGAGCGGGAATGACGCCCATAGAGGAAACAAAAAACGCTAGGAGATGGCGTCACGTGACGACCTTGAAGCCTAGTCACAAAACATTTAAGGGAGAGGATCACGGGAAATGGTGCACCTGTCACGTGGTAGGCAAGCGGCAGAAAAATGCACGGTCAAGCGCCACTAAAGGTTACCAA
Source organism: Hyalomma asiaticum (assembly GCA_013339685.2). Classification (NCBI taxonomy): domain Eukaryota; kingdom Metazoa; phylum Arthropoda; class Arachnida; order Ixodida; family Ixodidae; genus Hyalomma; species Hyalomma asiaticum. The sequence goes on along the minus strand of CM023487.1, from coordinate 47,586,499 downwards.
GTCCAAACAACCTCTAGTAGTCGGGCAACTATGAAGCGCCTAATTCTATCCGAGAGGCACAGCGTAAAGGAGGTTGGATTGCCGATGCTGGCGCGATCACGTCACACAGCTTCCTATTTAATTTTTATTTATTTTTCCCCCTTTTATAATGACGCCACCGTCGTGTGGTTGCCGCGGGACGACGTACGTCGCGTGCGGCGTTGCGGCGTAGCGCTACGTTATTGCAGGTTACGAAGAGAGCACAATGCGAAACCACGGAGATGACGCCGACAAGGACAAGGTTGGCCGTGAAACGGACCGAGTGTCGTTCCTGGTGTTGCAACACCAAAGGTCGAATCAAGGACATGTGCGCACACTTTTTTTCCCGTGTTGCGTGTACGCGTGACGTAACTAAGACTCATCGTCGAGGGGAGGGGGAGTTTAGAGCAGCTTGCTCTAGTGCGTAAGGCTAGCGAAGCTGGTGGTCAATCAGTGATGGGAAGCCTGGGTCTTCATCATCATCATCATTTTCTTTAGCTTCTTCCTCTGACCACGTGTCGTTGTGACATCATGCTACCTGCCGAGGCCATACAAGGTTACGCTGGTAGATTGCGGCCGCAACTACGACTTACCCAGTAGTTCCTTTGGTCATCAATTAAGTTGTTTGTTGTCTCTCTATGTCTTCAGTGTCGCTTGGTAACCAGGCAAGGTCGTTCCAAGGTCGTATGCATGGTACGGAAGGAAGAACGAGACGGTGAAACAGCTTAGCTGTTTAAAAAAAAGTGTGTGTGTGTGTGTGTATGGGGGGGGGGGGGGGGGGAAGAGCTCGTAACAGAAGCAACGATAAATGGGTAGTGATCTAAACGTCCCATCTGTATTGACTACATAACATAGGAGCTGGAGGAACCTGGACCCACTCGTCCCTGAGGAAGGAGAGCCGGTCCGACTCTTAAACTTCGGTTCTCCGCAGCGTGAATCTTGGTAGGTGTTGGCTTTTATTAACGAGTTCCTTCGCAACCAGACAAACAAATGTGTACCTTCACATTACCCACCCGTCTACAGTCTGTTTCAGAAGTTCCGTGCAGCACTGTGGAAGATACAGGCCTCTTTTACCAACCAGGAGGGCGAACGAATGTTAAACGTGTACTTCTGCGGCTTGTCATCTGCTAATGGCGGACGCTGCAGTGGCCGCTGCAGCCCTGCAAGGAGGAAGATGACGCGTGGTGTGCGTGTCCGAACAATGGCATTTCGTCTCGCCTAGGGAGAATACTGCTCTCGATGGCCTTGGCTCTGCTGCACGGAACTCCTGAAACAGACTATACATTTTTCTCCCCGCCTTACGGGCCATAACGGTGACAGGATGACGGGCGAAGGAAACAGGCAATTTCTGCACCCCAGCTTGCCGTTGCTCCATCAACGGACAACGGCGATTAAATGAACCGGAAACAAAGCCAAAGCAAACCCCTACAGCGAAGCCTGAACAGGCTATCCATGCAGTCGACGAGCGAAGAGAACGACCACCTCGAAAAGCTAGCGCCCATCCGAAACGCGGCAGCTGCCAAGGACACAGCCGCGTCCCGTACCTGCAAGAAAATGGCCTTTCTCCCAGGCTCTTCGCTGTGTTGCGCAGCGCTGATTGGCGTAAAAAACAACCCGCCGAAACCTACCCTGCCCAAGGACGGCGGCAAGCGCTCGCCGGCCCCACACGACAAGCACTGAGCCAAGGAACACGTCGGCCACGGATACGTCGGCCCACTCGGTCGTTGTTGGTAGCCTCGATGCCGCCAAAGACGACGTGAACCGTTCTCTTCGTATTGCGCCGTCCATTCTCTCTCCTTGGAGTCGACGTCCGCGTGCTGCCGCCGAATCATTAAGACCTCGCAAACCGAAATGCGTGCGTGTCGCTGGCAGATACAGCAAAGACGTTGCAAAATGGGTACGTAAAGTGCGGGTCCCCCGTCGCCGCGTCGGGCAAGCAATGAGAAAGCCGTTAGTTGGGAGAGGAGGACGCCGCAGATGATGAAGGTCGAAGGCCGCCGGAGATGGCAACGGCAGCGTTGTTTGTTTTGACGAGGCTCCGCCTGTCGACGGTTTTTGAACCCTTTCTTGCCCAAGTTAATTATGGTCAATGCTTTTTAAAGACTGGTTTTTGTAATTTGAAATGTGCCTGAGCATGGTATCCTTTTTTTTAATGAGAAAGAAATGTTGTTTTGTGGGGTTTTACGTCCCAAAACCAGTTCTGATTATGAGAGACGCCGTAGTGGAGGGCTCCGGAAATTTCGACCACCTGGGGTTCTTTAACGTGCACTGACATCGCACAGCACACGGGCCTCAACATTTCGCCTCCATCGAAATGCAGCCGCCGCGGCCGGGATTCGATCCCGCGACCCTCGGATCAGCAGCCGAGTACCTTAGCCACTAGACCACCGTGGCGGGGCAATGAGAAAGAAATAAGTGTGCCTGCACTTCAATAGAACTTCATTTGGCGACAAATTAATTTCGTGATTTAATGTTGTATGTTATCTTATTATTCGTTCGATACAAAATTAAAATGACGGGGCAGTGAAAGATGGTGGCGGTTTCTGGTGCAGTCCCAAAACCACGACGTGGTTATGAGGGACGCCGTGGTGGTGGGCTCCGGGAAAGTTCGACCAGCCGGGGTTCTTAAAAACGTGCACTGACACCGCACCACAACACGGGCCTCCTGCATTTCGCATCCGCCGAGAGGCGGCAGGGATTCGATCCCTCGACCTTCGAGCCAGGAGTCAAGTACTACAGCAACTGCAGACAACCTCGGCGAATCGCGCGCACTGAAAGAGGCCAGGCTACCTCAGAGAATTGTGAAACCAGGCCGAGCGATTCTTTCATCTCTTCGGGCACAAGCGGCCACGCTTGCAAGCACATCGCACGAGCTCTACCAGGTTGCCAGTGTACGTACAACAGATGCTATACTGACCTCTGTAGAGGAAGGACAGCCTGCCAAGCCGTGTTGTCCTCGTCTCTTACGACACCAAAAATGTACACGCGGCTTTCGTGACGCAATCGCGCGCAGGACACGAGCGAGCCTGCCGCACTGCGTAGCTATAGTGAGCTCCGTCGTCGTCATCACCAGAACAATGAAAACGGTGAGGCCACTTAAGACAGGCGTAATGCGCAACACGGAGAAGCCAACTTGCGAAACAGGGAAAAAAATAAGAAAGAACCTATCTGCAACTTGAAGATCATTTTACCGTAACACATTGCCGCAGCTTTCTTTCAGGACTTGACTTTTCCGTGTGCTGTACCCGCGCTGTAGCTCAGCTGGCAATGGTGTCCTCGCTGGCACGCTGGAGGACGTGGGTTCGATTGCCGGCAACGCCACTGCCACTTCAATGGGAGAAGCGAAATTTTCACCCCTGTGTACTTTTTCAGCTTTAAGGTGCACGTTAAAGCTTCCCCAAATAGCCAAAATTGTTCCGGAGCATTTCCGTTACAGGGCGTGTCCCACGGTCGTATCGTGGTTGCGGCACGCAAACCCACCGCAACTGTCTCTTTAATTGACATCGTAAGGCGTTCCCATCAAGCGGAAAGCGATACCCGGCATGTTTCTTCGCTGTTCAGCGAAACTGTGCCGCACTTGAAAAGAAGCCGGCGGTACCCGGACCACGACCTTGAAACAAAACAAACACACGTCACCTCGCCACAACAATCTATTAAACAACGGGTACAAAACAGTGACGAAGGAGATGCCGAGCAGGCGCTCAATCAAGCGAACCGACAAAGCTACAGGGCACGATCCGAGCACCACATCCACCCTCGACAAAAGAAAGGAGCAACTCTCTTGGCAACACCCCGACACGAAGCAACAGGGCCCACGGCAGTGTATGCGTGTGCTAATGTCGCTTCCCTATCGTCACCCCCTTTCTACATTCGCTGCTGTAACCAACACACACACGCACACTTGGTGGTGTCGTTCCCTGATTGGGCGAGAACGAATTCCCGGTGTTCTGTTGCCACCTCGCGCGAATCGCTTTCTCTCCTTCCGCAATCTTCCAGCTTTCCACAGCCCACACTACGCTCTTCTCCTCCGAGACACCCTGAGAGACAGCGAAGACGCGCCAGTGATGAGTGATTTGCAAGGCAAAAAAAAAAAAAAAAACCTTGCCAAGCCCCCTCCAGGAAGGGAGAACCAAGGCTTCGGAGAAAGAAAGAAAGAAGGAAAGAAAGAAAGAAAGAAAGAAAGAAAGAGAAAGAAAGCATAGTGGCAGCTAAGAGGCATTGAGCGTCGGCGGTGAGGTGTGCGCCGAACGTGGAAGGCAGCGAAATCCGCAAGATGAAAAAAAAAAAAAAAAAAAATACGAAGAGGCCTTGTGAAACAGGAAAGGGAAGGCGAGGAGCAGGCCAGAGAGAGGAAAAGAAAGAAGCACGTGCTGCTGCCGCTGCTGCTGCCAACAGCCGCCGCCGTCGCAAAACCGGAAGCTCACCCGTCTCGTCCACCCGTTTTTTGTCGCCGCGAGAAAGGTTTGTTTGCCCAGAATATTAACTAGGCAGGCTCTCGACCGTTGTGCGTCGTGCGGCTCTCAAGTCGCGCTTGCGCAAGAGAGATAACTACACGAAACGAGAGAGAGAGACGAGAGAGCTGTTGGAAAAATCCAATCTGTAGCGGCGGCGTTCACACTAATGCGACTACTTGCGCGTCGCACATCCAAGTTAAACGGGAATTGAAATGCTAGAGTGTACCAGAATATGCCGGCACGCTCTACTAATGCGTTAGGAAAGCGAGTCGCATCAATGCGACAGGCGAGAGTGGCCTGACTGGAGGGGAGCGTGCTACCCCTCTAGTCAGGCTTTCCCTCAAGAGGTACCACCCTAGGAGAGGAAAAAGGAAGGGGGGAGAGAGGTAGTTAACCCGCTACATATAAACCATGCAAGCGGCTTCGCATCGCCTTTCATGAATGCGCGTTTTGTCTTCTATCATATGTGATCTCTAGCACCACATACTGAGACGTCCTGCGTACAGAACATACAACGGCTGAACAACAAAAAAGGAACAAATGAAAGAAACGTAACAGGCTCGCGGCTGTCGAATCGTACCACCGTGATAGCGTCAATTCCCTTCCACGCAGCCCAACTATACGACACGAAATGCAAAATTTTTAATCAGCTCCACAGCTACCCAAAAGCGCGCACAATGTTTCTGCTGATTTCTCACATCCTGTCCTTGTTTATGGCTGCGGCATAAATACAAAACGGTGGCAGGCGCATGCAAAGCGTCACGTATTTACGAAGTCGGCAGGCGTTCTCAACCAGTCACGCTAAAGAGCGACAGCGGGAAGGCGCTGGAAGGACGGAATCAACGAGCGCTTGGCAAAAACTCCAACCGAGCAACGACCAGAAGGAGATCCCTTCCTATCGACGCTGGCTAGAAAATGAAAAACAAATAAAGTCACACGCTCGGCTGTTTTTCCGCGGCAGCAACTATACATACCTCTTGAGGCTAGTTGCACACCAACACGCAATCGCTGCGATATTACGTGCCAAAACTACGCAATAAGACTACGAGACACGCCGTGACGAACGGCTCCAAATTTTCCACAACTTGGGATTCTTTAACTTGCGCTGATAAGATCGTTACGGTTGCAGAGAATAATGTACACCGTGTAATTACATTTTTTGTTAATAACAGTAAAAGGGCCCGAACATGGTGGAGGGGCCGAACAATAAATACACACTCAAACAGCGAAGACCAACTTCAAGTTATTAGGCGAGCCGAAGATGCCGCTAGGACCCAAGGGCACCTGGCTGCCATCTGAGGGGAGATAAAACTCCTCCGACAGTTGCCGTCGAAAATAAAAGTTCTTTCATCATCATCAAGGGCTCCGCTACAATAGCCATCATTACCATGGAGAACGTAACCTCACAATTGTGGATTATAGAGACAGATGATGGACACGGATTCAAAAGGGAGTGGAGTCGAAAGAGAATGTCGCATGCCCGACTACATTCCGCGCCAGCAGCTCCTCAGAAGGCCAAGGTTAATTCGCGTCTGTAGCGTGCGTGCTATGGCCCATTCGGGTAAAAGGACGTGTCTGCAAGATTGATGATTGATAGCTCGCACGCCACTCAAGACCACTGCTCTCTCTCACACAACAAAAGAGCAGCGGAGCGTTAAATGCCGTAGTAAAAGCTAAGGCTGTGAGCGTGGCGTTTGCAACGTTCGGGGCGCTGTCTGCAGGACAACGAACGCTACGCGCTGCACAAACAGGGAAATGTCGTCCACCACGGCGCGAGAGAGAAAGGCATCATTTCGAGGGCAAGGCATACGGGTGTAGTAAAGTCGGGAAACAGAGGGTAAGAAAGAAAAGAAAAAAAGAAATGACGCACAGCCGAGTCACTGCACATCGAGTTAAGATACCGCTATAACAGCACATAACGAACGTTTGTCATTATGTCCTACTACCCATCTAGGAACGGCGAAGGCGAAGGAACGGTAACGCCGAAGGACCGCCAACTCTCATGCCTATCACGCAGCCAACACCAGCCAATGTAGGCAGTATGTGACGAAATGCGACAGTTCATTTCGACCCGAAACGGTCGTCGAAATCCTGCCCCTTCCCAAGGTAAATTACGAGGCCCGGGCCGACAGTTTCATTAATAATAATAATAATAATAATAATAATAATAATAATAATAATAATAATAATAATAATAATAATATCAGGACCTCCAAGAGCACGAGCGTGCCTTTGCTGAGTAGTTTTACTACCGTCTCGTCCTTACCGCCCAAATGGCTACGAACGTGAGCTCTCAGCCACCTGGAAAACCATGTGACCTTACCTTATCAAACAGAACGAAGCCACACAGGCTGCGTGCCATGCCAGCAGTCACTGCCACACACACACACACTTTTTTTCCTCTTCAATCCATCCACAAACAATCGATGTGTCACGGCGGCCTCCGTGTACAGGGTTTTCTTTTCTCTTTTCTTTTCTTTAAGTGCATGCTCGGATCGCATCCGTCACGGTCGGTCGACAGTTTTGAACTCTGACACGCGCGACTCGGCCGCGTTTTGCTTGCTTTTTTAAGTGCTCGCCCCCCCCCCCCCCCCCATTCAAGGTCCTTCGGCGCTGTGTGCGCAGTGCGTGACGTTGCCCCAGCAGTTTCTTCCCGAACAGTCAACAGCGTCCCCGTTTCACGCACAAGGCAGTGTTTACGAACGCTGCTCCAACAGAGAAAGGCAAGACTTCCTCGAAGTTGCTTGTTATCGCTTACTTCTTTCTGTGAACACTCAAATCACTCCGCACAATGCGAGGCGACAACAACACAGCCTGTAGAAGGGGAAAAAAAAACAAAAGGAAAAACCAGACATAAATCAGATGCTAATTGCAAACCGGTGCAGTAAAGATATAAGGCCGGTTTTTTTTTTTTTTTTCCCATTTCGAAAGTCGGTCGGTGGTGTGGTGGTAGCGCTTACAGCTAATACCGTCGCTCCCTGGCTGGTTGTGGGTTCGAATCCCAGCGGATGGAACTTTCCATCAAAAATGCGTGTTTATTTTTCAGACATCTACTTCCGTTACGGAAGTACGTCACATATTTCTTGGAGGGCCCCGGCATAAAACACTTTCGTGTTAAAAAGATAGGCAGCCGAATGTCCACTGAGATGTACTTAATTTACTGTTTAAAAGAAGGAGCTCAGCTAAGCTGTGCAAGGTCATTTTAGGCGCTTGGCATTTAAAGGGAAGTGAAATTGCGCTTAAATGAAACGTGGCGTTGCCTGGCGGTGAAGCCCTGGTACTGCTTTCCGGCGTCTACGAATTGCTGCACGTCGCCTGCTGCCGTTCATACGACCATAAATCGGTCTTAAAATTGCAGTCAATACATAAAAACGCATCCCAGTCTTATGCGCTTTCTAAGCAGCAAAAGGAATCGACGCTGACAGGCGTCGCAGCCTTCTCACGGCAACCGAAATCTGCTTTTAAAGGCGGCGCATGCGGGCAGCGTCTCCCAGGCGTTGCGAGCACGCGCTCTGTCGGGGCAGAACCCGGTGCAGACACACACGACAGCTGTCAGCCACTGTTTGCAACATGTATCGCGTTAAGACTCCATAAGCAAGAAATCCTGATCAAAAATGATTTACGGTGTTTTCCCCGTTGCGATTGCATGACTGGACAATCAGACCGGTAAGCTTTCCGTTCAATTAAAGAAAACGTAACTTAGGTACTTTAAAAAAAAATTGGTTGTCGGTCCCCTTAAAAATGGCGAGCCTGTCTGTCGCCGAATTTTATACGGCGCATTACAAACGGGGCCGCCTTTTCGAACGGGTATAAGTGAATGTGACACCGCGTCCTAGCGAGCTGCTCAAACCGTAAAGCAGTTGCCCGACCAACGCTCCCCAATTTCAATTCCCTCTTTGTCCTCTAGAAGTACAGCGGCACCGTGCGAGCACACAGCATTTGCTCTGCGTAGCTGTTATTGTTGTTTAACAGCGAGGCACCGACCTTGCTCCTTCATTCGACTTACTTCTCGAGACTGGATTCGACTAACAGTCGATGTTGTGGAAATGTACAGCCATCGATTTATTTTTAAATGCGCTCCTTAAAACAGTAATAAATTAAACGTTTCTGGTTGCATAATTAGGCGTTTACCTAATATATATGCAGCGCTCCCCGTGAGGTTTTAGTATGTTCGAAGCACAGGGCCATGTAATCTGCTGCAATCGTTTCGTTTTCTTTCCCTGTATCGCATAACGATGCATTCCACATGAAGTGCTGTAGTGCTTTTATATTTGGTATATGGCAATTACTACTCGCATCCCCATGCGTGATCTTTCTTTTTTTAGTGCTTTGTGTTCCCGCTCATGCTTACGACCTGATCAGGTCAGCAGTATGTAATAAACAAATAAATGACCACGCGTGACGTCTCAATGACGTCATAATGACGGCATTCGAGATGGAATGAAGGAGACAATGCCGTTACCACAGAATGGAGCTGGCCACCACAGAGCAGCCATAGAGCGCACTATAGCTCTTTGCTGAGTGCACCCTCGCTACGATAACAGGTAAGCGAGGTCGGAAAGTGAGCAGCCACCACGTTATCGTGCGTTTCATCGTATTCCAAAGCGGAAAGTGCGTGGCACTGCCCCAGGCAATAATAGTAGTAATAATAATGATGATGATAACGTCGCAAGCAATTGGCGCAATCTTCCGCTAACCAAGGGAGCCGACAATAACAAATCTATCCTCGCAGTTTGCAGACGGCGCTTGTTCCCTCCTGGAACCATCAAACAGTCAAATCCGGAAATACAAAAAATGACTCGGGCGTCATCCACTTCGATCGCCACCGCTTCGATTGTTCAGTCCAATATTACACACACACACACAGGCGCATGCACGAAGTTCTAAAAAAAAGTGGGGCACGCGACGAAAGCTCATCAGCCCACAGGATTGTGCGAAATGCGGGCGAGCGCGTGGCATGTCCTCGCTGCCGGCGGGATCATTTACGTGACGTCACGAAGGGAGGATGACGCAGCTTGCTTGCTCACTGCGCCTTTCTGTTTCCAGGTCAGCCAGGGGCCGCAATTCTGAGGCGCGTCGCGCAATTTTTCCTTGTTAAATTTAACAACGCCACCGGAGAGAGACAACGGCGCGGTTAGTCGGGTCGGTCGCTGTTTGGGGTGATAAATTAGGAAACTTATCTAAAGATGTGGAGAACACGGACAGGACGAGTTAATTTTGAGAATTGTTCTTCTCTCTCGATGGTTCTGATCACCGCGGCGACACGTTGAAGGACGGAGTCTAGGCCAAGATGTCCTCACGGCAAAACACGCGGGTTTATTCACACTGCACACTATTTACAAAGCTTGGCCGGGGCCAGCCAGTACTGTCAGCAGACATCACAACACAACTGGGCTCAAACCACACCAAGTGGTTCGTTCCGAGCCCTTAATGTTCGCACTCAAACGTGAATAAGCACTAAGCTTTAAAACTTCATAACTCGTCAGAGGCAGCGCCAAGCTCGACCTCTGACCACCTTGCCGCGTCTCCGACCCGAGTTAGCGCTAAGCTCTCCTCTCCTCTCTGTTCTCCGTTAAATACCTGATCGCTTCTGCAACCGCCTTCTGGGACCAACCCATATGCAGCACTTCACCAATAAAACCCCTGTTCACTCTCTCCACGAGAGCCTATGGTTACGCCTTCGCGTTCCCACACTTCGACCAGCTCGCTGCAACGAGCTTCTCCGAAAGATAGCATCGGTCACTAATCCCGTGATCAGTTAGCAGAACTCTGCAGCAGGCCACTGTTTACCCGGCGGCATGCATCCAAGCCGCCCCTTCAACAGGACTGCCTGACACAAAAGCACTTTCGTGCATTTCAATGGGGCGGTCATCTTCCCCGAACGGGCAACCCTTGGCGACAGGTCAACCACGCCGAATGGTCAAAGGATTACTTTGACGAGGAGCCCCCCCCCCCCCCCTCTTCTTGCAAGCGACTCTCCCCCTTTTGTTCCTTTCTCGGATGCCCCGTTTCGTTCGAAAATGCTCTACGATGCCGCAGTGAAGAGACCTGTCATCCGTCATGTCCCCTCTGCTATGCAGCTATGTAGTACGTCACAGCAATTACTGACCGCGGGCGTCGCGGGAACAAAGCCGCCGCTTTTACTGCACTGAGTGAATACGACGACGTTTCTACAGAAAAGCCGTGCGCTAGGCCGCCGTCGCCTACTCTTCCCCGTCGATCTACCGCCGAACATAACAGGACCCCGAACGGGAAAAAAAAATAATTACCACAGCGTGCACGATACTCGGTTTCGTACATCAGGTGCAAACGCTGTCGATGCTAATTCTCGCGTTTGCGCTGTGTACTTCCTCAGCCAAGAAGTAGCGCGTTGCTTGGCAGCCTCAAATCGTAGTACATTTCTCATCGGCTTGACACACCCTCGTATTTCCGGGGAAAGAATCGAAATACGCAAGTTTGCATTTTATGTCTGTCGGAGCGGTACACCTGTCCTTTTCTTAACGGACTACTTGCATAGCCTTTATAGCGTTGCACATGATGTATGAAACGCGAAGCTGATGGGCACTTCGCCTGGGCCGGGTATGCATGATCATTTTCTCCATATACTTTATCATCATCATGTTCATGACGTCACGTTTGTGAGGCGCGGCATTGCGAGGTATTGCATCAGCTGTGGCGTCGTTGGTTGTCATAGCTACGGCGCGGCTGGCTTTTCGTGATAAACGCTCGTCGGTTACTTTTACGATTAACAATAAAATCACGTGTGGGGGCGTATACACATTCCTCGGCCACACATTCAGGTAGGTACGAGCAACACGCAAGTGATTGTTAAAGGGACAATGAAGTGAAAAACTATTTTCCTCCCACCACTGTTGCGAGTAGAGGACACTCGGTATGCTAGAAAATGCGCACAAAGAAAATGCGGGTGGCCACGTCACTTTACACGTGACGTCATAGATCTTTGACACCCCACGTCACTTAACACGTGACGTCATAGATCTTTGACGGCGTCTGCTAATGGCCTACATACCTACTTACCCGCGAGAAAGACATACATTCTGTTCTAAGGGAGCCAGCGACTCAACACTGGGGGTTTCATAACATTTGATGGAGCTAATTTGGTAAGAACACACACACACAAAAAAAAAAAGGAAAGGAATTTGCCGTTCTGATGTCACGAGGAAGGACGTAAGACAAGGAGACACAATCTCTCCTTGTCTCAGTAATCTCAGCTCAGTAACCTCAGGTTTGCTGTTGACACTGCTTTGCTAAGTAACCCGGGAGGCTAATTGCAAAGCACAACCACTGACCAATGGCAAAGTAGAACAGTGTGCCTGAAAATTAATATGCAGAAAACTGAAGTAATGTTCAATATCCTTGGGCGAGCACAGCGATTTGAGAGAGGCGGCAAGGCATTGGAAGTGGCAAGTGAATATGTCTAATTGGGCCAGGCAGTGACCCCTGATCCAAACCATGAGGCTGATATGATTAAAAGGATAAGAATGCAGTGGAGTGTATTCTGCAAGCATTCTCAGATAATGAATGGTAGCTTGCCATTGTCTCTAAAGAGGAAAGTGCATAAACAGCTGCATCTTACTGACCTACGGGGCAGAAACTTGGAGGGTCACTAAAGGGGTTCAGCTTAAATTGAGGACGACGCAGCGATCAACAGAATGGAAAATGGTAAGTGTAACCTTAAGGGACAAGAAGAGAGCAGAGTGGGTCAGGGAACAAACGTGTGTTAGGGACATATTAAAGGAAATTATGAAGAAGTGGATGTGACTGGGGCATGTAATGCCACGGTGAGACAAATGTTGATCACTAACGGTAACAGAGTGGATCCCTAGAGAAGGCATGTGTGGCAGAGGGCGGCAGAAAGTAAGGCGCGCAGGCAAGATCAAGAAGTTTGCAGGGATAAATCGGTCGCGATTAGCGCAGGACTGGGATAATCGGAGATATATGGGAGAGGCCTTTGCCCTGCAGTTGGCATAGACAGGCTATGATGAATCTGATCGCTCTAAACCACTCCACCTTTTAACTTTAGTGTCCCTTTAAACTCTTACAGCCAAAGCCAAACATGGCGACGCTCGACAGCCAAGGGTTCCAGATTCAAACCCTCCAGGTCCCGGGTTCCACTACCTAAGGTGTTGGCTTATGCCTTTTGTCTCTCGAGCAATAGCTAAGGTAAGTTTTTTTTTGGTCTAATTCATGACACTGTCACAAGAATGGTTAGAAACACACCTAACACTAATATGTTTTGGTGGTGTGCAAGTAAATAAGGTGGGCTTTGCACAAACTATACAAGCTTCAAGAGCAATGTTGCATTTTGTGCATATTATACATCTATCGGGCAGTTGATCCATCACTAGAATTTGTCTTAGAAGATTCAGCCCCAATATATCTATTATTGTTATTATTATTATTATCATTATTATATGTTCTCACACAAAATTGGAGCAAAGATAGCGCCTCTGAAGTGCTGGTTCACTTTCTACGAAATGATCCCCGTCAGAAATAAAGGGGAAGTACAATGAAGCAACTTCCCGCTGAGACCAAAAAATTAATTTGTAAACCTCGATACTAAACTCCTGCACTGATGCATCAGCGATTTCAATTGCCTTTTGTTTTGTGTTTTTTTTCGCTTTATATTTTGGCCCTCGTGGCTCAGCGAATGTTCTCGAATCCTCTCCCGTTCCATGCTTTGCTGACTCATAATGCGACAGCAACAAACTGAAGAAAACAAAATGCTGGGAACAGCAGATGCTATCCAAACTTGTGACGTCAATGCGGCATCGTCAATGAATCACTTCGTTCGCTATCACTCGTTCACAATGGGTCTCTCTCTTACGGCGTTTGTATCGAGATAGCTTACCGCCGAATGATTCGGCATTGTGATGGGGTGTCCCCCGACAGCGCCTATTCGCGAAAACTCTATGCGGGCCAATTTAATGCAGAAGCATCGTAAGCCAGGCCAGTTGGTATGGACTCACTGTTAAAACAGCACTGTTTTTAACAATGGGGCAAAATTTAGCTTGAATCGAGCATAGGCTTTGCTTGGCTGGACACTCACGGTCCGCTTGCATGACAAATCTAACAAAAAGATAAATAAATAAAACGGGTGCATTAATTGCGAAATTGAATCGATAAAGGTGTTGAGCTGCACAACATGGGTGTGGAGATTTTTGTTTCTTTTTAATTACCGCGAATGGGCGATCCAAGTATATATTACACCAGATTACACCCATACAACGTCGACTACAGGCTAACAGAATGGGCTACTCTAACTTTTAAAGTAAGCATTTGTGATGCAGCGGCGAAAAGGAATCTGTGACCGAGTGTTTGTGGTTAGAAAGCAACCTTGCTTTATTAGAAAAGTCAACAGATTTTTGCAAGGTGTCCCTCAGTGGAACATGAGCCCCTTAATGGAATGTTAAGTCCGCAGATAAACATTTCGAAAACGCGTTTAAGAAAAATAACGTCTTCACGCAATCTTAATCTAGCGGTCTCGACCACGTTTTGCCTCTCCACGCCGTCCGTTCATTCAACCCAATCGGCTTTTTATGTCACAATCTCCGCACTTATGAATCTAGCGGTGAAATCTCGAAACTCGCGCACAGGAGATAACCGAGAAATAACAGCGGCGTGTGATAGTGAAATCGACGCTGGGGAAATTCAATTCAGATAACGCATACCATTTCAACCAGCTGCCTGTCTGTTGCTGTAACATGTTTGTGCGTTTCTCTGCAATAGCTGCGTGATAAGGATTAGAATGTATGACCTCTTCAAGAACGCCTCCTGCGTAGCGAGTCTTTGTACCCCTCTTTATAACGCCTACCCCCCCCCCCCTTTTTTTTTTAAGTGCGACTAGTGAAACATCCATAGCACAAACGTTATCTGCTGATCAAGTCGCCAAGTGACGCACAGGCTTTTGATAACGCGGTCAACACTAGCCCCCCACCACCACCCCAAAAAAGAAAAAAAATGGTAACTGCTCCCGATTACCCCCTTTTCACAAATCAATTCGGATATGGCTTCTTCCAGGAACGGATTTCCAAATTATGAGCGGCTTAGAAAAAAAAAATGAATGACGTAAAACTCATTCAAGAAATCCAGAGTGATTACAAAGGTCCTTGCGCCCAAGTTTCGCTCGAAAAAACAGGCCGGTGACTCATCCGCACACACAACGTTTACCTCACGAACATAGCAAAACGCCAAGCTACAAACTCATATTTATAATAGATAAAAAAATATATACAGAAGCCGGTCACTTCACCGCCGCGCTAGCAATCAGCCATTCGTGCACTGACGCATAAAAGGAAAAACACTTCTACATTATGTAGACCTCGTGGCGGATAAATTACCCGCACTTGTACTTGAGATGAGCTGGTGTTATCGTGTACGCAAAACAAATAACGAGCTATGCCCCGGGGGGCAGGAATAAAAAAAAAAAAAAAAAACTCCGGACCTGAAGCGGCGGCGAGAAACAACAGCGAAGACTAGGAGGCGTGCGTGTTCGAAAAAGCCCCGAGATCATGATCGGGATTAGGGCTACGCACCTTTCGAAGCACCGGTCCACGTTGTCCGACATCAGCAGCAGCATGCAGAGCTGTTCCAGTGCGATGAGCTGCATGTCCCGCTCGTCGCCTTGGCCCATGTTGAGCCATTCGAGCAGGGTTTCGGGGTCCGCGTCCGCCATGTTTGACCCCCAGCAGCAGCAGCAACCGCCGCCGAACTCGCTAGCGTTCTTGCCTCGGAAGCGCTAGGCAGTGTGAACAAGAGAGCAAACAGAGGGTCACACGACGAACTCGACGGATGTCTCGAAGGTGTTAGCAATGCTGAGCACCCCCCTCGGACAAGCCGAGGTCGCGGCGTGTCGCCGCGCAATCACATATCCGATGGGCCACGTCTCGCGCTGCCTACTAGACGAGACGAAACAGCCTCAACGAAGCACGCTGGTGACTAGCAACACGAGACGAATGCGGTGCACAGAAGCCGAGTTGTTGCCGGGTTCCCTGCGGCACGCTGACTTCGCTTCTAGTGGCTCGCCGCTGGGATGGCACCATTCACACCATCGTCGAGAGAGGCCGTGGCGGCAGCAGGTGTCTCGTTATCCACGAGAAGGATCGCGGGTTCCCGGGTTGTTCATCAATTGGAGGTCACTGATCAGTACCGGATCCTTCCTCCCGGCGTTCGAGAGATGTGGCAGCGCGGGTGCAATCCGGTGCGGAAAAGAATGAAAGAAATTAAATTAAATTAAAAAAGAGGTCCACCGCACCGAAGGGAAGGAACACGACCGAGTGCTAGGCCTAAATGCGGCGCACTGACGCAGCGTAGTGGAAATGGACCCGCCGTGCGCCGGCGGCGCCACCGCCGCTGTCACGTGCTTTCCGGTTTTTCCCGCGTCGCGTTTTTTTTTTTTTTTTTTTTTTTTGCCGAGAGCAAAAACAGCTGATTGCGGATGGCGAACTTTCTGGATCGGTGCCCCCTCGCGCACGCGGTTTGTCGCTGGGCGCCCGTGACGAAAGGGAATAACGAAGCGAGCGGTCGTGCAATGTTGTTTTGTTTGGCAGCGTCGAAGTTCGTTGCTGTTGCGCTTCGCTAACGTCCTCCGGCGCTGCTTTGAATGGTAGAGCGTTGCTGCAAGCGCGCAACGCAACGAAATTTGGTTTGGGACTGCGCGGAGCACTCACAGTAGTTGACGAAATGGCTGGAGTTGCGACAAAACTTTGCTGACATTTGTATAAAACGCTCGTTTGGTGTTACACAAGCGCGCATGCCATTCTGATCAAACAGTCAAGTCAAACAAATGAATGCGCTGCTCTTTTTTTTTTTTTTTATATGAACACATCTCACGTTCACATTCGTGCATGAGTGCTGCCGACACTAGCTCCAGCTGATGGAAAAAAGCAAAACGCTGTTAGGATATTGTTAGCTAGGTAAGGTAAATGTCATTAAAGAAATTTCCAGTACTGAAATGCCGTAGCGTTGTGATGAGCAGTGGGGGAGCCAGTTGTAATGGGTGAGCGCGATTGGGGGGGGGGGGCACATTCCACGGTATCGTCACGTCGACCAGCTATGTCCTTCAGCGACCGCAGGTGATTTGCCGCTGCTTCAGCTACTTAAGCTTCGCTTACACTGCAATAACAACATAATTAACTTGCGCTACGGACCTGTTTTCCTGTTGCGTGAAGTGCCGGCGCCACTTTCCAATGTACCGGTGCTGCCCTCTGCTAAACGCTGGAGGAAGCCTAATTATTGGCGCGCACGTTTGACATCGACATGTATTGCGAAAGCGTGACATTAATTTACGGTCACACGAAGGAGCAGATAGGGAGGAGGGTCAAACAAATCTCCGCATTACATTGTGTGCATTATGTAGGAATTATTGTCATTGCGTCTTGGAAAGGCCTTTGTTCAATCATTGCATAAATCACTGATATTTATATATAGGACACAATACATACATGACCCAACCAGATCCTGTGTTTTCAGAGCTCTCTGGCAGAGAGCAGCCAAATAAGCTACGTAGTAGCGCCACCGAGGTGTGAAGGTTGCTCATTTTGGCCCAATCACTTGCACTGGAAAGTCATATGGCTGGCTCGCTCTTCACATAACATACTCAAGTAACTTACTGCCTTTATTAAAAAAAAAAAAACATTCTTTTCACAACTTGGCTACAAGGTAACCTTTGTCGAAAGAAGCTATCGCTATTCTCTGGGGCAAATGAACCTGACCGATAATACACTGCAATGGTGTCAGTAGGAAAGAAAAGGTGCAGCATAAAAGGACGCTGAAGTGAAAATCAAGTCTTCCTGTTCGGAGAAATTAGATTTTTGCGACACCAAATGCACCCCCCTCACTAGGAAAAAAAACGCTTGGCAAGCTAGAAAACATCTGTAAAAGTGGCGACAACGCACTGGGGTTCCTGCATTAGTATGCACATCATGCATTTTGATGCCTGCCAAAGCCAACGAACGCAATTATTCGTCGGTAAAGATGACATGCATTTTGTTCAAGCAAGCCAAGGACTCGCCATGGCGTGCCTCAGCAAATCTGATTGAGCCAATGTAGCCAGAATACCAATAAAAAACACTGGTGTTAATTGGTGACATCACATGCTCTAGGTTTTGGCCTAACAGTAGTGTTCCCGAGAAATAATTCACGAGTCTAAACCACTTTGGTGTTCCACCATGGTCTGTTGAAAATACTATGCACAAGTGTTGATATGTTTGCACGTATCAGGTCACAAGACTTACCGTTTTTATGTTTACTCCAGCTCTTTCTGTCAGAACAGATGAGTTTTTGTCCTCTGAAGTGCCAAGGCTTACAAGGTTTTCAATTCGATCATATTTCAGGGTTTTAGAAGAGTGTAGGGACATGTGAAAACAAAAAGCAAACATGTTCACACAAAAGAAGTGCATCAAAAGCAACTTTTATTTACATAGCTCCACCTCTCGTTCACATTTCTTGTAATTTTTCAGCACACCAACTCTGTTTGTCATGCAATAAAAAATTCACATCGGTGTTCCATCACACCCTTTGCAAAAGAAAAAAAGTGACTCTTCAAATTTGGTATAGTGAATAACGCAAGATATGTACATGGCCTCAACATTACGCCTTCATAGAAATGCAGCAGCCGGGGCCGGGATTCGATCTTGCGATCTTGGCTGCGATCAGCAGCCAAGTGTCACAACCATTGGACCACCGTGGCAGGGCAGACAGAAATGTTATGGGCAGGTCCTTGGCAGGGGAGTGCCCTCGCAAATTTTGATTACTATTACTATTAAGAATATTCATCTCAATACTAAAGATATAAAACTATAGACAAAATAGTTTTTAAATGGTGACATAGGTTACATACTATCATTTTTACCAAAAACAATTACTAAAAGAGAGGTGGTTTCCTCAAAAAGTCAAGGCCATTAGCAAGTGAGCCCCCTCCCCCCAAAAGAATTCCTGGCTAAGGGCCTGGTTAGAGGACTATTTGTTGCAATGGCGATGAGGTATTGGGCTGCATGTCTGCCTTTGTATGGCACGCACCACAAATCTAGCATTCTCCGTTCCTAACGGTACTTCACTTTTCAACTCCACGCAGTCAACAATAAAACTTACAATATAATGTTCCCTAGAGCTTGGTGGCAAAAGTGACAGTTCTTCTGAAAGGCACGTGACAGAGTCGAACAGTTCATTGTGGCGGCCAGTTCAGTAAGCTATTTACTGCAGCATAAATATTGACTAGCAGCCCTTTGAAAATCCACATAGCAGCTATTTGTCCACACTCAACAAAACCCCAGAAGAGCAAGGGCAGCCCATGTGCCAGTTTGACCACGAACAATAACAACACATCTTCAGTTGAGAGCTCATTGAATTTCCTGGGAGTGCATGCTTAAAGTAGAGCTTAAAGCTTGCTTAAAGTAAGCTTAAAGGGGCCTTGCAACCGTTTTTGGACCTAGTCAGAAAACGATGCCGATCAGTCGTGGGGGCACCATGGAATTTGCCATTTCATTTCAAATACAGCTGGGAAGTACCTCCTCCTTTTTCAACAAATTCCACCACTGGGGCACCGACTACTGGTTGACCCCATGATAACGGAAACATCCTTCACAACATTTCATTTGTTCGGTTCAAGTTCAACATACAAACACAATGTGTGTAACTATCTTTCAGAATACCGACAAGAGTCCAGCAGCCATGTCAGTGCTGGCAGTGACATCATTTGTTGGAAGAAGAGCAGGCGGTTTCCAGCTGTGTTTGAAGCAAAACTGAAAATTCTCTGGCGCGCACAGCGCAGTAATAATTGCACTTGCATGTTCACAGGAGCCTCAATGACTGATCGTTTTCTGGCTATGTGGAAAAGGTGTTGGAGTACAAGCAGAGTGAAAAATGTCAGGTCTGCTTAGACCTGACATGTTATAACCTGAAAATGTTATAATGCATACAGTGAAACAGTGATGGATTTCAGTGGTACAAAAGTCTGGAACATTTTACCTCATAGAGGTCAAAACAGCATGTAACTTCAAGCAGTGTGGTAAATACTTTTTTTTTTTTGAAAACCAGGATCTCTAACATACCCAAACTGACTAATTAAGGGTATTTCATGAAGGCGTTTGTTTATTATAATCATATGTAATAGAATACCTTGCCATTAAATTATGCACATGACCTGTCCTTTTTTATTTTTCATGCTGGACTGGATACTAGCATTCCCAGGTTATCAGTCCAGGTAACTGTATATGTATGATTGCGTGAAGAAAAAAATAAAGCACTTCAAGAACAACAATAACATGCACTGACTGCACTTACAGTGTAAGCTCGTGGAGAGGCCTTCTAACAGCCCATCATAAACATCTGTGTGCTTACTGCAAGTACTCAGCACAGAAAGTGGCTAGTGTAGTGCACACCTTTAGCGAAGATACTGTCAGGTGTGCTTTGCGGCCCATAAAGTACGCTGCAAAGGACATTCAGTTCGACACTATTGGCTCATAAACACAAAGCCCACATAGGAACAGGGCACCACTGTAGCAAACAGATGATCATGACAGTCGTTTGCTGCTCTTGTAGTTCGTGCAACCAGTCACGACTGTCTAGAACAACATTATGTGGTCCGGTCACTTGCAGACTTGGCCACTGCTCTTGCCCAGCAAGCCTTTGTGCGATGTGCTACCCAAGCCAGTGGAGCGAACTTCTCTGTGCCTGACAAATGATGATGCATGTCCATTGGAGCTTTCTGACACAAAAGTGAAATCTACGCTGAACGACACATCTACGGGGTCCGTCATCGTTGACACCTGAAACGAATCCAGAAGCATATGCTTGAGGTTACAAACAAAGAAGCTTATGCAGATTCAATGCACATATGAAGTTAAGTACAGTGGGTAATTAAGTGCTATTTAACTCAACGTGCAGAGCTGCTGTGACTTTATCAACAGCAATGGGTAGAAACATGCTGTGTTTATGTACCACGAAGCCTCAACCTTTAGACCACGCAACGTTCGCCATTATAAATGACATAACAACACTAATAGGCCTTTGAGGTATTACCAATAAATAACAAGAGCTATGCAGAGATACAAACAGCAGGCGAGGTTGTGATGCAGGGGCAGATTTGGGGTAGCCTCAAGGCAGTGACCCTCCCAGCACTGTGACACACCACTAGAGACTCACACAAAAAAGGAAAAAGAAAACCATGTGTGGTGTGTATCTGTAGGGAGGGGACACTGAAAATTCCCTGGTGCGCACAGCGCCGTAATAATAATAGTAACTAGACAAAAACTCTATTTTTTCTTCTCACGGCACACACCTTCTGTGGCTCCTATCAGTCCCATAGTTCTACTTCAAGTATGTCAAAAGCATGCCATTGCCAAGTCATATGTGAATTAAATGGCGCTGACATTCCAAGTCGACCATACATAATAGTGGCGAAACTGTGGGGAGAGAAACCTTTAATGAAATACAGAGATTTCAGCCAGGATGTGGCCTTCAGGGTGGCCTCGGCCCCGGGGTTCTGGATTCGCACAGTGTGTAGTAGAGATGTCTCAAGTAACATATCGTTACACAGAGCACAAGTGTGCTGGCTGGCAGAGACTTAATGTTGAATGCTGTTACATTCAGCATGTGCAGCATTCACAAAGGCGGGGCAGCCAAAGTATGTAAACTAAGCATTCATAATGCTTCTCTATAGATGATTCCTCGTGCTTTAAAAATTGAGGAGAGCTCACCCCGACATGGAAAACGGAGCAAGTGAAGCATTGTGTGTGCATGCATTTTTCTTCCTTGCTTTCTCACCGCCTTTCTTTCCCTCTTTTTCTGTTCCTTTCTTTCTCTGTTCCCTACTTTTGTTTTTCATTTCCTTCTCGCCATCCATCCATCTTTCTCTCGTTTGCAGAAAATGTAAGGGATTCATATGGCTCAGATAAGTTCACACCTTTTTTAATCTGCCAAGCGTGCGCTGACGAGCGTGCACATGTTACAGGTGTGCATCTTGAGCTGCATCTACTTTTTCATGCATATTATAAACCTCCCCGTTAAAGTGGGTGTACGATGAACCGACAGTGACTGTCATTGATTAGCATGCTGCTCTCGCAACCCAGCAGTTGACAGTTCGAATTCGTAGCCCAATGACCAAGTTTTAACTTCACGCGGCTTCACGCGACCCCAACGATGCAAACTAGCCTAAACGACCTCGACTTCAAAAGGGTTTCGCTAGAGAGAAAGGGACGTTAAGTAGCCAGTTTTTATGTTCATGAGATGCAACCGTGCATCGAGCAGTCTTGGGCAGTAACTAGTTACTAGTAACGCATTACCCCCCCCCCCCCCGGTAACTAGTTACTTTTTTCAGTAACTTATAACTGTAACTAGTTACTTTTAATTTTGAGGAACTTGTAACTGTAACACTGTTACTTTTTACACAGTAACTGTAACTGTAAATACCGTTACAGTTACTTCCTTTGAAAAAATATATCCAAAATCAACACTTCTTAAAAGCAGGGCTCGGCAGCATCGCGATACAAGACTATCGCGAGGTTTCTCTTAAATATTTATGACTATCTTTACCTCTGTATCTGGATAACTTTGCAAAATATATCTGTATCTCACTAATGGAATACTTTTAAAATGTATCGCTTGTATCGCAATGGTGTACATGACACGGACATCTCATGGCTCTCCTTTTTTCTTTTTTTTTTCTTTTTGTAAATGGGCTGACGTCACTTTTTCTACGAAGGCGAGCAAAGCATCGCCAGTCGGCGACAAAAATTTCACAGCATATCCACGGAGTGAATGATGATGAGTGGGCGAAGCTCGGGATGTTCATCGTAGATCGTGCCGAGTTCCGGATTAATTTAGTTTACGTGCACGCTACGAATCCTTATGGTTCAACTACGCACCAGTGAAATCTCCCACCGGCACTTCATTGCAAGTCGAGATCCAGTGCCTATATATATATATATATATATATATATATATATATATATGGGCGGCCCGTGAACGGTTCTCCAGCGTGAGCAGTCGGTTATTTTCAATCAAGAAACTCGCTAGAAGACGCTGCCTGCGCCAACGTTGTCTCTCGCGGGTGAGGGCGTGTTCTCCTACTTTGCGAGCTGGTAGAGCGTTCATCGAAAAAAGAGCGTTTGTATAGTCAACGCGTGCCTTTCGCTCTCTGTCTCTCTCTCTCTCTCTCACAAGACAGCAGATGGAAGAGTGAGAGAGCTCGCGCGCCGGGAGGCATGCGCCGAGGGCGAGCGTGAGCGTCCCGGCGGCCCGAGGTGGCTACATACATACTACTACTACTACTACTAGTACTGAGGAGGCAACGACCCACACCCTAAGGAGATTCGCCCCTAAAAATGGCGGCGAAGGGTTCTTCTCCCTGCCCGCATGCAGAGAAAGGTGCGTGACAGCTAGGTCACTGTCGTTCAGAGGCCGGTGCAGCGTCCTTAATTTTTTTCGAGTGGCCAGCCGTTTCTTCATGACCACCGGCGCGGAAACCACCTATAGAAACAGGCTCGTCGCAATGCCTCGCACACGTTTGGTTCTCAAACCGGCGGTACTTCCAAAAAGCACTATGCAAAGTGCCGACAGCAATGGCTCGAATGGGCCTATCCTCACTGTCGCGTCTCAGGATGAGCTCCCATTTTATTTACAAGCGTGCGACAGTCCTTCGTGGCACCAGGCTGTCCCAACGTATTTTGTAAATAAATTTCCGACAATTAATAAAAAAAAGTTCTTAAAAATTAGGGGTACGCAACAATTGCTGGTGTTGGGCTATTGAGTAAGCCCCATTCCATTCCTTTTATCTGGCGCTTTGCTACGAGCAACTTCAACTAACCGCACGTCTTCATACGCTTCCGTTGAAAGAGCTACATGATTTCGTTTGCGGTGTATTAATCTTGTACAGTAACGGAAAAGTAACGCCGTTACTTTTCATCAATAACTGTAACTGTAACAAGTTACTTTTGGAAGATGAGTAACTGTAACATAGTTACTTTTCTGGCTTAGGTAACTGTAACTGTAACACTGTTACTTTTTACTGGTAACGTGCCCATGACTGGCACCGAGCGTCCGGAATATCCTTTATCGGGTGACACATTTTAATATATTTTTACACTCTATAAGACAATAGAATGCCCTTTTGTCTGTGCTAAGAATTAGAAACAATGATGACTTTCTCAACCTCTTATGTACATGATTGTTTCTCTTGCCCCTCCTTTTTCTCATCTAAACTCCCTGCTGTAATGCCCACAGGGTCAAATCAGATATGCAATAAAGAGAAACTATGAAAGCCAGATAAGGCTGCATTATAATTACAGAACATGTGTACCGTGCTTTTTCATTAAGCCGAACAAATTAACACACAGGTCTGTAAATTTATTCCAGCTGTAGTAATTATCGGTGGTAATACAAAAGCCTTTTCCTTGAAAAACTTTTTCAGTTATTTGTTTAAATGCCAGTGCATTAGCACAATCCAGCCCTGCTTAAGTACGTTTCTAAGCACTCTTGTTACACTTCATGCAGCTATTGACGAAAACCCACTAATCAATAATAATAATAATAATAATAACTGATACGGTTTTATGTGCCAAAACCACGAGGTGATTAATAGGCACTCCCTATAGTGGAGAGCTCTTGAATAATTTTGACCAGCTGGGGTTCTTTAATGTGCACGTCAATCAAAATTACACGGGTGTTTTCACCATTTCACCACCACTGAAATGCGGCAGTCGAGGCTGTGATTAAATCCCGTGACCTCAAGCTTAGCAAAGCAGCCTATCCACTAAGCTACCGAGGCTAGTGTGGCGACTTAAGCATGCGACAGCCAGACAGCCCAGTGTAGAAGAGAAGAATAGGACACGCCACACGGAGAAGATTAACCATGGTCGTCTTCCACGTGCTCGCAATTGTGGCTGCTGTGAACGACATCAACGCTCGCTAAAAGGATTTCTGCAGAGTATCAGCATGACATCAACAGCATGACGTCAAAGGCAAGCTGCCCGCCGCATTGTTGCAATGTAGGGAAGCAAGGACCTTCGGACTGCAGGAAAGGGCCTTTCCTGTAGATCTCAGGAATAAGGGTAAGTCGCCGCTGCAATCCTCAACCAGTTCGGCCGGTGGTATGCGACCTGCGCTTCATTGGACCTTGCTGAAAACGGGGAAGGACTTGATGTGTTTTAAAAACGATGCAAACCGAGGATAACTTGCTCTGGACCGTGGGGCGTTGTGTCCATCCATGTTCGCTCTTTGCTGTACCCCTTTTTCTGTAAATAACATGTGATAAGTCTTCTTAGTGTCATTAAAGGGCCCCTAAATAACCCCGAGGTCCAAAATTTGCTTTAAAGATATAACTGCGCTCCTGTGCGATGTGAACATGTTCCCGCAATAATTTTGCGCATAGGTGCAATAATAAACAAGTTACATGGGTTTAAGTGGCCGCTTGCGTCAGTTTCGTTTTCTCGGTCGGCCCCCCCTCCCTTCTCTGCCGAGGAGAGGGTAGGCGTGGCGCACCGTTGAGACTCTGTCCACTTTTGACACGTGACAACATGAGCAATTGACGTCATTGACGCTTGCGCTGCAGTTCCGGTTGCTCCGGCCAGCGCTGCTGCGGCGCTCACGCCGGTGGGATGGCCACAGGATCTGACATAGAACTGGTTTTGACCAGTCAGCGAGCTGCAACTGCGCAAAGTTGTTCGCGGTAGAACGTGACGACACATAGGATGCGAGGGCGACAGGTCAATTGCAGGAAAGAGGCGCAGGAATTGTTTTTTGAAATACGACATCTGTGTGGCGCGCAGCGTTGTCATATTCGCAGAATGTGATCGCCGCAACCTTCTCTATGAATGAGTTAGCTTGTTTGGGCGGCTTAAAAAGAAAGTAGGGGCCTGTTTAGTGGCCCTTTAAACCTTCTTTGTTATCACTTTCCCAACTCAGGCCTTCAGTGTTTCTCAACCCAATGATCTTGCCAAGCTACCAAGTGAGGTCCGGGTTCAACACAACCCTGCATCACGAAACTGGTCAGACCACCAATTCACTTTTATTATTGACTGCTAGGCACATGTTACAAATGACGAATTGGAGCCAAGTAAATGTTTTCTTGGGAGAATCCATACATCTAGCACCACATTCAGTACACATGGACTTCAGGCTTGCTAAGAAGTATTATGTCGGTAGAAGGGCTCCGCGACAGTTGGACACCCAAAAGGCTTTCAGTCACTCAGCTGTTGTTTGCAGCTCACTCCTACACCGCAAAAGGAATTGGCCTTCCTGGTGCAGTACCTGGCCACCACCTCCCACACGATGTCTACAATTAAACCCACGCCCTCAGTGTCCAGCAGCTGCAGAACATCTGTCCACGGCAGCGGTCAGCTCTGTGAAGCAGCAGAGGGTGGTAATAATCGTGGGCACAAAGTGGAACCAACTCGCTCGGGATAGGGAGGATTTGAAATCGTTGGGGGAGGCCTTCGTCCTGCAGTGGGCCTAAAATAGGCTGATGATGATGATGATGATGATGATGATGATGATGCATTTGCCATGGCCTGCTCAGCGGTCTCTGAAACTGTACGTGTTGAATAGTTCAAGGTGACTAAACTCGCAACGACAATGCACTTAGTGCTGAGGTTGAAGGCGGATATGTGAAAAGTGCCAGCAAGAAAAGGCACGATTTCACCACTGCTTGTCTGCAGCTTTGCAACTGCAACAAATGCGATATATATGGCTAATGAAAAAGAGTATACACAAGCACCTTAATTTAACCCGCCGCAATCACCAGTTTGCTGCTGAACTGTCGACCCCCCTTATCACGTCAAATAAGGCTATGCGATTCAACCTAACATATCAAGAAACGCTGACAGATAGATCGACCAATGGATGCAAAGCTGTGGCGGGCCCTGCAAGGAAGGCCTTGCGTCAACACAGTCGTACAATGAGGAATACACATTTAAATTATGCCACACAGTTTTGCTTACATCAATGCTTCGGGGCTCGTCTTCGCCAGAGCTGGCCTCGCTGGTCCAGGACACAAGATCATCCGCCTCGTAGTCATGCGAATCATCCAACTGCTGTGCTGCCTTCTTTGCAATGCTGCAGGACACAGGATGATCCGCCTCGCCGTCATGCGAATAATCCAACTGCAGTGCTGCCTTCTTTGCACTGCTGCAGGACACAGGACGATCCGCCTCGCCGTCATGTGAATCACCCACCTGCAGTGCCGCCTTCTTCGCTGCTTCTATGTCTGCCTTCCGCTGCGTCCTTTTCCAATTCCTTGGGGGAGAGAACGGAGGAGAGATGATTGATTGATTTCTGGGGTTTTAAGTCCCAAAACCACGACATGACTATGAGTGGAGGGCTTCGCAAACTTCGACCACCTAGTGTTCTTCAACGTGCGCTGACATCGCACAGCGCACGGGCCTCAACATTTCGCCTCCATCGAAATGCAGCCGCCGCGGCCGGGATCCGATCCCGCGACCTTCGGATCAGCAGCCGTGTGCCACAGCCGCTACACCACCGCGGCGGGGCGAGAAGGGCACAAGAGGCACGAGGTTAATTCTTAAAGGAGCCACCACGTCATCTTCTCGCTGTCATGCGCATACTTACTTCTCGATAACCTGCTATCCATCTTCTTCGCTACCTAGCTCATTCACACACACTCCTGTGCGCCTTCACGCTTTACAGTGACAGTAAGGATCGAAGCACAAGACGTTGCTTACCTTTCATAGCGGTCGACGGCGTGGGTTGGCGGCGTGTACCTGTAGTGCGATGGGAATATAGACGGGTTGTACGCCGGGTGCTTCTCTATGTTTGATTTTTCATTTCCGACAAAGTGCCTGCTGCATATCCTGGCGGAAGGCCCGGGCCTCCAGATGGAGCCATCCGGGCTGCAGCAATAAGTTAGTGGCGTTTAGAAACACTCAACCAAAGAGCAAGAGACGCGCGTAAAACTGTTCATCACGGCAGCTCACTTTTTCCGTCGAACGAGTGCGATCCACCGTTCACGGCGATCCAGTTCATAGTCTCTGGTTGGAAATCGGTAAAATCGCGTACCTGGGGAATTGTTGTAGGTGTTGCGGCAACCAACAACGCAGCAGGTTTTGTTCGACCTCGGCATTTCTTCGCACCAGCGCCGTATTTTTCACAAAACAAAAAACGCGCGCGGCCTTGCTGGCCTTGCCGGAAAGCAGGCGACGATACCGTTACCTGATTGGACGAGGGCATGCCGCCAAGTCCGCGGTTGTCGACGTTAGAGGCGCCTTCATCGGCGGCTCTAGCGTGATATGTGTGATTCGGGAAAACAAATACTTGTAGAAGATAAAATAAATTGGTAGAGCTTGGTGGCCCGCGGGCTAGCGCCCCGTTATAAAGGGGACGCGCGTAACATCCATCCATCGTCAGAGGCGCCGAAATTTTACCTGTTACGCCGGGTGGTGTCCCTGATGGGTGTTCTGTGGTACAGTTTCATATATTCTATGCCCTGGACGACCTCGGCATTGATTCTAACGGCACGGTACAAAAACGTGGTTCAAAATACCATGTCAGTCAGGAAAGGCCAGAAGGGAGGAAGGAAAGAAAATATTTCAAAAAGACCATAGATATAACCAAACAATACCAGGCATGTTTGAATGATAATTTATGATTACCACAGTGACTGAGATGGGTAATGTATCACACGAGACTCGAACCCGTGACACTACTGATGGTACTCCAACCCTGACCTACTAGGGCTCCAACAGAGTCGAACATGGACATGAAGAGAGGTGGAACGACCACTATGTTGCTGTCATCATGCTTTCTAACGTATTTGCTGCTGAACGTGGCTAACTAAAATGTACTCCTGGAATCACGTTTAAGCATCGTCCCCGAACAGACACTTCTGAAATGTTAAGGTAACGTTAGCCCACACATTTTCTTGTTGTCAGATAGGACAAATGCAGAAAAGGTGATACTTGGTCGTCTATCTGATACAACTCATAGCATTTTTTTCGGCTGCACAGAGCTGCACAACACAGAAATAATCCAACTTTATTACAGCAATTGATTGCCAGATTTTTTTTTTCTTATGTGTCAAAACCTAAGTATGAGTAGGAGGGGTGCCGTAGAGCGGGGTTTTGGAGGTTATAATCTCCCAAGGCTCTTTAAAGAGTGCTGAAGATGGATTAACATGGCAGTGTGGATTAACGTGCCACAAGATGGGTTAGACGTGGATTAAAGTGCATTATAGGTTAAATAAAGAGTAACAAAAGTTGATTAAGGCTAATTTGGGTGGATTAGGGTGATTAGGTGGATGAAGGGCTATAGTGTCTAAGCAGATTAAGATGGGTTATGGTGAATTAAGATGGGTTGGAGAAGGGAAACTGAAAGGGCAAAGCTATACATATGTAACTGCAAAGAAAAGAAACTGGCACTCCCATCACTATCTGAAACATGCAGCTTTTTATCCAGACCATGAATACAACGCTGAATGGGAGTGTCGGCAAGCTCCCAATGCAGTACACAAGATGCCGAAGCCACACACCTTAAGACGGACTTAAGCTCCCCTCATCAAGCCACCTGCATGTGAGCACAGCTTGCATATGGAAGCTGAGATATGTATTTAAAACCCTCATTCTTGGTTCGTGTTTTTCATTCCTGTTTCTCCTCTTTAGGTATCTTCTTTTAACCAAACAAATTGTCATCAAAAAATTAATTTAATTAAATAAGCTAAAGTGCATTAAACTGTGTGAAGATGGATTAAAGGGGCCCTGCAGTGCATTTCCAGTTGCAATCCTTGAATGACCTCACAACAGCGGCTTATTGCTTCACAAATTCCTTGCGTAAGCATTTTACATTTTACAAATGCATCACATATGAGCAGAGTTCTCGTGCCCTCCAAGTGCCTTCTCCATTTTTTCATTCCAATGAGTGTGCTGGGTCACCGCCAGGTGCTGGCTCACACAATCGTAGGTAGAAAACAACACAATAAGCAGACGATGGTTGAGACTGGAACTGCTGAGACCGACGACCGAGACTGGAAGTGCGAAGATTACTACATTTATTGGCATTTCCGATAATATAGTCATAAATACATTTATTTATTGCACTCAAAACGAGAAAGTCAATCACTACTGAGAACGTTTTTGCAATTGCAAAATCACCCAATGCTTGTTCGCCGTCAAACTATGTAGTCAGCTTTCCAATGGTGTGATTTGCTGATAAAAGAACAGGCGATTCCCAGCTGTGTTCGAACCTTAACTGCAGATCACCAGCTACGTGCAGTGCAGTACAGTAACATTGGGCGCACATCTTTGCAAGAGCCTCGACTACTGAGTGGCAGCATTTTGTGACAAAGTATCCTTAAAAAGTGTTGCAAGGCCTCTTTAAGAGATGTCATAAGGTTTTGACTTTTGTACTTCTTAGGTGATAGCTAAGGACATCTGGGAAATTTTTGGATAGCACTGTTTCTGGGGCAGCAGCTTTTTGGATAGTGCTGTTCCTGAGGCAGCAGTGACAGAAAAGGAAAAAAGAAATGATAGCTCCAAACAACTACAGTAAAAACCTCGTTATAACGAACCCGGATATAACGAATTATCGGATATAACGAAGTAATCGCAATTCCCCTTGAAGTTCCTGTAGATGAAATTGATATTGGTTATAACGAACTAATGGTTATAACGAAGTAATTACCGCTCCCCCTTCAACTTCGTTATAACGAGGTTTTACTGTACTCCAAATGTAAAGGTGAGATCAGATAGGAAGCATTTAATGACAGTAATTCGAAGGAGAGCACTTTATTGTTTGAAGTAAGGTCTGGTTGCGGAGAGCTTGAATGTCGTGATATTTGTCCACTGGATATCTACACAACAGCATACTGGCAGACATGTACACATCTTCATGTGTGGAATGGACTTCATGAAGCTCCAGGACATAGAACAGTGTGGGAGAGGACAAGCTGTAGTGAATAGAAAATGAAACACGAGAAATCAAGCAAGCAAGGCACAGAGTCGATGCTATCTATGCACCTCGGCTTCGTGCTTGCGTGGATTTTGGCACGTCGAGTTTGTCAATGCTCACCTGTATCGTTCTTCGACAATACTCATCGTTCAGGCATCAATAACTATGTTGCATTTGGTGGAGGAGGTGCTGGGTTCAGGTGTCAATAACAGACACACAGGAAAATCTATGTGTGTCCACAATGGCCTTTACTGACCAGCAGTAGCATACTTATAAAATTAGAATAAGGATTCATACAATCACTAAACCAGCAACAAACAGCATCGGTTAAACACTTTATTATTTTGAATTTCAACATGGGTATACATAATTCTCAATCTCTCGC
Source organism: Hyalomma asiaticum (assembly GCA_013339685.2). NCBI lineage: Eukaryota > Metazoa > Arthropoda > Arachnida > Ixodida > Ixodidae > Hyalomma > Hyalomma asiaticum. The sequence continues at coordinate 47,555,728 of CM023487.1, read as the reverse complement.
ATAATACAGCTCTTAAAAATACACAGTTGCCACAAAAAAATATCACACATTCGTGCACATAGAACAGGCTGTGTGGAATGGGAGCGTAATAGTATTGTGCAACTGCAATATTTGCAAGTGCCCGTTTACAAAGAATTCAAAATGAAGAAATGCATACAAGTATTTACATCGTCTTGTATATGTATTGTATATGTATATAGATATATATGTATAACCTGCACCGTATACTGTGGTGTTCATAAAATTTCTAATGCGACAACAGTTTTTATTCTTTCTGTGTATAACAGACAACAGGAACATCACAGACAGAAAAACAAGAACAGAATACTTAGCCAAAACACTACTCAAACCCTTGTGCACAATACATAGTATACCGAATGAATACATATGCCACAAACACATTATAGATGCGAACAATTAAAATGGTACGTAATGTGAATCAACCATCGACCGCAAGTAAAAAAATCCTTTACAATCAGGCACCAAAGGACTTTCCCTCAGCTGCTGTTTCTTGCCTGCTCTGGCTGATGCTACAGTCATCTCGCTCAGTACCACCATGCTTGCGAGCAATACAAGCAAAAATATGGAGTCAGAATCTGCTTTGACTTCAATGTTCAGCGTGTTTCTCTGTGCTATGGCTGAAGACTCAAGCCATGAAATGCTGAGCAACACAGCGTGACACTATAGGCAGTGGCAGCTAGCGGCACATTGAGTTACCTGAAAGCAACAACGGAAGCCAGCCCAGAAGCTGCTGGCGACGTAGCCCCCTCCCCCTCAAAAAAAGCCTGTAGCAAGAGGTGCGTAGCGGTGTTTCAGTGGTGCTGCTGTAATGCACCTCGTAACGTTAAGCAACAACAACAAACACCATAATCGCAGGCGCATAGTCTTGCAGCTGAGCTCCAAGCCTGACCAACTACGGCGGATAAGTTCATCCATTGCAAGAAATATACACAGCTGTGCTTTCTGTGCTTTCTCCTTATTGAATCGCCTATCACGTGAAGTGCCGGGCTGTGAAGGGTAGTCCCGCAAGAAGCACATTATGAAGTAAATGATGGACATTCGATGAAAAGGAACTCCTTTTTGTTAGTCCACAACTGTTATGACTGAAAGGGAAACTTAGCATCCACCCGTTTTGTAGCACAAGGCTACAAGGAAATCCATACGGATTTCTCAGAAATGAAAGCCAACTGAAGGACACTTCATTCAGTTGGCTTTCATATGGATTTCGATATGGATTTCTCAGAAATTATTCATTTCTGAAATGTTACTTTCATAAATGTTACTCCACCTTGCGGGTTTCTGCAGAACTCATTTGCCAACTGTTATGACTGTTTTTATTACACAACTGTTTCCATTACAATTCTGACTTCCCATCAATTGAGGTTGATGACCACTTTCGTTCTTCCCTCTGACCAGATTTCGTTGGCTAAAACTGTGGTGCACGTTGTCACCTGGCACTAACCTCACTTAAATGCATCGGAACCCTCTTGACTGCTTCCAGTTGTTTGAATCAAACTGTGTGCATGACACGAATGGTGGAGTACGATGTTCATGGACTGAAACCTGACATCAGAACTAGCAGTATAACAACTGGTATATGTGACTGTTAAAGGTAACTCCATCACATTGCTACGACTTTGATTGATAAAGGATATCTTGACTTTTATGTAAATGTGCAGGACTACATTACAGCAATTGGACATGAACCGAAGCGTGGAGAAGGGAAACTACAAGCTTCACTTTGCTTTAAAGAGATAGTAAAGGCAAATATTAAAGGAGTACTGACACGATTTTGCGGCGGCGCAAAATATACATTTTTCGTTTCCTAGCCATGTATTTTTAACGCCCTCCGCACACGGAAGCCAGGAAACATGTACAAAATATTTTAGTTTGGTTTTAAAGTTTTCGTCGCCCAGCACTGCAAGCCAGCCCCAGCGCAATGGACACTACAATGACGTATTAACACAGCCTCTTAAAAATCGCCGAAATCGCTGTCCGAGTCACTGGACGACCGTGAAATTGCCGTTGTTTGCGTGCCTCAGGTATAATTGGCCAAAGACGACAGAGTTGCAGCGACGCTATGAAGAATTTCTGTCCCTACGTGACTCAGACGTCGTCCTGACTATGTTGATACGTCACTAGGAAACCGCCCCCTCGAAATCGAAACCGAAAGTCAGCTTTTAAGGGAGCCGTATTAAAAATATATTCATTGCGTTGCGGCGCACCATGACACTGTTTTTGGTGTTCTCCACGCCAGTGCTTTCATTTACAGCAACAATACGAGAATGTCAAAAATTCGTGTCAGTACTCCTTTAAGTAGACACCCACTGCTGAAATACCATTCAAGAAACGCCGCCGTTTTGTGCCAAAAAAAAACACCTACCTAGTTTGAATGAAAGTCCTATTTTAGTGGTCAGCATGCCATTAGAACTATTCCAACCATCCACCCTAACCAGTCCTGTTTACCAGTCCTGTTTACGTAGATTCACCGTTTTCTCTCTTTACAAGCTCTCAGTGCAGCCGACTGTGCGAAAGGCAGGAGCAGGCAGCAAAGAGGGAGGGTTTAGCTGTCGTCATGAGCAGGAGCCACTATCAGCAACCGCCGAGAATCCTGTTTCTATGATGTCACAGCCACCTCCGCTGAATACCACTGCCCCGCTGACCGCCGCTTTTTTGCTGTGCTAAGTTGGGAGAATATCCTGTTGGTGGTGCAGATGTTGTTGTGCATATACCTAAATTTCTTGGTGAACAAAGTGCTCACATAGATAACAGTGAACTTTTAGATGCTCTTAAGCATTGAACCATCATTCTGACAAAAAAAGTGCTTTGCCTTTAGTGTCCCTTTAAGTTGACTTAAATTAATGCACTTCAAACAGCACCTTTCGGAATGCTTGCAAACAACTGTGATTGTGCTGGAATGGCTCATGCATAAAAAAAAAAAAGAACAGATTTGCTAGATCTGCAGGCCAGATTATGATGGCTGACAAATGTGCACACCACTATCCTTTTTGCTTTGACTGTAAGTTGCTTTACTTGAGCACATGTTCATCCAACACAGAGTTGCTTCTTTAGCTTCTGCTTTGCGCTGTTGTGTCCTTCATTGTTGCAATAGATGTGACAATATTTTTCGTTCCATCACCCGCTGCACAGCCCTTAAATTCTTCTTAAGAACATTTGTCAAACTTCTGCCTCATATAATCATGCATGCAGAATGATATGACAGTTTAGATTTATCATAATGTATACGAGTCTGGCTGATGTAAAAATCAGGACACACTAATGACTGTAGTAATGAAATTAATCTTTTAAAACATCACGTACTACAGCACAACTGAACATACATCCAAGTTATGGCCTGTGGTCCAGCTCTGCTGTCAGAACATGAAAGCAAAACAAGCAGACAGGAAGTACAGAAAGCTTACCTGCACAAAATGTCTGTAAAAGGATTACACATGATACACAAGCTCTGACACCACAGTCAGTGTGTGGACTATATAACACAGCACTGCAGGATTTGGCCCACACAGAGCGCCTTTGTGTAAATAACAGGTTGCAGTTCTGTATGCATTTACGCGTTTCCATAGCGTGTATATTGATGGCAAACCTTTGGCAAAAAGCAGCGCTGAAAGACGTAAAAACCAAGCGTTCACAGCTTTTCACTGGGAGGTGGTACAGTTTCAACCCAATGGATATTGCAACAGAACTGAAATAAGTATGGACCACCTACTGCCAACACCTGCAACCACACTGACGCATGACCTTTGTTACCAAACAAAAAGTATGTTCTTCTGTACATTTTTGTGAAACACACTGTTCTTGCAGACACATATTTATTATTATTTTTTCATTTTTAAAAACCCTGTATTTCCAACCACACCATTCATCATCTTCCAATTACGTTGCTGCAATTAGAATTTTCTTGTCATTCCAGTTTCAGCCATCGATCACAGGACACCCTCGAAACACGGGTTACAAATGCCTCGGCAAGCTCCAGGAGCACTGCAATTATTTTTCCCATGTCTAGGCCTCTCAACCTACTCGTAGTGCAGTATACAAAAATGCAAGAGAAGCAACAAGCTTGCGCAAGGCGTGCAAAGTTGGAGGTGTGATAAACTTGGTGCAATGGCACAATGCATGATGCAACAGGCATGGCAGTGTCAATTATTCTAGCTAAAGGCTGGCTTATCAAAAAAGTGCTTCTGCAAGTGGCCTCATTATGTCAGTGATTGAGGACGCTAATTAAAATACCAATTACGAGAAAAAGCTTTAATGCTAGCATTTTGAACACAAGAACAATGACTATGATCCCACTGTACTGAGGGGCTCCAAATTAATCATAACTACATGGAGTACATATCTAAAGTTTTTTTTTTACCATTAACTAAGCCTATAAGTATGCAGACGTTTTTCTCACGTTGCTCCAATTGGAACATGGCTGCTGTGGCCTATAAGTATGCAGACATATTCTCACGTTGCTCCAATTGGAACATGGCTGCTGTGGCCATCGGATCCGTGCCTTCATAATTAAGCGTGAAACCCAATGGTTGCCTTGCCACCCCATCTTTTCAAATAATGTGAAACTTAATTACTAGATTACAGCCAAAGTGCATCAGCCAGAGTGCATTTTGCTGGAGCTGACTTTAAACTGTCAAAACGAGATGCAGTGTTGGCTTTAGTTGCAGTGCAGATTTGGTGTATGATAGTGCACTGCCTGTTTTTAGCTCATTGTAATGACACTTCCCCGTCAATCAAATTTAAGGCACTAACTATGTGCTTCACAGTGACAGCTGAGATTCAAGGAGATAGAGAGCTGCCCTACACCAATGAGAAGCGATCTAAAATGGGGCAAACAAAACTAACAAATGCGATATGCACATACAAAAAGTACACCAGGATTGCCAGAACAAATACGAGGCCCAATTCGTAAATGCAACAGCAAGATACCATGAACAGGCTTATCAAATGCCAGACTGCACGGAAACATGGTGAGCCACTGCTCTGTAAATGCATCCCAAAATAGTTCCACCGCTGTAACCTTAACTTCATTTAAAATTCTAGGCTAGGGGCCTCGTAGCATAGCAGGTTCGTGCATTTTAAGTGTTGTGACATGATTCACAAAAATCAATCAAAACTTTGCTTCAAAGGTACTTCATATGAGTGCTGAAATACCGAATCCAAGATGCAGCGAAGAAGGTACAAGATGCTTCCCAACATGCGTGATTGTGAAGGCTTCAAGTGTTAAGAGATGTAAACAACTGCTTTTGTATGTGCTTCATTTTACGCTGTAACTTCCCAGAAACGTGTCAGAGCAAATGCAGAGAGTGACATATATACTGCAGTGCCAAAAAGCATCGACAGCAATGACTACTGCTCAAGAAATTTAACACACTCAAATCAATGCACAGTTGCCCAGCGCATGGAAAGAGTAACCCTGTAAACAATGTTTCACACCCATGCAACATACAAATGATCAAAGATACTTCAGAGGTCTGGTCAGCTCATTCCAACAACTGATACTTGTACAAATGGCAATGAAGCTCAATAGAATCTTTCCTCAAAATCTGTGCCACTAAGTGAACAAATGCAAAACTGTAATTAGATGCTTGGCTGTGAATAAATGAGAGGATCTCCAGCCAAAGTATCGACAAGGAGACTCACCTTCACAAACACATCTTATCACTTTGATGACAGTGAGACGTCAATTGTCAGGAGAAAGACAAGTTTCCATCAGGATAACAGTGAAGGGCAACTTAATGGCAATACTTGCTGCCTTTAACTGATAGTTAAGCAACAAGTGATACTCATCATCATCATCATCACTCTGTCTAGGCCTGCTGCAGGGCAAAGACCTCTCCCAGTAGATTTCCATTAATCGTAGTCCTGTACTGAATGTGACCACTTTATCCATGTAAACTCCTTCGTCTCATCTGCCCGTCTAAGTTTCTGCTATCCCCTGCCATGCTTGTGATATGCATAAGTTGCTGCTATTTTCTTTCAATTCTTACCATTCACTGTCCAGCTGTTGGCGAGCCAAATTCAGAAGTGTTGCTTAGGGTCACTCGAAAATCCCAATGAACTGAGGTCTCTTTACCAGAGTCAGCTTCATGATCTAGATTTTCCTCCGTGGCCACTGTCTATTGGTAACACTTTCACTTATTGACTGTGGTAGTACTTGTTTAAAAAAGACACAATGCAGTTTTGCAACTGCCAGCATTGGCACACGGCAAGACTAGATGCATTCAAGTAAACAAAACACCACTCTACTGGCACTTTTCTTGATGCTTTAAACACAAGTTGAGCAATGTCACAGGAAAAAAAAGCTGCATTCTTAGTTAGCAATGGTTCTCAAGATATGTAATATTTGAAGCTGCCATTTCAGCTATGCAGCAAACTGTGCTTCACTAACATGGTCACTGCATAATCACCTAGCTCCGATGTTATATACAGTAGAACCTCGTTATAACGAACCCGGATATAACGAAATATCGGATATAACGAAGTAATAGCAATTCCCCTTGAAATTCCTATAGATGAAATTGATATTGGTTATAACGAACTAATGGTTATAACGAAGTAATTACCACTCCCCCTTCAACCTCGTTATAACGAGGTTTTACTGTAGCTGAATGACCAACTTATTAAAGTTGGTTTTCATGTAATACAGCATAACCGTTGACCATAAGAACACTAGCCCCTGTTGTTTCAAAAGGTGGATTCAACTGAATCAATTTATGGTGTAATGGTGTACTTGGAAAAATGTAAGACATCCCTGTGAATTACCAGCTGCAATGATGAAAACGTAACCGCGGAGCAACCACACCTGAATGAGATGCTGCCACCAAATATTCAAATGAAGTGTGGTCCTGAATGTGCTGTGGTTACAGGTCTGCACAAATGGGAAAGAACAAGCGCACCTTAGGTAAACTTGACAGGACTATGCAAATGCTTTCCTTGCCTTAGGTTTGTAATGGACGAATTAAAATCTGTGGGTGAAGAAAATCAGCAGTCCTTCCCCTGTCAAGAGAATAGGGGAAAGCAAAGCTTGGCATGCAAATGACTAACCTACTGCTTTTTTTTCTTTCTTTCTGTCTTTCCTTCCTTTCATTCCTCTTTTCTTTCCTGGTGCTGTTTTTTTGCTGCTCTTCAAGAGTTTGAAGCATGGTGGAAGAAAATTCAAGGCACCCATACCATATATGGTTCAGATATGTTCACATCCCACAAGCGTTGGTGCATTTTTTAGAGGTTAAGACACTAGCCTGGGGAGGGTGGGTGCTCAAGTTTAAACTGCAGCACCAGTAACAAATTTATTTTCCACTAAAATGCATTAGTTTCTTCCACCACTTCATAGAGGGCGCCAGGGTTTCCATTTTTCTGGGAGCAACTGGTTTCGGCGTGGTGTGACACCAACGACGACTACTACTACTGCCCCAACACAGGCTATGCAATGCAAGCTTCCCTTCAAAAAACAAAAATCCCTTCGTCTAGGCCCCTGAACAAACCCAACCAGAAATTTTTAACACATACTGGAAGTTGTATGGTGCCGTTTCCTGTGTCATTAGTGCAGACGCCATAACAAACCATCGTATAGCCCACTTCATAGTGCTGCATCTAATGCACTATTTTTCATTGCACAAGCTCGCCATGTCAGATAACGGCTATTTTCTTGACCAGTACATTCCCTTTCATGGGCATCTCAACGACTGACCTAGAAACATCTTTTGTTCGGCCGATGTGGGATACATTAAGGTGCTTCAGTCATGCAGATACGAGTGTCAAATTAAGGTGCGCATGTCTTGGCTCTCCAACATGACACCAGTTGAAAGCAATCAGACAACCATATTAGCGATAACGACATTGTGACTGGTCATACATGAGGATGTCCTATTCGAGAATGAAATACTATATGCAATCGTACTCTCAAAATAAAGTGGGAGTGTAATCACATAAAGCAATAATGCTTCAATAATTCAATTTTCAAGAAGTTTATAGGCACAGTTGCGTGCAAATCATGCGACATGATGTTTAAATTCACTCCATTCTGGCCTGACTCTATGCTTGAATCTAAAGGAGCCAGCCAAACAGTGGTAATGGCACGTTATGAATTTAAAGAAAGAAGCCTGTTGCCTATTAAAAAACTCGACCTACAGAGAGCGCAGGCAAACTGAAAAGTTAGAAAAGAAAAAGTGAGAATCTTATGTGACTTGGACTAGGACTCCATATTACCCAATTTTAAAGAACCCTTAAGTATACTTCCCAATTTTCATGGCCAGAAATGAAAAATACATTGTCAATTGTAACATGCACTGCAGCATTGATACTTCAGGTAATTGTAAAATGTGATGGCATTACGTGTTTGCTGACCAGTCTTTTTCCCAGTGAGAGAAAAGGTAATTACGATTTGTTCTAATCACAAAACAAAAGCTCATTGTATTCAAGCTGCAGTGTGCAGGTATCACTGATCGTTGCTGTCGGGAGCCTCCTTACCAACCCAGAGCGTGTCAACTTCTATGCCACCTGCTCCATTTGAGATGCCACATTTGTGAACATGCCACTTAGCCTGGGAGCCAAACTATTGTGCCTCATAATAAAGTACAGCATAATGAATGCTGCAGTGACGTGTCAAGTGGATTATAGAAGTTTTCATTTACTAGTTTTTGCTTGAAGTGACCAACAACCGGCCAGAATGTATGAATGCACCTTTGTGCATTTGGAAGGAACCTGAATTACGGTGATGGGTTCGAGCACCCTTTCGCAGTCTGAACAGGATTTGTACTTTTAAACTGAGCTTGAAAATCATGGAAACTGAAACGTAGCACAGCCTGGTGGTGGAGCCTAGGTACTGTGTTCTGGAGTCTTTAAACTGCCGTACGTCGCCTGCTGCTATTCATATGACCATAACTCGGGCCTAATAGTGCAGTCCGTACAAAAAACACATCCCCGCCCTATTATTTGCTTTGTATGCTGTAACAAAGGCGACGCTGAGAAGTGGCGCTGCCTTCGCAGCAACCGAAAAGCTGCTTTTAGACACGGAGCATGCGGGCAGCATCTCCCAGGCATTGCGTGCCTATGCTCCGTTGTGGCAGAACCTGGCGCAAACACACCCGACAGCTGTTGGCCACTGTTTGCAACATGTGTTGCTTATAAGACTCCATAGGCAAAAAATGCTGACAAAATATTTTTTTCGCGGTGTTTTCCCTGTTGCCACTGCGTGATTGGACACTCTGACTGGTAAGCTTTCCGCTGAAATAAAGAAAACAGGTACCTTGAAAATTGGTTGTCGGTCCCTTTAACTGGAGTGTGATGCATATTGCAGGCCGATAAATTCACTTGATAATATAATGCTCACATCAGAATTGAGTAAATATGGTAGTTGGGCAAAAGCAGGTGGACAAAAGACAGCTGTTATAACTAGTGCCAGCAAGCTTTTGCTCCAAATTTCCTAACTCTGCGCTTCTTTGCAGAGTAGCCCCACATTTCAAAGGTAATGTAGAATATGCCTATCACTACACAATTGTCAAGGTTGTAACAAACACCACAGCTTTGTTTTGACAGGTACAAGTGTATAGGAATCTTATGAGTATCAGTGTGATGACTTCCTCGGTCAGCAGCAGCTACATCTCTGTACAATCTTTCTCTGTACAGAAGCATATCACCATGTTCTCATGCAATTCTATGATGACAGCTACAACAGGAACATTAGCAGTACTATGACAGAAATGCCCAAGAAATGATACCTCGCTCCTGAAGTACAATTTTCATCTGAGCCGCCATTTTGTAGCAATGTCTCTTGCTTGATTTTATGCCCCCACCACTCACGGCTGGCTGACCTTAATGATAATGTGAGCAGAAAAAGTGCAACAAGGAACAGCATCCGAAAAGGCACCGTGGCCCCTGCCGCTTTCACAGTGGTGACTGAAGATGATGCGACATTGGTGAAAGAAGAGCGTACCGTCATCATGGTCAATGATATGACTGTGGCTTCCACACTGCTCTCCCAGGCGAGGAGTGTCTCGTGCCTATAGTGTTCCACAAAACTCCAGATTATAACTGTTGCACAAAATCTGGGATCTTGAAAATTCAGAAGTTCATTGATGAAGTTTGTCGCCAAAAATTTGAACTCATCACTGGTTGCTCGAGGCTACAAAGTTCTAAGGAAACAACAATGTTTCGAAAATGCTAGCCTGGAAAGTCGGCTGTGCCTCTTCTGACTTGAGAAAGACTGACAGTGCCGATACTACAGGCATGTTTCTATATGCCAGTGAGGCACACGAAGTACCCTGTAGTCGATAATTTAAAGTAACATGACTTAGAAGCATCAGGCACACTTTCTAAGCACCTGTGAACCTTAGAAGCCGAGAAAGTGTAGCTGATAATGAATGACTGTCCTGAGCTACCCAAAGCACATGTAGCAATGTAGGTGTTACAGTTCATGCACAGCCAAAAACAGTGGTTTGATAACAAATTCATAAAATCTTTCATGTGCTGGCTTTCACCGGAGGCCACGAACAGTGTCAGAGCTGAGAAAATAATCAAGACGTCTCAGCAGAATAACTAACAAATCAGCAGAATGGTACCATTCTATAACCCTATTCTTATGCACCTTGCCACGCAAGAATGAGCTCCAATTTGGGCTAGCTAGAATATGACCTCGCACATTTTTAGATGACATACATGAGAGGCCTTTTGCACATGGAACCTTGTCCCATTTGACAGGTTTCACTGTTGCCATGGTGACATGAAGCGAGAAGTTCAACACCTGTTCATTAACTTACCACTAGAAGTGGTAAAGACCTTTACACTGAACATTGTGTGCTGTGTTTTTCAGAGTGGTACTTTTCCGCACATCGGAGGCGCTGGCGACGTGATAAGGACCCAGATGAAGAAAAATAATTTACTGGGGCTTTTTTTGGATTCCAGCAAGTAAATAAGTTGTGCAGAAAAAAAATGACTTTTCTCTCCAGAAATGACACTTGTTTGTTGCTTACGCCCACCAGAGATATAAATTTCGAAGTACTTGGCGCTGTCGCATGTAGCTTAGTGTTAGTATGGCAACTGATAATCCGACTAGTTAAATCCCACACGGGAGAACGCTGCAACGTGAAATAGCTGCTCACCACATTTCTGAACATTTAGAAATAATAAGGTTTTCTTGTATATAAGCATACGACCAGACTTGTCGAGTTCATGAAAATTTGCAATCAGTGAAATTAACTATGTCGCCAAGCTCATTCCCACAATAGGACTGTTAAAATGCCATGTAGAGGAATTTCATGAATACAAAGTGCAAACTCTCATACCCCAACTTTTCATGACCATGATCGTAAAAATGAAGTGACTGTAGGTTTACACCCGTCAAACCAGTAGTTACATACATTCTCAATTATTTTTTCTTGCATTTCATTAGATGAAAGTACTGGGTCTTGAAACCCAAGAAAAGCTACTGATAAGCATCAGAGTTCCCTAAAATAAAACCTTACTACAATAGCTTTATGCAACCCATAAGTTTCATGTCCTACTGGTCCCTAACATCATGACAGAGCAATTGGTGTCATGATGTGATAACGGCCTGCCAAGATGTTACGTCATAACACATATATAATCTGGGATACCATACGAGAAATAGTTCATAGAAATATTTTATAGTAAATGTTTTGTTGGGAAATTAGTAAATTTAGGTATTCTTCTCATCCTCAAACTAAGTCTACTAAACCACTGCTTTTATTATTATTATTATTTGTAGTGACAGTTGTTTACTTCATTTCCTTTCCTTTCAAGTTCACATGATGCAACTCCTAATAGTGTATTCTGTTTACTAACACTTTCTTTTGTTTGAAACACTCAATTTGTACACTTGCATGACTTTCAGGATGAAAAAAAAAAACAAAAACAGAAATAAACACTGGATGCAAACCTTGTCAAGGTTTCTATTGCTTTTTGTTTGTGTTCTCAGTGTTTCTTGTAAGCATCTCAAAATGCCGAAATAAACTGATCCCGAGACAACTCTGAGACTTGTCAGCCCTTCTTCTCGGGTTTCGAGGTTCACTATCTCCGCATAATGTACAAAGGGTAAATGCTAAAAATCGCACAAGAGTGTTCCTTTACGTAAAAAGCAACACCCGCTGCTCTACATTGCGCGTGTAGTCAGAAGTGCATTGCTCAACTTCATCGGCCTCCTCCGCGCAAAATCTCTCTTGGTTGCGATACCCACTAGAACGGGGTTGAGGAAAATGCCGACGAACTTGCTCCGCGCCGAGTAGACCTTGCACTGTGACACCGAAGCAAAGTGCGCCGAATTCTGGATGTCGTCGTGCAGCTCCTGCGTCAGGCTGCAGCCGTTGAAGAGTCTCCGCCAGAGCGGGTTGACGAGCATCTGCACGTAGCGACGCCAGTCGCCGGGATCGTGCCGCATGTGTTCGACGTAGAAGAATTTGCCACCCTGCAACGCGAAAGTCATGCGTGTGTTTTAAGATCAAGTGAGAAATAATTTGCAACAAAGAAAATCGGGGATGAAGGTGATGAAAGAGAGAGCAAAAAGAAGAGGCTGACAATGGTCGCTATGTGATTGAATTTGATTAAATTCAGTTGAATATGATTGCATTCCTATGTCTTGTGTGCTAGAACAACAATATGATTATGAGACGTGCCGCAACAGGGGACTGAATTAATTTCAACCACCTGTGGGTTATTGGTGGCACAGGTACTAAACGACACTACTGTTTCTAGTGCAGCACCATCCACTCGCATTACAAAATTAAAACACTAAAATTTAAAAATTTCAAACTGTATGGAAGAGAACATGCTAAAAGTTGTGTGTGATAGATAAAAAATCAATGCAGAGGTCTTTTATGCTAACAAGGCATTCAGCCATTAGGCTAATTAATGAAAAAAGAAAACATGTGGCTCATAACCACAATGGATATGCCTACAATTTTTCTACATCGTGCACGTAAATCTCATTATAATATACATAAGCACTGGGTTTTGCGCTTTCCGCGCAGTGAACAAGGCTTCCGTACGGAAGCCGAAACGTCATCCGTTTAACAACAACCTTTGGTCGGCGATCCCATATTTTCAATAAATCTCATTATACAGCTGTCTCGGCATTCCATCTGCATCGAAGTGTGGCTGCTGTGACAGGGAACTGAACACAGGTCACGGAGCTCAGCAGTGCAAGGCCTTGTCCACTCAGCTACCATGGCGAGGTTTTACGATGAGACGCACCCTCAAACAGAAATAATAATAATAAAAAAATACCAAGCCAATAACCACAGCCTACAAAGTCGCAGCCACAGTGGTCACAGCTATACAAATCCAACAGAAATTAAAGACTAGGAAACCATCATATAATGTACATGTAGTTTTCAACAGAGGGGTAGAAACCCTGTCCTTTATAAGCATTTCCTCGATCAGTACCCCTGCTTGTTTGCTAAAGCCTTCAAGTTGATGTCAACAACTTCTGTGCAGACCATTCAGTGCAGTCGGCCACCAGGGTACAGAGGAGAGCACATACCAAAAAAAAACCTTGAATATCATATCAAACAGTGTCCAACTTAATTCAGTTTTTATATAGGCTGGCCGATAATCACAAATACAAGTATACTTTGTCATAATAATCATCATCATCATCAGCCTATTGTTAAGTCCGCTGCAGGACAAAGGCCTCTCCCAATGATTTCCAATTTGCCCTATCCTGAGCGAGTTGGTTCCACTTTATGCCTGCGAACTCCTTAATTTCGTCGCTCCATCCAACCTTTTGTCTCCCTCTGTTACATTTTCCTTCTCTTGGTACTGTCCATCTGTTATCTGTCCTCCGCATGATATGCCCTGCCCAGATCCACTTTGTAATAAATCACAAATGTTTAGTGGGTCTGACAATGTGTAGAACAGGCTCGTAAGAGCACATGTGCACACTAGTTTCTTTTATGACAAGAGTGCCCAAATTCATATTTGAAGTTAACTTATAAGATTCTCCATGCAAAAACCAGGATTTGCCCAATACACCCAAACACACTTGAATGGGGTGACAGTACGACAAATTTAATTCACATAGGTGCTGTACAGGTAGCAATCCGCAAGAAGGAATCTTTTATGAACCGAATCGAATACTGAATACTTCTACAATTGTTCCCAAATACTGAACAGTTAAACTTCGACTTATATTTAATGCAAAATGATGTTTGCATGCTGTCACTCATATTTTTTACAGTAAAAATACTAATGGACCATCTTGAACAAACAAGAGACTCTTCGCATCCACAGAACTGTTCAAAGTATGAGAAAGATTTCTCTATAGCAGGTAAAGTCACGCTCCAAGTGATGCAGCCTGTTGCACAATGTAAGCTTTCATGTTTCATGCCTGAAATATATATATACACACCCAAGCGAGTGAAAGTTATTATAATTTAATGTCACCTTTGAATTTCCATGGTGCAACCGACATTTTGAAATATTCATGTTCCCAAATAATGGCCATTTGAATTTAAAGGCCACACTGAATAGGACACTGTTTGAATTGACATTTGAAGTTCCTTATTATTCATGAAACCGCAAATGTAGGCATAAAAGATGAGAGGCATCATAAGTGTGGTAGGCCATGTCTCTTCAGGAGCCAGGCTTGGATGGCTTATACATTATTTGGATTTTGCAGAAAGTTCTGCACATGTAAAAAATTACAAGTACTAAGAGGTCAATATCAGTTTAGAGTAATTGCACAAACAGATGATTTTGCGAAAGCTATTTGAATAGTATCATACTTGATTTACTGCCGGCATAAAACTCGCATTTGATTCCGTACTATAAAAAAAACCACTGTGCAAACTGTTCATTGAGGTTTACGCACAGGAGTTTCAGGAAAAATACAAACTCATGATCTAATCAGCAGGTTGTAAGAAATACTAAGGGTGAAACAGAATTCACAGTTGCATGGTCGTGGCCTCACAAAGCTTCAGCTTTTTTTTATTAAAATATCATTCCCAAATAAACTTTTGTGGTTGGCCTGTGCATTCATGTCTGCTATTGCTGCGGCCTACAAGTAACAGCCGTACTTGTAGGGTTTAAGAAGGAAGGAAAAAAAAAAGAAGAGTTGGAGGAAGGTCCTGACGTTCACGAGGCGTCCTTGGATTGGTTGCCGGGGGCAACTGATCCTCCTCTCCACCTGCCCTTCCACACACTCAGCCAAGTACACCTCATTCCCAGCTTACGCTGTACTGACCAAGGATGAGGGGAAAACGAGAAACAATATCTTTGCAAATGGTCACCGCTTCCCCCCCCCTCTCTCCATAAACAAGAGAAGGAAAGGATCAAACAACACACCATTTTTGCAACACTTATTGCGGTGGATAGAGGATAATGTGAGCCCGTCTCCGTCTTTTCCTTCCTCTAGCATCTTATGCCATAAAAAAGTAATCGTCAGCCAACACATTGATCATCACTGCTTCTCTAAAGCACTGTTTGGCAAATATCTCAAAGATACAATTGTAATGGTCAACAGTTAAAATTGGTCCAGATGATTGAACTAATCAGCACCACAGGAATAATATATAGTTAACATTGTTCGTTTAGGTTTTACCTGATTCCTACAACCCAAACATGTTTTGGGAGATCATCAGGCTTAAGCAGATTTCTCTGCAAATTTGTAAAGTGCATACCAATCTATTTCCTTATGCGCCACAGTATTCACGGTGAACAAGGTCCTACCTACCCGTTCTCAGGAAAATAAAGTTACATCTTGTTGGTCTAAGCAATGCACGCGATGCGCACTTCATTTCACAAGCTGCACGCAGCCCATGCAGATGCTACAAGCTTTCATCTGTATATTCACGTTTGAAATGTAATCCGAACAAATCTGAAATTTTAGCATAGCTCCACAAAACAGGCAATTTCTCTCAGATCACCAAGATTACCACCTTGAAAAATAGCACCCAATTTCAAGCTCATAAATTAAAAAAAATAATAAAACCCATAAATTAAAAACCCTATATATTAGTTGGTTGAATGGTCTTAATAGCTAGGTGCTGCATTTACTCAGGAAGCAATGCAACACTCACGAAATGCATGCAGCAGGCTGCCAGGATCAATGAACAGCAACATCACTTGGTGGGCTGCTGAAGAGTTTCTTGAAATTATATGTTAATATGTGTCAATTCCTGGGCGACTAATATGGTGACAGTGTAGGCTGGCACATGCACTGAAATGAAAGTTATGTGTATATCTCTGTTCTACGTACCGTCCGTGTAAAATAGCATGAATATGTTCAATGAGCATCCATTATGGAGACGAAGCTCTGAGCAATCACTTGGTCAGCCCACAGCAAGCTGTTTCACCAAAGCTGACACATTGATTACCAAAGCAAACACACGAATTAACTGTTCACCACGCAGGTTCGCGTTGGGCCTTCTTAACCTGTTAAAAACCCTATCTCGACCAGGACATGTCAGGGTCATCAGATCTGTAAACGTGTATCCCAGGGTTCCCCCGCACTCGCGCAGTGTGCTTCCCCGCAACTCACCGGCGCCAACACGCGGGCGATCTCCTTGAGGATCGCGTCCAAGTCCTTCACGCCGCAAAGCACGTGCGTGGTGACAACGGCGTCCACGTAGCAACTCTTGACATTGTTCAGCGAGCCACTGTTCTGCACCAGAAACATCTCGAGGAGCACCGGGACGCGCGCCAACTTTCGGCGCAGATACGAGGCCGTGAACGGGTTGCTGTCCACGGCGACGAGGTGACAGTTGCGCGGGTAAAACTCAAGATTCGAACCGGAGCCCGCGCCGATCTCGAGGATCCGGATGAGCCCCAGGTTGCGCAGGTACCAGTCTCGCGAGACGATGGACTCGAGCTTGCCGAAGAGGATCTCCTTAGCTTCCAGCATAGCGCCGGTCTCGCGGTACGACATGTAGTTGGAGAGCCACGCTTGAAACTTGAGCCGCCGCGCGGTGTAATCGCGCTGGAGCGCGTACCTGAGGCACACGCTGAGCACGATCAGGGGCAGGAAGACGTCGTGGAGGAGGGTCGCGAGGACGGAGTCGATCCATGCCATAAAGGAGGGACACAGGCGGGCGCGCGCGCAGCAGCCGTGATCGCACGCGTCGAGACGAGACGGGGTCGCTTGGAGGAGAAGTCGACGGCGGTCGTAAGATCGCGCGGTGCCGCGGGCAGAACGCGTGACTATCCGTTCGCGTTTTCCTTCGCTCGGATCGGTTCGTCGAAGGCACTAGTCCAAGGTCAAGTTTGAGCATGTCGATCGTCGTCGTATCTTCCTCATCCCGCAGACGTGACTCCACCCATTCGCGCGCTCTTTGCCATTACGGAGCCGCGCGCACAGCCCTTTCCCGGTGCTCCGTGGGATCACAGGCTTTGCTCTCCTCCATCGCCCGCGCCCTTTCGTGTTGACTTGTTGCCTTGGCGATAAATGAGTCGGGACACGAAACTTTCGTTTCCGCTTTCGCCGCAAAGCTGGCAAAGCTTAGTGCGACACACCATGCAACGAACAAGGACTACGTTGCCGACATTCACACGCTGTTCGTGCAAACGAATCTATCCTACGTAGATCAACAGAATCGATTTTAATGTTAACCCGAGTGGCCGTGGTTAATCCCCCGTGGTTAACCTGTGGGAGACTTCGTAAATTGTCCGTACTATGCGGCAGTGAGGTTGTAAAGTCAAAGCGTGGCTTTGCGAAAATACTGGCCCTAAAGGGTTATAACAACTGCTGTAAGTAATACCTAAGCTACAAGAGAAGTGGTTAGATGGTTCATTATGCGGTTTCACTGCTTATCAAAATGTATTTGGAAATTATACAGTTATCGATTTTCAGAAACATGGCGGTTAGTCGCGGTTGTCCCTTCTCTGGCAACGATTCGTATCAAGTAAAAATGGCGCCCGCCATGCGAGCCATCGTGCGCCGTTTCGGTAGGTAAATTTGCGGTAAATGCCGCGTGTTTGTGACAGATTTAGCTAGAACATTGTAAAATTGGCAAGATAACTGTGCGATCTAAGCCCCAAAAGTGTAATCAGTGTGCAAGGGCGGTTAAATGGCTCCTCTTCCTGAAATGTTTTCTTGCGCGTGTTCGCACTCCGCTAGTCCGGCGTTCTTTCGCATGATCGGTGCTTCCCTTTTCAGGCTTGTGCAGTTCCTTGCACAGAAATGTCGCGTCCACGAGGAGTATTGGCACGCAAGAAGTCCTCAGACAACAGCCTAGTCCTGAACCGAAAGCACAAGGTGAGGGATCTACCTTCATGTAGTTCTCCTACACTACGTACGGATCTGCGAAACCACAAACGTTCCTGCGGTCACCAAAGTTAATCTGGAGTTCTGAGCAACTCTTTGAAGGGTAGCAAAGCACTGTATATGGGTGATGCGCACATTGTGATGGCAGAAGCGGCGTAGATGGTTTTATCCGGAGGAAACGAACTGCGTTGGAAGAGTTAGAAGAGAAGGGGAATTGGAGTCGGTTTACCCATGGTTGTAGGTGTCGCATTCCACCACGCAGTCTCTGCAGCAAGTCATTATCGTCCTTTGTGTAATCTTTGTTACGATGTAGAATAAAGGTCGGCGAGCATGAAATAAACCTCATAAAGTGAAAAGTTGTAGCAAAGTCTTGAAGACAGACATTTGCGACGAACTGTGGTTTCGGTGACACCTTCTTCGCTGTGTCGTGCAGAGAAGGGACACGCAGGAAAGAGAGAAATAGGTTTAGAACTGTATTTCGTAAGCTAGGTGTTAATATTGCTAAAGTCAGCGACATCGCAGCTTCAGTTTCGTTGCAGCAAGAAATGTTGCATATGAGAAGACACTGGCACAATAGTGCAGTCGGGGTCACAAAGTCCAAGCA
Source organism: Hyalomma asiaticum (assembly GCA_013339685.2). Lineage (NCBI taxonomy): Eukaryota > Metazoa > Arthropoda > Arachnida > Ixodida > Ixodidae > Hyalomma > Hyalomma asiaticum. The sequence goes on along the minus strand of CM023487.1, from coordinate 47,536,895 downwards.
AGAGAGGAGTTATGGGGAAATGGCGATGTAATTAACCAGACAGTGCCAGCAAAAGAATTTCAAGGGCTGACCTGAAATGATGGCAACGTATTTAATGAACAAATAGCACTGCTATAAAACAGTGTTACAGATATACATTGATAACGAATTATTGGATATGACGAAGCTATTTCCATGCCATATTGAATTTTCTATAATGAGGCTTCACAATGTTGAGTACTCAAATGACATCATCTATGCCATTTTTCAAGCCAGTTTTGGAGATAAGTGGATTAAGATAAAGCACTACTTTTCACCATGCTTGTTGTGCAACTATAAGGTGTCCTTGATAACATCCATTATCCTTTAGAAGGGACCTAGTGTCAGTGAGTGACCCCATCATCATTGCCGTTTTCTAATTTGGAATCACTTCACAGAGCCCGCAAGCACCAGAAGCACAGTGCTGGATCCATTGCAGCATGCCGACTACTTTGGCATCGGCAAGATCCTGTCCATGCGCGAGCTCTTCGATGCTCGCGTCCACTTGGGTCACAAGGAGGGACTCCTTAACGACTTCATGAAGCCATACCTGTTCGGTTCCAGGCTGGGATACCTTGTCATTGACCTCGAAAAGACCTTCGACCACCTCTTTCCGCGCACTCAACTTTGTGGCACACATTGCCTACAGGGATGGCATCATCTTATTTGTCACCAGGCACCAGCAGGTTAGTTGCCCATACTGCAGAGTTGTAAGTAGGTACTGTGTGTCACACTAAACCATGCCTTGAACTCTGAAGCCCTGTTCTGTGTGTTTGAAAAGGGAGCCAAATTTATAATGAAATTGTTTTCAGCATAAAATTGCCTTTGTTGTAACCGAAAGTCAGTGTAAGCATGCAAACTGATATAGGTAAAAAGGTATGTTATAGGTATTGGAATTGTACTTTGCATGGACGAATACATTTTGGCAGAAATGTGTTGATGGTATTGCTGCTAACCAGCCAGTACTGTCTCAGAAACAACCGCCTATACTGGGAGAATGTCAGTTCCTCTGCTTCACAGAGAAACTGATTTGTATCACTTGCTGATGTGTCAACCTCAAGCTGTAGCGGAGTTGGGCATATTTGTATTACTTCGACCTCTAACTGGCTGCTTGTTGGATTTAGTGCAATTTGTGCTTATGCATCAAGTGCAAGTTGATAACGATACTACTTCTGCAAAGAAGCTTACCTGCTTATTTATTAAGAGAGTAGTGCTACATGGAAAAAAAATTTCAAGAACAAGTAACATATCTAGAAGCACGTAATCTATAGTATTGAAGGGCAGGATCCTTTGTGCAGCATTTATATCACTTTTTCATTTATGCACTTCATAAATTTGTTCACGATGTGCACTTCATCAAAATTTCAGTTTTCTAAGGCGGGCAATTGACCTGGGTGCGCTGAATCGCGCTTTTAACTCACAAATTCTTGTAGTGAGTTCTTCGTTTAAAATGCAAGAGAGAACCTTCGAGTTGGTAGGAACTTTGTTTTATCCTGAAATTGTTCAGATTTCTAATGGGTTACACACTTCAGTACATGTTGTTATCACCGTTAACATTACGCATTTGTTAGCACAAAGAACCAGTAGGGGAGACCCACATCATGACAGACAACGTCGAAGGTGTCTGTGTGAGTGCTAATATGCTGGCTAAAGTGTATATACACCTACACAGGGTAAAGCGTATACGCTCACAAAACTCCGGTAACTTGCAGCAATGTGTGAGGCACCCGACTTAAATATGAAATCATTCAGTAAATGTCTGCAGTGGGAAATTACTCACTCATTCCCTGTCAGGGCCGCTTTCCTTATGTACACCTTGTTAATGGCATTGTAGTAGAAACGAAGAAGAAATTGGTGGGTGCAGGACATTATTAATAAGGCCATATAACAGTTGATCATTGAGGGCAGCAGAGAGGATCCCTAGAGAAGGCAGGGGACGCAGAAAGTTAAGTGCGCACATGAGATCAGGAGGTTTGCTAGAATGATGTGGTCGCAGTTAGCACGGGACAGGGTTAACTGGAGAAGCACGGGAGAGACGCTTGCCCTGGAGTGGATGTAGGCAGGCTAATGATAATGATGGTCATTGTGCATGCAGACTGCCCACATGGTTGAGGAAACGGCCAGGGCATGCCAGGAATTTGCCCATGCCCGATGGTGGAAGCCTGGCCTGTTCACGAATTCGACGGCCCAGTTCGGCACGGTCACGCGGCTCCCCGACACAGTGATCCTGCTGTCCACCCTTGACTCTGTGTTCGAGGAGCACCAGGCCGTCAAGGAGTGCAACAACATGCTCATTCCGACGGTCGCCATCGTCGACACCAACTGCGACCCACGGCTCATCACCTACCCGATCCCGGGAAATGATGACACGCCCTCGGCAGTACAGCTTTATTGCAACCTCTTCAAAACTGCCATCCTTCTCGGAAAGGAGCGGCGGAAAAAAGACCAGGAGGAGGCGGCGAAACTGATTGCAGAGAGAAGCGAAGCCAGCGGTGATGCGTAAAAGATGTTGGAAAGCACATGAAATGCGAGGACTTCTGTGTAATGTCACGGAACTTGTATAGTTAATTGAATGAATTGTGTAAGTAGTCCAAACTCCCAGCTGTCCTGTGTACATTCTTCAGTGTGCTTGTACTTGCACGGATATTTTGGGTATGATATCATTGGATGAGATTGGTCTAGCTGGAGTAATTTTGGTGTGAGTGTGTGTGTGTGTGGGGGGGGGTCACACATTAAAGTCTCATTACACCGAACACCACATTAACAAACTTTTCAGATTAACGAACTTTGCAGAACTCTATAGTTTCAGTGTAAAATTATTTCACTGTGCCATACTTCAGAATACCGAACTCTTCAGAATAACGAGCATTATATTTAATTCCACATTGTATTAACAAAGGTTTACTACTACGAACCCATATTCGGAAGTTCGAGAATGCTCCCAGAAAAGGGCATGTGATCATGCGGGCTCGGCGCTAGCTTTTGATCACGCCGTGGACCGGGAGAGTAAAGCGCGCGCACTTCGTTACCGAAACAGAGCCCTTCATCGTCGACTTGTGGATCATGTGTGACCTTAGTAAAAGCGCAGACAATGAACCAGCACTCATTCCCACAGTTCTATGCACGGGTTCTTGTCAACTGTGCCTTTAAGATACGGCCCGTTCAAAGTGTTGGAGATATGCTTTTGCAAAAGTAGTGTGTTTTAGTCAACGAAAGTTCGGTAAGCATTGACAGTTTCAGGGTTTTCACTATAATGATCGATCAGAATAACGAACGATATTTGGGAGTGCCCTGAAGTTCGTTATGTCGACATTTTACTGTACTTACAAATCCCCAACGGAGCCAGTTCTCTTTGGAGGTTTGAAAATAATGCAAGCCGTTTCTCTGACCTGCTGCTTCAACGAAATGTACAACAGCAAGGCATTTCCACTAGTGATAGAGACACTTAGAAAAGACACATTTGGAGTGGTAGGAAAGGTACGGGGCAAGGCGACCAGCACTCTACACGTGCATGGCAGGCAGGAGAAAGTTTTGCGTTTTCATGGTGAAGTTTTCCTGACCAGGTAACAGCATGCGCCGCAGTCATTCATCATGGCGGATACGGTAGCTATTCTGTGAAAGAGCGGGATAAAAAGAGGAACTTGACGGCACCGGCATAGGTGTTACAGCATAGATAAAAAAAGTGACGTAACTTTTCAACATCAAGGGGCTTTAGCTGAATTTGGGGTCGGGTTTTCCAGCGACCCCTGCCGAACTGCGCATTAACTGTGCCCAAGGAGGTTTAAAAAGATTTCTGGAGTAGAAGGCTTCGTAACGCTTCAGCAGCCAGGGTGAACAAAGTGCTTCTTGACCCTAGTTAGTCTTGAAAGCATAGCGTTGGCAGGTAATGTCTGGCTAGAGCTCAAGCTCTTTTGTTGTGTTTTGTGTAAGTACTAGATTAATTAAAAAATAAGATCGATGCTCTCGATGAATGCCATGCATCCAAGTGAGTATTGATGATGTCATGTCCAGTGGTATTTACCAAGGCGCTGAAGATTCATATGAAAACTTCTAACACAAAGGTGCACGTGCAGCGGTCTGTTTACGCAGAAATTTCGCTGTTGGCCTTGTAGGGCATGTGAGGAAAGCGCTTCATTTATTTTCTGTGTAATCTAATGTTTTATCATGCCCCTCGTAAGATGGCAGTGGTCCATCCTCGCATTTGCTGTGTAGTTTCCACTCCAGAAGTTCTTTTAAAACCTTCTTGATCGTGACCTATCAGCTAAGGCATGGAGGGGAAAAAGAAGAGCTAGGAGAGGGCACTACGGGACACTCTCGAAGCATATAGACTGTTTCACTAGTTCTGTGCAGCATAGCCAAGGCTACGAAGCCATCGAGCGCAGAATTCTTCCGAGGCAAGACGAAATGGCATTGTTCGGACATACACACCCCGCTTCATCTTCCCCCCTCCAGGGCTAGAGCTGCCACTGAAGCGCTTGCCGCTGGCAGATGACAAGACGTGGAAGGACATGGTTTAACATGCGTTTGCCCTCCTGGTTGGTCAAAAAGGCTTGTAGCTTCCACAGTACTGCACAGAACTTGTGAAAGAGACTATAGTCATGCGAAATTTAAACAAGCAAATCATGGGAAATAGGTTCCGGTCATGTGATAGGCAAGCGGTAGATGCCACTAAAAGTTATTGTGCCCAAACCTTCAGATGTCTGGCAACCATGTAAACCTAATCCTACCCGAAAGGCACTGCACACAAAGCATCAGAGGTGGATGGAGTTCCCCGTTTAGGGTAACCTCTGCCCCACAAAGCCATCAAAAGCTTTATTGCAGAGAAACAAATTGACGGTTGTAAATTTAATAAAATATCATGGAATAAGTAAGGTTCTCATGCTCAACAAGTGGTCAATTTAAAGGAAGGATTCATATCAATCACTCATAGGGACACAAAAGTGAAACAGCAGAGTTGCTCGGACTAAATTTTCAGTGTTACCTTCAATCTTAGAAGAGAAAGCTAAGTTCAGTTTAATTTTTGGATTTCTCACTGAAAATTACATGTCACGAACCTAACTGCACGTCTGTTTTTCATATTCTAACATTGGCCAAATATGATTTTCTGCAACACACTGTGTTAAATCGAATGACTTGCTTAGAATACCACATGTACCATTTTTCACTAATAAAGTTACTCCATCTCCCGCTAAAAAGAACCGTGGATGCGAAGCAGTGGGGAGATGGTGTAATTTTATTGAGAGGGCGAATGAGAATGTATAAGAGAGAGAACGCGGTGGTTGCGTGATGGCCCGAGCGCTCATCGCGGCGCTGCAGAGGAGAGAATGAGGCGCTCGCGCTCTGTCATTTTCATACCGCGGAACTACCGTGGCGCCGCCAGCGGAGTATGCAGCTGTCGCACCACCTGTCGTGCGCGCCGCTCCGTGGAGTAGAGGATCCCTAGAGGAGAGACGGGGGGGGGGGGGGACGTAGGAGAGGATAGAGGGGGAGAGGACGCGCATGCGCTGTGGGGGTGTGGGACACGGGCGCCGCTCCGTCGAGTAGAGGATCCCTAGAGGAGAGAAAGGGGGGAGCGTAGGAGATGAGAGGGGGAGGGGACGCGCATGCGCTGTGGGGGTGTGGGACGCCGCGGGAACGAAGGAGGGACGGACAAACCCCAGCCATAAGCTGCTTCGCATCTAATAACCTCGTAGGCCTTAGAAAACGACTTCAGAACGTTGGAGGACACCTAAGCTTTGTCATTGAGAATGGAACACGACAGTGTTATCAAGTCCTTTGACATCGCAGCACTGTTGTGTTAAGACGCGCAGTGCGTCCGAACCAACGCCACCTAGAAAAGAAAGAAGGCCTTTGCACGCTGGTGTGACGTCACGCTAGTCGGATGGGCCGACAGTCGACGCCGTCGGCGTCTCCGCGACTCAGCGCCTACGTGGCGTTGGTCCGAACACGGTCAGAACGTGGCAGCGAGATCGGGTTTCACGTCAGCTCGATCTGACTTCTCCCCATCTTTCCGCCTCGGCGATCGGCGAAGGAACCGGTTCGGTGCTTCCGGGAGAAACATAGATGGCGTTTCCCTGCGGCTCCTCGCGGAGTGGTGTGGGCGCAGAAGCGTGGTCTCGTCGAGCGCGCGCATTTTTTGTGACCAGGTCGTGGGATCGAATCCCGGCCGCAGCCCCCGCCAAATCAATCAATCATTCACACTGCTGCATGACAGTGATAGTTACAGTGCTACACGATAGTGATAGTGAAAAGAAAGAAAGGGAGAAATAGAAGTCTGCGGTAGCGCTGAAAGGTTCGCCTAACTGGGAGAGGAACCGCTCTTGCCCTTGGCCCTACGCCCCACACTGCTACATGATGTGGTGATTATGCGAAGGACAATGATGATGATGATTGTGGTTCGGTTAAGGGAAGGACGCTAATTTCTGCAGCCCATGTCGGCAGCACGGCTAAGCGTCCGTGGGGGAAGGGACTGAAAGCGATAGAACAGGAACGAGGGCTACGGGAATTTTGTCCACCTAGGCTTCTTTAACGTGCACTGACAACGCACAGTACACGGGCCTCTGGCATTTTCGCCTCCATCGAAAACGCGACCGCCGCGGCCGGGATCGAACTCGCGTTTTAGGGGCGAAGCTCCTTAGGGTGTGGGTCGTTCCCTCCTCTGTAGTAGTAGTAGTATGTATGTAGCCACCTCGCGCCGCCGGGATGCTCGCGCTCGCCCTCAGGGCGTGCCTCCCGGCGCGCGAGCTCTCTCACTCTTCCATCTGCTGTCTTGTGAGACAGAGAGAGAAAGCGAAAGGCGCGCGTTGACTATGGAAACGCTCTTTCTTCGATGAACGCTCTGCCAGCTCGCAAAGAAGGAGAACGCGCCCTCACCCCCGAGAGACAACGTTGGCGCAGGCAGCGTCTTCTAGCGAGTTTCTTGATTGAGAAATACCGACTGCTCGCGCTGGAGAACCGTTCACCGGCCACCCATATATATATATAGGCACTGGATCTTGACTTGCAATGAAGTGCCGGTGGGAGATTTCACTTGTGCGTAGTTGAACCATAAGGATTCGTAGCGTGCGCGTTAACTAAATTAATCCGGAACTCGGCACGATCTACAATGAACCTCCGGAGCTTCGCCCACTCATCATCATTCACTCCGTGGATATGCTGTGGATATTTTTTTTTTTTTTTGGGTGGCAGCCGAGCACCGCAACCACTACACCACCGCGGCGGCTGAGGGCATTACAGAACGAAAGAAAGCCTATTCACAGCCTGCACAAGATGCATTGATGCCCACGACCCACACTCTAGGCCTTAGCCCACCGCTACACGAGTGATGGTCAGAGTGACAGTGCTGTATGATAGTGATAGTTAAGAGAAAGAAAGAAGGACAGAAAGAAAGTCCGCGATTACACAGGAGACAGATCCACACTTGCCCTCGGCCAACTATATACCGACACCTTGTCCTCACCCCAGCGCTGCATGATGGTGATAGCGATAATGATAGCGCTGCATTATATTGATAGCTTGACACCCAGGGTGTGTGTGTGTGTGTGTGTGTGTGTGTGTGTGCGCGCGCGCGCTCTCCTTTACGTTGCAACTCAGCAATGCGTGGGCCATCCACTGGGACATATTTCAGCGGGTCACCAATTAAAGGAGCATGGTACGAGTAGACAGGTTCAAACAACACCGGAGACTTTATTCGTGCCGCTGCAGGGCTTGCTGGTGCTCCTTGAAGTTTGAACATGGTCAGCCAAACACACACACTGACGTAGAGAACAACAAACGCGTGCTTTACGATTCATCGCACATTTCAAGCATATATACAGATGGCCTTCCCGCCTTCGCCTGCCCGGTTGGATCGATTACTGCACATCGCATTCCAGCTGCCCTCATACTTGATAACTTACGTCATATTAACCATTGAACTGAAATTGTAAAGTTGCGGTATAGCTATATGGGCTCTCTCTCTATATATATATAGATATAGCGACCTGCGCTTATGTGGACGTCTCCCTGTTATTGTGCACCTGGCAATATGTCCTTAATATAAGGAATACATTCCGTGCAGACGGCCAGTTACCTCAATTTGATATGCCTGTACAAAAATAAGTATCACAATAATTTTTTCTTTGTTATAAAACACACCCATTCATTACGGAAACCGGTGCGTACACTGTTTCCTTCTCTCATTCTTTTCAGCAAATCGCAGTTATCACTGAAGGGCCGTTTTTTATGCATCCCATGCATTGGAAAAATACAAGCGCACCTGTGACACTAATTGACACGAGGGTCGCTTAAAGAATCACAGCACTCGTCACTAAAGCATACCCCTGCGTCCATTCCCCATTCCATTACAAGTGCTGTACTAGACAAGCCCAGTTCTGTCGGCGATATCCAAACTGAGGACATGTCGTGGAAGCTGACCTGCGCACTTTGAGCGGGAATGTGCCTCCTAGCTAAAGTTGACTATAATACCGGCCCGTCTCGGGCATAATGCAACTCGAGTCGCCACTGATGTCTCACACAAGCTCGTATGACGCACTTGCAGCGTTCCTTGGACTCTATATATGAAAGGGAGTCACGCACCGGGCACGAAAGACTCACAAGAACAGATTTTGTTCGCTCACATGATTGCACATAGCAGCACGCACAAAGCCACGTACACGTAAGGTGCACTATACGGGCGATGCGCTTTTCCAAAAAAAAAAAAAATGAAATTTATTTACTGGCTTTTCGGCGACTAACCAACCGGTAGATTGCGCTCATTGAGTCGCAGGTCACTGTCCTCGTCGCCGACTCCCAGTCTCACCACACGTTCCCTGGCCATGATGAGCGCCATCATTTCGACAGCCTTGGCGTGGATCGCGCTCAGCGGCGGCAAGTTCGTGGAATGTAGCGACACTAGCATGTCGAACAAGTCCGATGAGTACGTGGTGGGGCCCTCTGGCACAGCGGGCCTGAAGCCGTCAAAGAAGAGCACGTCGTCACGCATCTTAGAGGGCGGCGTACCCAGCACCGAGATGTCCGTCGATGTCGACGAGGTCTTCCGGTCTGTCAACGCGATGCTGGCGAGACGCGTGAGCACGAATCCGAGGCACATGACTGACGCGCTGGAAGGCGAGTTGGCCTGAAGCTCGTAGTGGCCGCCAATGTTGACCATATCGCCTAGGAAGATGGACTGGACACGGTTGCGGATCGGCGATGCGTCCACGCACGACTTCCACGTCAGCTTGTTGTCCAGGTGTAGCCGGTCGCCCACCAAGTAGACGTTCTTGAGGTCAAAGCGGCCGAAGGACAGCTGCCTCTCCTCGACGTACATGATGACGGAGGAGAGCTGCTCGGCGACCTTCCAGAGGAAGTACTCGGGAAAGCAGAGCCCCTGGGAGGCGAGGATGATCTCGAGCCGCTTGAGCGTCGCGTCCGGTATCTCCATGATGAGGAATACGTTTGACGTGTCTGCGTCGAGCGCCAGCGCGTAGACGCACATGAGGTTCGGGTGCGCCAGCTCGACCCACTGCCAGAAGGCCTCGCTGTTGTGCTGCACGGAATTGCAGGTACCTGTATGGGTGGCCATGTACTCGCCACCATCCACCGTGCACCGGACGCGGTAGGTGAGCGCGCGGTGGTACATGTGGAAGTCGAACATGTCCTTGAAGGGCGCGCTCTCGATCTCCACGAAATCCTGCGTGCTCAGTATCGTCAGGCGTTGCCTAATGAGCGGCGGCAGCGTGGGCAGGTCGCTCCCCTTCAGGCGCCGTAGTGTAGTATCCTTGATTATGGTCCGGCGGCACAGGTCTTGCAGCGTGTGCGGCGACTTACGCGCCGGCTTCGCCTGGTCGCCATCTTTGGGGAACGGGTGGTAGACGTGCCTACCCTGGCTCAGTCCGTGCACCAGGAGCTCCATGGCGGGCGAACCGGCGGTGCCTTCTCCGGGCCCTACGGCAGTGCCGTCCTTGCCTGGCCGCTGCTGACCAGCTGGTACTCCCTGATGGACCCCTGGTCACCGAGCAGTGGCAGCAGGGCCCACCGCGGCCCAGAGGAGGGCGATGTACGCACCGCGGGCCCTCACAGGCCCGGTCCGCTAGCTTGTGGCCTCGGCTGGGACCGTTCTGTGCACGCGGCGCGCGGCCGCTCTGAAGAGCGCGCGCGCACTGCGGCCTTTCTGGTCGGCTTTGTCTTCGGCTCCGTCTTCTTTGTCTTCTGCGGGCCGCGGTTGCCTGGCGCGCGCCGCTCCGAGCGCTTCTTGTTCTTTGAGCTCCCCGCCGTCTTCCGGCAAGAACCTCGCGATCACGCGGCCGCCGCGGGCGCGCGCGCCAGCGAGTGTGGAGCAAGGTCCGTATTTATAGACGACGCCGTCGACTTCGCGCTCGGCCAAGGGAGATTGACGTCGGCGGAGGCCCGCGAGCGAGAACCTGCGGGCCGGCGCGGTGCCCTTAGCAACTCGCTGGCTGCCGCCCGGCAAGCTTTGCATCTCTTCGCTCCCGTGATGAGGAAGAGGTTGCGCTTGCTTCTTCTCTGGTGTGGTAAGCCTTCGGACGCAATTAGAGGAGGCACGAGACTGCCGGGGCGCGTGTCTCCGCCCTTTCTCGTTTCTTTTTTTTCTTTTTTTTTCGAAACCGCGCGCGCGCGTCGTTCTTTTCTCGGGAAATTGAAAGAAGGAGAAAAGAAAAAAGAAAAATTTGGAGCTCCCTTCGAGCCGGAGCTCTGGCCCGCTGGTTTTCTCCAGCTATATTGCGCCGAGGGGTAAAAAGGCGGCGTGTTTAGTGCCGCCGTTTGTTTACGGTCGGACCGAAGCCAAGTGCGAAGGGCCTTGGACGTCACCGAAGGCCGCGGGTGCGTGGTGCGGCCGGGTCACTGCCGCGGGTGTTTTGGTTTCACGCGAAAAGAAGTTTATATATGCAACATCGCTCAACATTGGGTCATCTTCACAACCCGCGCCCGAGGTTTCCTCACGCAGGCGAGTGAGACTTTCAAACGGAAGTCACGCGACATGGCAGTACTAAGTGTCTCGAAGATATATCTATATGTGTCCTTCACTGAGGAACCCTAATAGCGTCTTTCAAGCTCGCGTCACATTAAGAGCCCAGAAATCTATTACGGAATAACGAAAATTAGGACAGCCGGTTCATCTTCATATTGGAAACTTTTTTTAATAGAGTCATATCTTACAAGAAAAAGCGATACAAGTTTGGCCGCTACGTAAGGTAGCAAGACACTTCACTGCCATTAACACTGCATGACCGTTGCAGTTGGAAGCCTTCTTCCAGGGACCCGCTGAATACTGCGCCTCGCCGACTTCTGCGAGTCGCGTTGAAAGTTTAAACAAACTGCAGTCGTCGCGCTAACCTTCCCGCGCCGCCGGTGGAAGTGCTTCATCGGCGCGGCGCGGCGCCGAGCTAATTGTTTGGCAACAGAAGACACACATGTCTCTCTCGTTTGCTCAGTAGGAATGGGAAGGCTCACCTTCTGCCGATCGATGATAATGGCGATGGTAATGCCTCAGGTGACGGCCGTATATGACCCTGCCGGAGTATTTTCTTTTAAATTCTATACTTCCTGTGCTATGCCATGGTGGCAGAGGCTGTGGTCAAAGATCTGTGACCTAACGCGTATTAGTGCTGGAACTACAAGGCGGCGTCGCACCCGCGCATTTTCCAGCTTGCCGAGGGTCTTCTGTTCGCAAAGTTAACTGGTGGTTTTGGTATTATGAAAAGCTAACCTACTAATGCGAAAATATTCTTTAAAACTTTGGTGTCCCTTTCAGAAATCCCGGGTGGTCGAAATTTCCGGAGCCCTTCGCTACGGTGTCTCTCGTAATCACATCATGGTTTTGCGGCGTATATAAAACCTCGAATCCATCAATTTCATACCCTAACTTTTGGAAATTTCTCTAATTAGGTGCATTCGCACACATGTGCGCTGTTGCGACGTCACTCGCGTCTACTTGTGTGTGCCGTCACTTCCGGTTGCATACCTTTGTTGGTCGCCCGGACCAAACGGCTGCGAAATAGCTAAATAAACGTTATGCGTATATTATAAAAATTACAAAATCAGCTTTATGCTGTTCAGAAAGAGCACATTATTGCATTTCTAGGGTTTTACCTCCCGAAACAACTATATGATTATCAGAAGACGCTGTAGTGGAGCGGTTCCGGAAATTTCGTCCACCTGGGAGATTCTTTAACGAGCACTGACGTCGCACAGCATACACGGGCCTCAACATTTCTCATCCATCGAAACGCAGCCGCCGCGGCCGGGATTCGATCCCGCGACCCTCGGATATGCAGCCAAGTGCCATAACCACTAGACCGTGACGGGACAGCTCATTTCCTTTCAGCATTTGTGATTAAACGGAAACTGGTGCGCCCGCTGAAGTCGTTCCAAAGAGTTACATGGTGTTGGCACAGTGCTCGAGAGGATACAGTTGACTGTGACCTCATGTGGCTGGAGCCGTCGGGCCCTTGCGCAAGAAGACAGATGTTCGATTCCGCCACAGAGCACATCATTTTTTTTATATAGCCCGTGTGAGCTACATTTTAGCGGGACAGCACCAGGCTCGGCAACTGCGGTTCCCAAAAGTCCGTGGCAAGTCTTACTTAAAGGAGTACTGACACGAATTTTTAACATTTTCATATTACTGCTGTAAATGAAAGCACTGGCGTGGAGCACCCCAAAAAGAGTGTCATGGTGCCTCGCAAGCCTGCAATGAAAAAAATTTAATACAGCTTCCTTAAAAGCCCACTTTCGGTTTCGATTTCGAGGGGGCGGTTTCCTAGTGACGTATCAACATAGTCGAACGTACGTCTGAGCCGCGTAGGGACAGCAATTCGTGATAGCGTCGCTGCAACTCTGTCGTCTGTGGTCAATTACACGTGGGGCACGCAAACAACGACAATTTCACGGTCGTCGAGTGACTCTGACAGCGATTTCGGCGATTTTTAATAGACTGCGTTCTTACGTCATCGTAGTGTCCATTGCGCTGGGGTTGGCTTGCAGTGCTGGGCGACGAAAACTTTAAAACCAAACTAAAATATTTTGTACGTGTTTCCTGGCTCCCGTGTGCGGAGGGCGTTAACAATACATGACTAGAAAACGAAAGATGTATACCTTGCGCCGCCGCAAAATGATGTCAGTACTCCCTTAAAAAAGTTGAAGGCGAACTCGTTAAGCGTCGGGAATGGCGCTAGCCACGTAGCGCTCTAGTGTGCTTTTTGTGGAGTTTAATTTTGTTGCTGCTTCCGTACTTTACAGCATGCTCAATCCGCTCCATATTATGCTTTCGTGTCGGCTGTCTTACCCTTATTGATCAACTTCGAAAGCTCCGCTAGTTCTATTCTCTCAGTTGCGTTCGACGCTATCATACCTTGCCGTTTCCTAATCAAGTCTTTCGTTTCCTGGGAAAGTTTGCTAGTAGTCTGTCAACTGATCTTACCCCCTACTTCTATTGCACACTCCGTGTCAATGCGTGTGAGATTATCGCTGACTTCCTGAACGCAAATGTCTGAACGCAAATGCCTCAACGCAAATCTCCCTATTGCAGGACTCCGTTAATTGGCTCTAGTAGCGCGCTCGGCTTGGTCCAGGGTTGCCAGATGGCTTACCAGTTACCACTGGGCGAGTACCACCTGACACGGCCTTTCGAATTCGTTGCGTGCGGTTACAGGGTATCGGTGCCCTCTGCTGCTCTTCGTCTCCAACGCCAAGATTTATAAGAGTTGGCTGTTCCCGTCTCGCCCCCATCTACCAGCGCTGCAGAGTTTTGTGGACTTCCTAGATGAGAAGGGCATCGCAGCCTACCGCTGAGCCCGGGTCGCCCTCCCGCGCCTCCCCTCTCCGCCGGCTTACTTCGGCCGCGCTGAGCAAGCCTTCACATCTCTCATTACCTCTCTGTACGTCCTCTTTATTTCCCATTATCCCCTCCCCAAGACGCTGCGTCGTGCTCCCAATTTGGGCTGCAGAAATAAGCGTCTTTTCCTTACCGTAATCACTACCCCCACCACCACCGCATCAAGGGCAGCAGGTGCTGCCAGTTGGTGTATACTGGGACGGATGCATTTTGAATGTGTTTGCTTGGATACGTGTTGGTCTGCGCGCGTCTCCAGTCCGCGGATTGCGAGTGTGTGAGTTCGTCGTTGTGTATTGGCGGTCACGCGTGCGGTGTGCGCCCCGCAGGGGCAATTTAAGGTTAGTGGCGGGCTAGTTTTCTAAACGTGGGCGCATTAAATGTGGCTCGATTCGTGCGATTCACTACCTCGCAGTTTTCCGACTAATAAACGTTGTTCTTTTTAGTTTGGCATCGGCGGTTGAAGCTGGACCCTTGGTGCAGACGCCACGAACCCTACAATATTCTTTTCTAAACTTGAGAACTTTACACTCTGATACATATTGCAGAGGCGGGATTAAACACTGATCGTAGTGCAGTATAGGCCACCCTCATAAAGGGGACGCTACAACATTAATTATTGGATTCGATCCGGCGACCTTAGGATCAGAAGCCGAGTGCAACTGCCGCTGCACCTCCAGTGGCGGGACAACTGCTCTCAGTTTTGTAGAAGCGCATGTAATAATAATAATAATAATAATAATAATAATAATAATAATAATAATAATAATAATAATAATAATAATAATAATAATAATAGTGTGCCTGTGAGTACAATGGGCCGTACCCGAACCTCGTATGATTTTATCTCGTCTATAGCGAGTTTATGCATGGGGCATGGTATAACGCCACGCAAGCCCTCATTCCGCACCCGATTTCGTTCATCAGTAGCGTCGGGCAAACAGTGCAGTGCTTCTTTGCGCGTATGGTTAGGGCAGTTTCATTCATCATGCTGTTTATAATGAGATCTTTTCTCTCTCCCTCTCTGTCTTTTTAACGATAGGATTCATGCAGCAAGGTACGCCCTCTTACCGAAACGCAATAGCAGGAACGGCATATATAACCACGCACGACTGCCGCAGGACGTATCAAACAGAGAGTGCGCACAGGGACAGAGTGAAGACGTTGATGACGTCAAAACACAGAAGTGCCATATTCCAACGAAACTCTCTGCATAACCATAACGCTTGGTTACCTCTTTCTCGCGCCCATATGCCATATCGCTATATCAACTCGTCCGGTTTCGTCTACACAGCAGCATCCCGCGTCGTCTCCCTGCGCTTCCACATAGCCTGTTCCTGTCTTGTATGCGTTTTTCCTTTATCTCTTCATCTGTCTCGCAACGGTCTCGCTTGCACGTCTCCTAAGCACTCTTTGGTTCAAGCTCCTTCCATTCTATCTCCTCGTCTTCCTTTCTTTCTTTCTTTCTTTCTTTCTTTCTTTCTTTCTTTCTTTCTTGGCAAGCATAGTCGTTTCCGCCTCCACGCGCTTTGGCAATTCTTTTTCTTGGAAGCTAAGGGGCTTACAGTGAAAGGAGACCATAGTCTGTTTCAGTAATTCTGTGCAGCACTGTGGAAGCTACAGGCCCCTTCGACCAATCAGTAAGGTAAACACATGTTAAACGTATCCTTCCGCGCCTTGGAACCTGCCAGTGGTGGACGCTGCAGTGGCAGGAGCAGCCCTGGAAAGAGGAGGAGGAGGATGGAGTGAGGCCCCTATTGGCAGGAGCTTCTCGCGGGTGCGTGTCCGAACAATGACATTTCGTCTAGCCTCGGAAGAATTCTGCGTTCGATGGCCCCGTGGCCTTGGCTCTGCTGCACAGAACTGGTGAAACGGACTGAAAGAGAGACGAAAGAGAGAGAAAGTGTGCGTGTGTGTGTAAGGCTCAACAACCCTCGGGCAACACTGGGGCAAACGCGCTCACATGAACCCTGCGCTTGGGTTCGGAACTACGGCCGCCGACGAGGCAATGGCTTGACGACGGGGGTACTCTATAACGGCGTCGCAGTAGCCAAAAGGCGCAGGATTCAACAGATGGAGTAAGAAACAGAAAGTAAATAAAAAGCACATATACGCCCAGCAGCTAAATAAGAGACGCGTTCCTACGCTCAACGACCGGCGGATGTCAACTGAACGAGCGAGCTGTCGACGGTTATTGGCCGACGTCCAGATTTGTTTCTTTGGGACACTTAACACAAAAAGTCGTAGTGGTTCCGTTCACTGAACACACATGTACAATGTACGTCGGAAAGGGGCATCGCCTAATACACAGTTGCAGTGGAAGTATAAGCTGTATAGAAGGCCTGTTTTGCAGATCGGGTACTGCTGTGCTGCACAGCAACATCATATACGGGTAGTCAAGGACAGTGTGGCGAGCTTCCTTCAACACGAAGGCGTCGCTGAGATTTCTTATTGAAAGAGGACTTTGTGAGCGATCGTGACTGTGTCAGGACAAGTGACATTGACGAGCCGTCTAATGTAGCTTCTAAATGAACTAAAAGTAGCGCCATCTTGTGTAGTTTGCTGCTGTCCTCCTCCACTGCACTTTCCTTCGACGCTGAGCGCGCCTGTTGGCCGAACGCCGTCACGTGCTCTCTCGCGCTTCTTTTCGCGTTGCCAGACAGTGTGGTCGGTGCCAGCGGCTTGGGAAGTCCCCACATTTCGCAGAATAGCACGTCGTACTTCAAAGGCGCGCGCGCATGGGAACCCACGTCCAATCCCGCCGTGGGAGCTAGCGTCGCTAGTTTGTTTGGCACCTCAAGAGAGAGGGAAAGCTGGCGTCGAGGAGGAGTAGTGAGGTGGCGCTACCTTTAGTTTATTGAGGGGTTTCATTCAGCATGGAAGGAAAAAAAATATAAGAGGCGGCGTCACGTGATCACGGTTGCTTCGACAAGCCAACCTCCTCTGACGCCAGCGCGCAGTACACCTTTGGGGTAGAATTGGGCCCCACATGGTTGCCAGTCACGTGACTGGGGCCCATTTCCCATGTATCTCTCTCTTAAGTTTATGACCAGTCTTCGCAACTGTCACGGCATGCCCTCGCTTAACTTTTCTTTCCTTCTTCTATGAGTTTTTGACGTATAGTCTGTACTCTCTCCTTTCATTCCCTCTTTCCTCTTCCCCTGTACAGGATAGCCAACCGGCTATTCCTTCTGGTTAACTTCCCTGTCTTTCATTTACCCTTTTCTATCTTCCATCACAGATGCTTGACGATGCAACTCGTCGCCACGAACGGCTGAGACATACAGAGCGGAACCAGCTCCATATTTCTGATAGCGGGGAGGTGGGACGTCATCGCAAACGATGACGTCTCACCTCCCTGTTTCCGTTTGAACACATCGCTCATTCGGTTATCTCAAATTGTTGGTGAGCTTCTCAGCGAATTCACCCTGGCCGCTACAGGACTATCAGTACTATTGGAAAACAGCAATATCAAAAATTCGGAAAAGAAATTACGGAAGCTTTCACTACTGGCGCAAGGGCAGCGAAACAGCGAAGCTGATGGATGCTTGGCTGGTCCGGGTTCGTCTCCGGCACACCCGCATTTCATCGTGGTCTGAGGGTTCGGGAAACGTTTCGCAAAGCACTGGGAGGCCCAGCGGTCCAGCGAGCGCTGTGCACCGGTTTTGTTTTAGATGCGAAGCAGCTCTTTGACTAGCCTGTGTAACGCTGTCCCTCCGTGCATCCGTACGAACGCGCCGCAACGCGCTCCCCTCGCCGCAGGTGTTGGAGCGGTGCCAAGTAGGTCACGCCGCAGCTGCGCGTTGACGTCACGCTCCCCTCGCAGTGCGCGCTGACGTCACTCTCTCCCTCGCCTGCCGCGCGCTCGCCGCAGCGCCCGCAGCTGCCGCCTGACGGAAATCTTCGATGAGCGCTTTCCCAGCTCGCAAGGAACGAGAACGCGCCCTCGCCCTCGAGAGACAACGCTGACGCAGGCAGCGTCTGCTAGCGTCAAACCGATGCAAACGCGACACCTAGTCCACGGCCACCTGGATCGGAGCGCGCGGCGGTGTTCCAACACCGCCGCGCGCTCCGATCCAGGTGGCCGTGCCTAGTCAAACCGATGCAAACGCGTTGTGCACCCCCCGTGCTGCTTCGCATCGCCTCATGGTCCCCTTTAGCGGGAGATGGTGTAATTTGTTTTGTTTTGGCCCGAAAGTCTAGTGCAGCCTACAACGGGGGATCCGCCATGAATCGCACGACAGGGGAAGGGTGACAGCAACACGAAGAAAAAAAGAAAGAGAGAGCGAGAGAAAGAGAGAAATAGCTGAAGAAGAAAACTAACGGACAAATCGACGCGCGCTGTCTCTGTCTTCTTTTTTCTTCTGCTTGAACACGTGCGCCCGCCAGCCGCATTTTGCCAGTGTTGATTTCTGGGGACGCCCTAAAACCAGCTGTCATTATGAGAGACGCCGTAGTGGAGGGCTCCGGAAATTTCGACCACCATGTGTTCTTTAACGTGCCCTGACATCGCACAGTACACGGGCCTCAAGATTTCGCCCCCATCGAAATGCAGCCGCCGCGGCCGGGATTCGATCCCGCGACCTTCGGGTCAGCAGCCGAGGAGTGCCATAGCCATTATACCACCGTGGTGGGGGGTTTTGCCAGTGTAGTAGTAGGCTGAGGTCAAGTGCGCAAGAGAAGCGAGCGTGCGAACGCCGCGCATTGGGCATTACACAGAAGTGCACGCGCACTGTTGGGGACCTGAACTAACGACGATGGCAGTTTTCTGACACTGGGAGACACTTTACGAGAGCCTGAAATGCGTCGCATTTAGAATTCCCGCCTTTTTCCCACCATATTCTGATACCGTTGTTTTTCAATGGCACTGATAGTCTTGTAAGGGCCAGGCCGCCAGGCTGGCTCATTCTGCTCTGAAGCGTGACAATAATTTCCAGTAGCCGAAGGAACGAGTTCAAACCGAAACGGGCAGGTGCTTCGAGCGTATGCGATGACGTCACAGCCCCCCCCCCCCGCCATCAGAAGTATGGAGCTGGTGCCAGAAAAATGACTCGTATTAGCCATTCTCATTTTAAATGAGTGTGGCCATGTCATCCGACGATGTGTTGAGTTATGCCAGCTTTTCTGACCTTGACTTGAGCCAGTGGCGCACCGACGGGGGGGGAGGGGGGGGGGTTTGTAACTCTTCCCTAAGGCCGACCTAACCCGTCTCCCACTCCCTAACTGCTCTTATGTCCTAGAAGAATGCGGCGCTAATGTCTCCGCTAAACGCCGAAAAGAATAATAAAAATAATCATGATCATTGATGTTACTTGGAATTTTATTTACTTTTTTACACACGCAACAACTGTGTAATCGCATGCCAGTCCCTTCGTGAAAAATTGAACGCCCCCTGGCAGAGATCCTGGGTGCGCTACTGACTTGAGCGCTGCATTTACCACCGTCTTGCTTTTGACCGCCCGCCTGCTTGGGTAGGCAGCGTTGTAGTTAAACGCGAAAAAGAAAAAAAAGACACGGTGGCTTAATTACGTGGGGATCCGCTAAAAATCTTTAAAATTCATTTTCAGGAAAAACTATAATAACATGTAACTGCCTGGCTTGGCATATATTATTACGGTAACAACGATAACATACACTGCAGATTTCAATGCGATCAGTGGAAACTGATAAACCGCCGGCGAACTTTTATTTTCCTTAGGACCCCAGTTGGTCAAATTACCCCGGAGCCCTGCTCTAGGCGGTGTGCCTCACAATTACAGCTCAGGGAGCCTTCATGACTGCAGTCATGTAGGCTCCCTATTACAGCTGGTTTAGGCACGAGAACCCCAAGGAAGGTGGGTAACCAATTTTATTGATTCCCGAGAGAATCATGTGAGTGGGGGAAGGGGAAAAGGAACCAGGATGGCGATGAGCCCTCTGGCCACTCTAGATGGCCGGGCACTTTTGTGCTTCGGCATGACCGTTCTGTCCCAGCCCACTGCCCGAACCTGTAGCTCCGGTTGCGAGCTGCGCAGAGCAGCCTCCGATCGTTCCTGATGTTGTGAGCCCCTAATAATTATTATTTTACTTCACATTCACAGTCCCTGAATGATCCCGGCTGCGTACACTGATCAGCCGGCCCTTTGCGGACACCAACACGTCACGCAGGCAAGCGAAAGAAGAAGCCACGTGAACAAAAGAAAGACGTGTGCCAACATCGAGGAGACGCTCCTCACTGACGCAGGTCACGTACTAAGCGTCCGTGTGTGGATATCGCGGGGAGATTGCCTGTCTATAGCGACGCCTTTCGCAGCGCTCGTCGCAGCTACGTCACGCTTGTTTATGGCTTTAGTGCCACCGGTGTGTTGCGCACACAGAACATGCGCCGACGTGAGCCATGAACGTACGTGTGTCAGATGTTTGCCGACACACACACACACACACACACACACACACACACACACACACACACACACACACACACACACCGTCTGTAGTTTGTCGCCATAGTGCGCTAGCTTTATCTGCGATCATGTTTAATCTTCGTGAGTTCAATTTCATTGAGCTATCAATTATGATATAGGTCATGATGAGATACGTTATCTGCGTCATCCTCATTTGTGATGGCGTTCGCGGTGTGATTTAATTGGTGCTTAGAAACCTCTCGTCTTGTTGTATTTATTTTACTCCAATAAGCGAGGTTACAACTGCTGAGTACGTACGCTTTACAAAAAAAAAAAGCTTTTGGGAGTCCTCAGCTATCGCCCAAGAAACTAAAAGGCGAAAGCCTTATCGCTTTACCTTGGGGTTCGAACCCGAGACCTTAAGGTTTCAGTGTCCCGAGATTGTTGGTTGTTCTTGTTGTTCTGTGGGGTTTTACGTCCCAAAACCAGTTCTGATTATGAGAGACGCCGTAGTGGAGGGCTCCGGAAATTTCGACCACCTGGGGTTCTTTAACGTGCACTGACATCGCACAGCACACGGGCCTCAACATTTCGCCTCCATCGAAATGCAGCCGCCGCGGCCGGGATTCGATCCCGCGACCCTCGGATCAGCAGCCGAGTACCTTAGCCACTAGACCACCGTGGCGGGGCCGAGATTGTTGGTTTGAGTCCAGTGTCTGTGTATATGCCATAATGCCCAATATTTCATTATCACGTTTAGTCAAGAGTGGCGCATATTTGCACATCTGTAGCCGTAGCCGAGGAATGCGGGTATAAACCACACTTGACTTAATTATCGTTAATCGCGACGTAAATGGTGAGCACGTCAAGTTATCGATGTCATGACCCTTGAATCATATTGGTAATAAATTAGTACGTATACACGCAAATTTCGGTGAACACTTCCCGAACTTTAGTTTGAACTTCTTTTTGTACAGTGCTCACGGAATGGAACACGACATGTAAACATTGAATTGCATCAACGGAATGCGCGACTGCTCAGAACAATCACACCGCGTTGCTACGAATCTGACCACTAAAGGCAACGTTGGTTCTGTCATACCCGTATACTCTTGCTAATGGTAAGCTGACGATACACTAACTGAAGACGGCAAAAACTAAAGTACATGCGTTACTTAGCCCTAAATCTATAGAAGAGGAGCTCGAAGATGGAGGCTAGAATCGATGCACAGATGGCTATAGAAGCGATGGAGAACAGGGAACGTCGCTGCAACCAACGTTTCGACTAGTGGACTTCTATTGACTGCAAGACAAGTTCACTTGTCTGTTCATGGATTAGCCCTCAATTGTCGCTTTTCAACCCGCCAGTGCTGCACATTTCGAGAACATCACTCTTTTTCAAGGCCACCTCTCAACACACATGATGGTTCCCTTTAATAACCGAATGTTTCTTCACGACCATGAAACGTTCTGAAAAATAAGAAAAAATAAAGGTCATGGTCTTCGCAACAGAACTGCTGTCGCCACGCCGGTGCAACGCATGCCTCGTCAAAATTTCCTCGAAAAATGTGAAGATTTCGTTCCCATGCGCTGCGCGCTGTCGCCTAGCTGCCTCTATAGTCTTGCCGCTACCGTCCAAAAGCGAGCCTCAACACGTTGGCTCCGCGCCGTCTGCTGACAAAATCGGCGTTTCCGGCCGTCCACGTGGGGCGAGAATGAGAATATAAATAAAGGAGGTGAAAGATATAAAGTGAGTGAAGAGAGAGGGCAGGTTTCTACAGAAAACGGTTGATGAGGGGAAGGGGGGAAGGGAGCATGTACGTCTGCAATCCTGTGGTACTTGTGCAATAAAAGACCCCTGGCCCGAGTCCAGGCGCCGGAGATCAGCTGTTGTGGAAACGGCCGTACAGCCCGAGTGCGCGTGCCTGGTTTTGTTGGCCGCCATTCTATTGTGCCTCTCCTTCTCACCTGCCGTCGCATTTTATTTTTTATTGCCCACACGACTGCTGCTGCTATCTGCTCGCTTCTTGAGAAAAAGGAAAGTCAGAAGCAAGACGTTACTTCAGATAATGCCACGGTTTTTATTGCATACGTAAAAGACAAAGCATTCTGTGGCGAACAAGAGGAGGACTTGCGAGTTAACTTAATGATTCAGCTTTAAAATTCTAATTTGGTCATTTCTTCTAGTTGCATTGACCCTTTGAGGTCTCCCGTAATTAGGGTAGGGATTGCAGCGCTACCTCAATTATTCCTGCGCAGCAATAAAGCACTTTGAGTTGAAACGGGACGATTTTTTTAAAGCTGATGACTTAAATTACTGTGTTCGATTTACTTCCCCCAATTCTAAACTTGGCATTAGCGTTGCGATTGACAGAGTACCAACCTATTTTAAGCTCGCCAGATTGTTCGCCATTCTTTACGAGTGAGTGAGAGCGATTCATGGTGGACGGCAGCAACAAGCAGTCAAGATGAATTTAGTTGGTTGGTTGGTTACAACTTTATTTATAGTCCTGCAGTGCTTTCGCAGACCGGGCCTTAGGTCTCCCACGTGGGGACGTCGAGGGATGAATTTAGTGCCTCTTACATTTTTCTACTCGTGTCTCTGTCTACTTGTCCCATGCTAAGAAAGTAAGTAAGTAAATAAATAAATAAATAAATAAATAAATAAATAAATAAATAATGACAAAAAATCTGAAGAGTGCCTTATGTGTTGATTGCTCTGTACCGAGAGTAATTAGTTATGGATTCTCTTTCATGCAAGCTCAGAAGTCAGTTCAGTGGGATATGTAAAAGCCTCGGTTGCAAAAGTGAAGGCAAATGAAAACTAAATGCTGAAGAAAATCTCAGCGTGATATCCCACTAACCAAAAGTACAGGTCCAGGTTAAGCTATACGACTTCACTGTTCTGCAGCTTTATAATTCCGGCACTATACGGTACCCACTTTCCAAACAGCGGCGTGCGCTTTAGGTGAAATTAAATCGCTTCAAGAATGTTAATTAGCTAAGTGAGCACATCTATTCGTCGCATGCGACGCGTTTTCCGAATATCGTGGGTCTGTCCCTACCGACGGCAGGTGTTCTTTCGTCCACATTAATTCATTTCCATCAATGTCACGATTACTGCGCTGCAATTAAAGGAGCACCGATACAAAATATCAAGGGCGAGGTAACATTAAAGATATATTTTTGTGGTGGCATATACACAATTTGAAAAATATCAGCGGCAAAATACAGCCGAGAACATATTCAAAATCAATTTTCAGGCGTATGAAGCGCAACCGAGCTGTCAGCGGATGACTTCGCGGAATCGACAGCTAAATGGTTTTGTTGGAAACAAGCGACGACCATCGACGACCAGTTTCTCTTGGCCTCTGCTACTGGCGCTGCCGTGCTGTTCGCTCGACGTGTGTTCTCTTTCGCTGTTGTTCGCTCTCCCTGCCACAGAGTAGAGCACTACACGAGCTCAGGCATCTCCGAAAACCCGCCCCTGAGCTTAAGGCAGCTCGCACGGCAGGCTGGGCCGGGCCCGAGCCTGAAGCGCCGGGCTTCGGGTCGGGCCCGGGATTAGGGTGGCGGGCTCATGGAGAGCTGGGCTTGCTTCCTGATACATTCTTAGGGTTGTTCTACGTGTACGTTGTGAGCACACATAGCATACGTGTCACGTATCTGATTTCGATATTTTGTCCCAATCAATGGGTTTATTTCGTTTCTTGCGGTACTTTATCTACGTGGAACGGCAACGCCGGAATTTAATCGGGATCTGCCGCAATTAATCGGAATTTAAGCCGGAATTTGCAATCGAAAAACAAGATGCAAAATTTTTGCGTCAGTGCTCCTTTAAGAACCACAATTCATGTCCCCCATACATGCCTCCCTTGGCGTCATTGTCTATTGGCTTCGTTAGGCTATGCCTAGCAAGTAAAACGAGCCCTTGACCCGTTCCTGTTATTTCGTCATTGTGATGCAGAATGACAAAAAGAAACAAAGAAAATACTATCGTTCCGCCAGTCACGCTTGCGTGTGGGCAAGGCCAAGAACAACATCGGCCTGTTACCTTGGCGACGCAGGGCAACGTTCTGCCGTGTCGCAAAGCTATTGACAGGAACGCCTGGGACACGGCAAAGGACAAATGTGTTATAAGTGCAAAATGTTTAAGAGCCATCATTGCGTGCACTACTTCGTTTTCGGACTCGACGTTGATTCTGTTTGCCTGCACACATCAGAAAGCGCAGTATTAGGTGGCCGTTTATTCGGGGACAATGTACAGATATTCAAAAGAAAATCAGTAGCCCCTGTTGAGAGAAAGGTAACAGGTAAGTCGTAGTGCACGCCTTAGCTTCTCTCTTTCTTTCTTTCTTTCTTTCTTTCTTTCTTTCTTTCTTTCTTTCTTTCTTTCTTTCTTTCTTTCTTTCTTTCTTTCCCGTTAGGTGGTAGAAAATCCAAATAATTCATACGGTTCGCATCTGTTCTAATCTCGCAAGCTATTCTGTGTCCTAGTGGTTAAGACACTTGAATTCGCAGGGTGCGGTCTCGGGTACAAACCAGGGCCGCCAGCTTCCGAATCTAATGCACCAGTTTAATCCGCCACTTCATAGGGGGCACCACCACGAGCTCCACTATTCTGAAAGCAACTGGTTTTGACGTGACGAGCACAACTACGCCGACACAGGCTATACAATACAAGCTTCGCTTGAACAGAGGGAAGGGAAATAAGGTTGTGTTAGCCGCACTGCAACTGCCTGGAGTGACACCCGAGTAGACGTCAGTAATGGAGACGAATCAGGGGTCGGTACAAAAGTAATAAAAAAAAAGAAAGCCAAATTTCCAAATCGCGTAGATACGTAATATACCAGTTCCTAAGATAACTCAGAGCACGCAGTGCACAAGTACAAACAGCAACACGTCAACTAGAAAAGTACCTTTATATGCCCGTGGAAAAATATTCTACTATTTTAGGACATCCAACTCTGAAGGCGGCGGCTGCCTGTCGTAACAGCAGTATAGTGCTATTGTAGCGCCAAACGAGTTCAAGGCTGCGGGGCTTTGAATCTTCTACGACTTTTACGTTGGTGCAAAGTTATACACTAGTAATACACTAAGTAATACACTAATAACTAGTGCGGGTGAAGCCCGCGCTAGTTAAGCGTAAACCAGAACTCGAGGCGGGGGGCGGGGGGATGGAACCCCCCCTCCCCTCCTTTGGCTCGAGTTCGGGTACTGGTTTATAGGGGAGGGGGCTTAAGCACCATCCTTAGGGCGCTTAAGGAAAGAAAAACAAATAATGTACAGTAAACCCTCGTTATAACGAAGTCAACGGGACGGCAAAAAAATCGATATAAGCGGTAATTCGATATACGCGACTGCCCCATAAAAGCTGAGCAAGTACAGCTAAATTAGCATGACAACTTCGCAGAAGTGGTACTCAGTGACACAAACATTTATTCAGGCACAAAAAAGTCAGTCAGCTGGCTTTGTCAGGGGCTTCGGCTGGGCGCGAGGAGTGCCTGCTCCAGTTTGTTCAGTCAAATTATGAGGTCGTGGTCGCCGCCCGCGCACTCCACTCTATTTCGGAACAGACGGAGGCACTCCTGCGTTTGTGCCACTGTTGGTATTTCGCGAGGCTGTTCGTCTAGCGGCTCATCTTCCTCATCGGGGCCTCCAAGCAAGTCGACTATTTCGGCATCCGTAGATGGGGCAACGACGGGTACATCTGCGTCAGCAATCGCGAATGATTCGAAGTTCCCTTCCAGATCTCCGACAACGTTGCTGTTCACAGCTTCGTACAGATCGTCGCAGTCCTCGCAGTCATCATCAGCGTGTTCTGCGTGCGACCGGGAAAATCCGGCATGTGCAAAGTAGTTTGCACCCGCCGTGAATACGCATCCGCAACTTGTTACTTCGCTCTAAGCGGAGCAAGCTATCGACATGCTTCGAGCAATCCGGTCTAAAATACACGCATTTGGGTCGGGACTGCGTGACACTTCGATAAAAGCGATAATTCGAATAAAGCGATTTCGTTGTAACGAGGGTTTACTGTATGTACAAATCGTTCGTTTCGAATTTCTCAAAGGTCGCATGCCCCGAGAAATACCTACATTACCGGTGCGTCGCCACTATTGAGACATGGATACCCGTCGTGTTGCGTGGCACAGTCTATAGAACCAGAATAAGTGATAGGTCTTTTGTACATTGGCACCAAACACATATAACGGATGATCTTCGTAAATGATCAGCGATGAAATCTGGCATTTTTTATTAGAAGAAATGCACGGGACGCGCATTCATGTTGTATTTCTTCAACTTCAAAACTCCCTTCACCCACTGCTGCTTGCTTCGTTGCTTGATCGGAGAACGAGGTGGGATAAGTTAGCGTACTCTAACACACTCGCTATGTGTACGAGCAAGAGAACAAACGAAGGCTATACGAGGGAAATTCGCAGTAATTTAGTAGACAACGTGCCATGCGTGAGATACTCAAATGAAATGTGCGTTAGACAACACGCGTGCACACTATGCGCTGCAGGTACCGGCGCAAAATAACACAGGTGCAGTTAACATTATGCGCTTTCCACTTTAGCTCGGAACGTTCACTGCGAAGACAATAGCTTCTGGCCGCAACTGTCTTGATGGATGTCGTAGCGTGCCGTGGCAAATTTTTCTCCAAACGCGATCGGTAGTACACGATAAAAAAAAAAGTGGGAAATGCAGCGCTTGCGGCATTGTCCGCAGGACCGGCAATCACGTGGAGGTATATGCGAAAATAATAATAAAAAAATAACTCTGCCTACTGTGCGGTGTAGAAGATTAAACCTCACGAAATCATATTCGCGACTCGCTATGTACGGCAAAAAATACGCGCAAATCTGAGCTGTACGAGGGCCTCGAGCAACCCGGAACATCGGTATGGCGCGAGTCCTCATTCGCTACAAGGTGGCGTGAGGGGCGTGCATTTAACGCCGCTGCCGAGTGTAGAGTACCCTTAAAGTGCACGGGGACAACGGGGGAGCTAATTGAAAAAAAAAAGCGTGAAACGCGGAATATTCGACGTGTGTCCAGAACAGGGGCCGCTCCATCACGTGATCCAAAAGTCAGTCCAGGGACGAGGAAGACCTGCTGTACTTCGGCTCGTACGCGTCAGGCTCGTCATGCAACGGACTGCGGCTCCTAGCAACCTTGGGTTCCGAATTGGGTTCGGAAGTCGTCGAAGACACCTGCTGGTCTTGTAGTTGCGCCTGGTCATGCTGGTCCTGGAACTCGAGTTGTTCCGGTCGATCTTGCTGGTCTTGCTGGTGGTCTTGACTGTCCGGTTGGTCCAGCGGTTGCTGACCACCCGTGGACGTCGTGACTACATCCGAGGCGACCGTGGTGTTTGACGGGAAAAGCTTGGCCACGGTGCCCGTCGAAGGAACCGTCTCGGTCGAAGCTGCTGGCGGCATGGAGTGCAAGAACCAAACCAAATCAAATCTTTATTTGCGACGACAATTGATGGTTCCTCAGGCAAAAAGCGGTCACAAAACCACTTGAAATTGCCTGAGGGCCTATACACTTAGCAGCGGAATTCAAACCGAGACTCGAAAAGAGAACAAATGTCAAACAATAAAAAAAAAACAGAAGAAAACTCGGAAACCAATACAAAGCAGTGGAACAAGGCAATTAAAAATATGGTGGGACGTTATGCAAATAGAACAATTGACATCAATACATAAGTACATTCCATTGCACGGCTGCATATTGTACGTTAAACGTGGGATGTTCACGTGAACATATACATTAGGGTTCACAAAAACAGTAAATTCGGTACAAAAGGTAATGAGACATTCTGATGGTGTAGAACAACATACCAAAAAGAGGTATACTAGACACGTGTTGGACATAAATTAACAAAAGAACTGATTTCTCGAATGCTCTGGCTAGAACTTTCGAATAGCGAAATTCTGAGTGCGAAGCGAGTTCGAATCTTAGTATTCGAGCGCAAATCTAACCGAATGTTTTCCGAATAATGTTGTAATGTTTTTTTTATGACGCCGCGTCAAATTGCCGAGAAATGTACTACTAAACATGGGCAAACAAAAGCAAACTTATTGCAGGCTATTGCACTCCCACATTGCCATCTCTAGAAAGCGAACAGCCCCAGCAGAGAACTGCGCGCAAAGAACTGAGCCAACCTCGTCGCAGTACGCGAGTGTTAACTTCACCGCAGTACAGGAGTGTAAGCTTCGTCGCAGTACACAGTTGTTAACTTCGCCGTCGTACACGTGCGTTAGCTCTGCCGCAGTACACGTGCTAGCTTCGCTGCAGTACACGAATGTTAGCTTTGCAGCGGTAGATCAGTATTAGCCTCGCCGCAGCACACGAGTGTTGTGCGGCGAAGCGTACTACATGCGGGAATGCGACACTTTTCACGACGGACAGCATAATTTGTCCGCCTCAACTACACACTTTGGATAGTTCGAATAGTCATGGTTAAGTGCGAGTCGAATAGCAAACGCTATTCGAAGATTATTCGAAATTTAGAACATTCGCACAACCCTAGCTTTGATGAATTAGCTGGCATGTGTGACATGAAATTTAGCAACTGACGCAAAATTCATTTCTTCGGTAACATGTTTCTGATTTAGTAAACAGACACCCTCGTCCTGACCGTTTCATCTTTTCTTGTGCATATCTTCCTGCGCTTCTAAGCGTCTTATGAAACGTTGCTAGTAGTCTAGCTGCGACAATAAGCAATTCTGAATTTCCCCGTTCTGATGTATTCATTACTTCGTTCATTCATTTCATCCGCGTTAATGCGTGGTCCAAGCATGCCTGGTCCTAGCCCATAAAAATGCACATGAACTAGGCAACACCGAACAAACCAGAAATCCGCACAAATAAGCAATCTTGTAGATGGTACTGCATTTTGCGATCGAAATAGTTGGCATGCGTTTTATGGAATTTAGCAACTGACAACATTCTGTTCCACAAAATTGCTCCTCGTATTATGAACTTGACGGAGATTGGCGGCAAGAAAGATCGCAGGTATCGCGTTAAGGTAGAGCTGAGAACTGCAAATAGCAAATATAAACAAACTCTCGTTCGTTTGCACTTGCTATTTGCCATGATGTCAGACAGTGCGTAGCCAAGAAGGTTGCGTACCGTTCTGAACTGTGCATTGGCTTGAGACGAGGCCTTGACCTGGAAGAAAATGGACGTGCGTGGCGATTTTAAGCGATTCTCATTTATCCTAGCATCTTAATTTCACGACATTTGACTGAGAACTGTTGATTTTAGCGTTTGCGATTTCAAGAGATTTGACATACATGTAAGCATTCTATCCTTATATATATATGTCCTACATCTGGTATGTAAATAATGCAGATCTCTATGTAAAGGAACTATCTTTGGCTTACGACATACTTGAACCTAACCGAGAGTGCGCGACCACTCTTGGTTACTTTATATCGCAGCACGTTCTTTTTTTTTTTTGTTTCGCGTTTCAGCTGGCACATTTGCCTCGCCACGGTGGTCTAGAGGCTATGGCACTCTGCTGCTGATCCGAAGGTCGCGAGATCGAATCCCTGCTGACAAACTGCCGATGCCCGAGTACTGTGCGATGTCAGAACCCTATGTGGTAGAAATTCCCGGAGCTTCTCATAACCAGATGATAATTTTGAGATGTAAAACCCCAGAGATCATCACGGTCAACTAACATCTTTGTTGTGCTGTCGCTAGTGGCACATCGCACCTCGACAAACGCGAAGCTTATCATTTGTTCTAACTTCGCACGCACTACGCGTGTGTTTGAGCACAGTCCAGGCCTCACGCGAACATCAGAGAGGAAATTTAAATCCGTTGTCACGCATGCGTAAAAGTTGACGCATTTGGCCGCTGATCAGTTTTATCGACGACCGGTTATTGCTTTCTTTGCTAGGCACAGGTTCTCACAAAAAAGGAGTGCGATCTTCAACGGTTCGGATTCTGCGTCCTTCATTGCCAGTACCACGTGACGATATCGACTTCATTTAAGAAATTTTGAATGCTCTTACGAAGACAGCAAGTATGCTCCTAACAACGACGTAGTGCAAGAGCGCCGAAAGACAACTTAGGTGCATCTTGCACGATAGCTTGTGCCCAACTTGCTTTCTTTTTTCCTTCATTCTTTTCCTTCAATCGCGACGTAAGTTCGGTGGCGTAGTAATAGTCCAGCAACATTTATGTCGTAGTCGATATACCCGTTACTGGAGCATTAGGGCGAAATTAATCCGTTCGAACTAAAGTGTCTTGAGAACGGCGTGTACACGAAAGTACAACTGAACCCATAAAAATAAGAAAAGTTTAAAACAACAGCAGAGCAGAAGACATGCCCTGTCAAGTCTGTTTATGTAAACGTTAATTAGAGACATTGCCTCTTTTTCACGGTTTTGAATGATTTTCTTTTTCTCCATTACGGCGTCTCTCATAATCAGAGCTGGTTTTGGGACGTTAAACGCCACAAATAAATCAATGATTTTTTTTTTACATCACTTCGAGCACATTAAAGGCATTGGCAGTTGACGTCGATTTATTCAACACGCTCCCCGCTTTGCTTTACTTTCTTTCTGCGCATGTAATTAGACAAATTAGCTATCCTGTCTATTTTTTTCGAGATGTCACATCTACGTCATTTCTTCTTTTCGCAAAGCCGATTCGTACGTGCAAGCTGTGCAGAGTTATCTCGACAACTGTACGGCGTAGTCGACGCGTTACAGAAACAAAATCTCGACGTCGTACTCAACGCTCGAGACGAGGGCGTTAAATCTGCTCGCTTTCAAGTTTGAAGCACAAAACATGCTTGCACACGAATATAAGCGCATTTGGTGCACAACAACAACAACAACAACAACAACAACAACAACAACAACAACAACAACAACAACAAACAAACAAACAAAGTAAACAGGCAAACAAACTGTTGAGAGCCGGTGTTTGCGCACCCTGTATCGCGATGTTCAAGTTGTTGTTGACTGACTCGTCCGAACTGTCCTCGAACAGATCCGTGAACAGGAAGAGCGGGTCGTCGGAAACATCCTGGCAAGAACGACATATCAAACAGTCGGGCGTGAAATGCCGATGCGAGCTCGATCGTCGCACGACCGAGCTGTTACAGCCATTGGGTCGGGCTCTAAAAAGGCCCGTGTACTGTGCGCTGTGCCAATGCACGTTAAAGAACACCAGGTGGTCAAAATTTCCGGAGCCCCCCACTACGGCTTCTCTCTTTTCTATCCCTTTCAGCCCCTTTCCCTTCCCCCCACGGATGCTGAGCCGTGCTCCCGGCATGGACTGCAGAAATTAGCGTCCTTTAACTGAACTGCAATCAATCATCGCATACTCCTCTCCAAGAGTTAAAGAAGAACATGGTGGCCGACGCGGGCTGCGCGCGAGGAGGGCGGCCGGGGAGAGCAGGTAGTTGTCGCTACTTAAAAGAAGCGAATAAAATCCACGGACGGCATGACGGAGTGCAAGCAGAATAAAGCGCACGCGATATACCGCCATCGCGCATAGTATCTCAGAACATCATGTTTTGTAGTCCATAATGAATTGCAGCGCGGTCTAAGGACGAAGAAACTCACACAAACACACAAGCGCGTTCCTCAACTTTGACACAAATATTACGCGTGACCATTGTGAAAATGCAATTTTTCGACAGCATGTACTCGGAGACGTGACCTCGACGTATGTATATACGTGTCTGTTCTTTCATCGATAAATTCAGTTGAAAGTCAGCGCTTCTGTGTTTGTGTGCCTTTTCTTCGTCCTGGTCCTTTGCGTATGCTGCAATTCATTATGGATCTACACCAACCAGCCCCGTCAAAAACCTCACTACATGTTTTGCAGTGACGCCGTAAGTTTGCCCTAGTTCATTGGCTGGGTATCTCGGCGTGCCGCCCATGATGATCAAGCACAGGAAGCTTATGTAAGCGCAGGAATTAAGCTTATGCTGCAGTCACTTTACCATACAATTTTTGGTGTCCACACCCCTTAAACACTCTAGAGTACTCCTACACGACGCCCCATTCTGCCATACCTGGAACGACATGTTGGATCGGTGCTGCTGGCCGAAAGTGAACATAGGCAGCGGGGCCGTTATAGGAGGAGGCAGCGCTAGCCGCGGCGGAGACATGGGAGGTGCGATCGTCGATGCCAGGGCGATGATTGGGTGTTGCTCCGGTCGCGCCTGCTGCTCCTGCTGCATCCTCCTCATCTGACGCCGGGGACCCAAGATGGCGTCCAGTGAGGCTGAGGACGTGGACGGCGTCATCATGTCGGCAAGCAGGTTCGACCGGCCTGGAGCGGAAGGGCACAGCTGCCACGTATCATGCTGAAAAACGTGAAACACGCGATACGATCGTCTACAGCCGTAGAATAGCGGTCATCGACTCGTCCGATAATAATCGGCGCGAAAACAGCTACTAGCAACGCGATTTACCTAGCCTGATAAAGCAGACAACGAGAACCTCGTACAACACACATGATAGGCACACGAAAAATGCAGCCATGCATAATATTGCATATTAGTTATAACTTAGCTCAGAAGTATGTCGCAAAATAAAATACACCGGTATTAGATTAAGAGTTGAAGTGGGGCTTATGGGGTTTAGTATAAATCCCTGTTCGTAAGAAACTGCCTGGACCTTTCTGCCTGGACTTTTAGGCCTTGAGCACTCGCCAGTTACAAGGAACTCTGGGAAGGTTTTGGTTGATTTTAACAAATACATCGGACCGGTCGCTCAAGTCCTTCCGATAATTAGCAGACCAATATAGGATGTGTGCATTAATTTACCAAATGCTTTATATATGAGCATGGCGTTAAAGATCCGCGCGACTCAACCTTAAGAGTTTTGAACCGCCCCTGCCCAATGGTCTTGCATCTCGAAGAGTGCTGCGATTGCCTTTCCCCGGCTGACGTCGTGAGCGCTGGGGCGCCAGCCACCAGTATCGTCGCGGCCCCTGGCCGCGCACACTGGCGCCGCCGGCGCACTACTAGGGTGTTATTCTAGCCATCCCAGCACTACTGAGGCCTCGGAACAGCTGCTGCCGTGGTTAGCGTGAACCCCGCAGCTAAGCGAGTTGAGCAGTAACTGCAGTGGTAAGGAGCAAACGACACAGAATGCCCATAGCTGCCTTGGTGCACGGCGCTTCGTTTAATTTGTAGTGTGGATGATTTAATGGCCTAATCATTGACACAATGTCAAAAAAAAGAAGAAAAAACGCGTCTGAGACCCATGAAACCTCGGCCGTCCATGTGATCTTCGCATGAATGTCATAGTGGCTGCTACTCTAGCAATCACCGATGCGTGTTTCTTTGCGTCAGCGACTGCTGCAGTTAATCCCGGAAACAGATCTTGAAATGCCGCACTTATGTCGCAGGGTGTATCCGAGTAATAAACTCATAAAAGGTGACGCTAACACGGTTGCCGCTGAACCGCCAACTGAATGTTTGCTCCCGCTTCCGTTTCTGCAACAAAACCGAACAGACTTCAGTATTTTTACGGCGGGAGTTCTACTCGCCTGCTCGATGACCGCGGTACCGAGACCGCTCGCGCTGGCGATGCCACTGGGCGATCCTTGTGGTCCTGCAGCTAGGACGGCGCCGGCCGAAGACGAGGCGTCCGTGGGGGAGCCGGGCCTGGCGCCACCGTGGGTGCCACTAGTGCTGGGACCGGCCCCCGAACTCCTGTCTGGACTGTTCCTCACCTTGACGCGCTCTTTCTCCAGCGCCTGATGTAGCTTGCGATTCTCGGAGAGGAAGAACTGTACTCGGCCCATCAGCGCCTGTCCGCGAAACAAAGCGAAATATCAATGGCCTTTTATGAGGCAGCTCGATCTATCTGAATGCCTGTCCGCTAAAAACGACAGATAGTTGAGTTCGTTGGTAGGGATTGATAATGAAATAAGGTATACATGCGAACGACACTCACTCACTCACTCACTCACTCACTCACTCACTCACTCACTCACTCACTCACTCACTCACTCACTCACTCACTCACTCACTCACTCACTCACTCACTAAAAAAAAAGAACAGAGCATTCGTGTCTGGTCCACTTTTCTCCTGTCCTTGTTATTAGGCCTTACCTTCTTCTAGGATGAATCCCCGTCCGTTGTTTCGCTCACGCTTATACTTCGAAGCCGTCTTGTTCCAATGCGCAGGGCATTTCACTGTGCGGCGTTTGTTCCAAACGTAATTCCCACATGTGTGCCATTACATCTGCTGGGCTAACGTGTTAGACATTTATGTAGACAGCCTGCTTCAATGTGATCCGAGAATGGTGATCGATTTTGATTGATTTCTGGGGTTTTACTTGCCAAAACCACGATGTGATTATGAGAGAAGCCGTAACGGATGGCTCCGGAAATTTCCACCAGTACACGTTAACGAACTCCACGTAGTCGAAATTTCTGGTGCCCTCCACTACGGCGCCTCTCACAATCATATCCTGGTGATGGGACGTAAAATCACGAAAATTAATTATCTATTAATCAACAAACCTTGACATACAGTCAGAACGGGCTGACTGGTGTCTGATCCATCAGTGTATAGGTAGCGCCAAACTTTAGACTTCTTCGTGTTTCTCAACGAAATGTACGGCCTATATAACTGTCGACCCGTGACGTGCCGTACAGGTCCGGCGTGACTCACGCGGTTGTCGAAGTCCAGCTCGGACAGCTTCCGGCCCACCCTGTCCAGGCGTAGTTTGAGGATGCGCAGGGCCGACCTCATGACCTTGTTCTTGTCGCTGGGTTGCCTGGCTCCACGAGGGCTCGCGGTGCCCTCGGTTCTCTTGCCCTTGCCGCGTCCGCTAGAGGCACTCGCGCCTTCGGCATCAGCTTCGCCAGAAGCTGGCCCGGCGGCGCCCGAAGCGCGCGGACCACCGAAAGACGGCTTCATGGTGGCGCTGACGCCGTCGCCCTGTGCAGTGACACAATCGTTGGCCGCTGTTTTAGCGTGCGATGTTGCTGGGTGTTACTAGTCGAAACCATGGTATTATTATGAAGCACTGTAGAAGTGTTGAAATTTGGGTCAGTTGGTACATGATGTTAGACGTGGAAACCAGCCAAAGGACAACGGACGGAAGAGAGTAACACACACAACAGCTGGATTGTTTTACTTCTCTGTTCCGTCCGTTGTCCTTTGGCTGGTTTCCACGTTTATCAAGCACGCCGCACTGGTTGACTCGGAACTTATGCTGACTACCTCATAAGGGCGGCGCCAGGATTTGTTTAGTAAGAAAGGGGGGTGGGGGGGGGGTACCCATGACAAGTGAGTTCCTTCGTGCCGGCAGGAAGGTGTTCCGTAGTGCCTACTTTGAGCCAGCTTAGCAGAGCTCTTCAGTGTGTGTGACGGGGGAAGGCGAAAATATTGAAAAGCCGGTTTTGGAACGTAACACAGCATCAATTATTATTCCCATAACACACACCACGAGGTCGCAGACGGCTGCAATGGTCTGAACACGCGGTGGTGATATGTCGAGAATTACGATATTAGCTGTAGAATAACGCCTTGTCGGACACAGTGCGTTTTCGATGGAGGCGAAAATGCCAGAGGACCGTGTACTGTGCGTTCCCAGTGCACGTTAAGGAACCGCAGGTGGTCAAGATTTCCGGAGTCCTCCACTAAGGCTTATCTCTCCCTTCTGTCTCTTTCAGTGCCTTTGCCCTACCACAACGGACACTTAGCCGTGCTCCCGACATGGGCTGCAGAAATTAGCGTCCTTTCCTTAACCAACGCATAGAGGAGGCGTTGCCTTAACGAACCGCAGTCATCAGCACACATTGCATGCGTGAGCCCCGCCACGGTGGTCTAATGGCTATGGTACTCGGCTGCTGATCCGAGGGTCGCGGGATCGAATCCCGGCCGCGGCGGCTGCATCTCGATGGAGGCGAAGTGTTGAGGCCCGTGCGCTGAGCGATGTCAGTGCACGTTAAAGAACCCCGAGTGGTCGAAATTTTCCGGAGCCCTCCACTACGGCGTCTCTCATAATCAGAGCTGGTTTTGGGACGTTAAACCCCACAAATCAATCAATCATGCGTGTGTTCTTGGGCCCGGCTACCGCAGCTGAGTGGAATTAGGGGCTACCATACAGTTTCCTACTATTACTGTATGAAACTCTATGGGGCTACCGCAATGTAACCAGGAGGTCGACACGGGTGTCTTGCACGGCTGTGCTCATCACTTGGGCGGTATATATGCTGGCGCCGCAGGACAACCATCATTGTCGCTGCGTCGCCTAGGTGGCCAGGTGTAATGGAGACATGCATAAATACATACATTGAAAACGGGCGTTTACCTCGGCGTCCTTAAGCTGCCGTCCCGCAGGACCGGGCTCTCAGCAGCGCATCCCGACGTCGGCGCTCACGTGGTCAGCGGACGCGAACGGGTGACGCTCGCAGCCAGCCGCTGCCGAGAGCGATGCGCCGCTCCTGGCCGAAGACGCGGGCCGTCTGCCACTGCGCGTGCATACGAGAGTGGTGACATTGATGATTGCTGTAAGCCGTAGCCAGCACAAGGAAGGATGCGATGACGATTTCCTTGCGCTGCAGGTACGCACCCTCAAAGAAAAATAGTCGACGAAGCAGGGATGTGATAGATAGATAGATAGATAAATAAATAAATAAATAAATAAATAAATAAATAAATAAATAAATAAATAAATAAACGTTAAAATGAAAGGAAAATATGGTTGATCCCTCTGTCAAAGGAATCTATAGCCCGAAAGTGAAACCTGTCTTCGCGAAGTTGCGGAATGCATAAGAGGCAATCTGGCGAATCAAACATGTGAACACGTTAAATCTAGGCATCAGCAGCACGTCGACACGGCACAGGGATTCTCGACAGTTTTACACGAGAGAAAGTTTTCGAGCGACTCACATTGCTCTGGAAACACTGACTTGCACGCGCCAGATAACCTGCGCAAGCCTGCCATAAACGACGACCGTCCACAAATCGTCACGCCTTGAAAGAGAAACCGAACGGGCTGTCAGCGGATCGTTTTGTGAAAACACAGCCCACTGCAATGAAAGGCCAATCATTTGCTTGTCTGCGGCCTTCTTTGCGATCCTGGAGCAGTGCGCATCGCAACTCAACACACGTGGACACGCAAGACCAATTTTGTAACGACCGCGTTCGTACTTTGCCCCTGGAACGCGCCGCCACGACCCCGCCACGGCCCTAACTTCCTCGGCGGTCGACGCGCGAACGCTACCGAAGCGCTGACTGCCGGCGCGAATCAGCACGGCAATCTGCTTCGCTCTATCTATCGTTCCTTGATGGCGGTACCACCGCAGCGAACCTAAGCGAACCTAAAGTGCAGTATTAATTTAAGAGTAATATTGCTTGTTAAACACCATAGTTCACTGTACAAAACACCTTTGCTTTAACCGGACGACAATTAAATGTAACTTATAAAGCGCTATAGTGAACACATAAGGCCCATCTGTTCCCTGAATGAGCGATGTTGCATTAAAGCAAAAAAAAAAATGATGTTGCGGTGGTGCATCGGTAGAGCGTCCAGCTCCTCTCGTCAAATCCCGGTTGAAGGTGGGCTCGAGTCCGCCTGGGTAAAATTTTTTTCAGTGTGAATGGAAGTTCGTTTTTTCAAAGATCCACTTCCGTTACAGGAAGTACGTCACTGATTTCTTGGTGGACCACAGCAGAGAACACTTTCGGGTTAAAATAAGGCAGTGTAGCCAAAACAGAACTTTGTCTCTCATTTCCCCGCTATGTCATAACTTAGGAATGTTGTTATTTTGATTTATTCGATATTAGCGCGATAGCGTAAGCAGCTAATCTCTCAGAAAGTGCGTTGTCATAATAACAAGGGGCGTGATAACGAGGGAGTGCGTGAACGCATACATGCGGACATCGGTGCGCATAACACAAAGATATCGTGAAAAAAGGCCCGATAATAAGAAAACTTAATTTCGTCTGCTTAGACACCTACAGAACAAAAGCTGCAGTTGAGCAGCTTTGTACGATCCCGCCGCCCCCCTTAGTAGAGTTCACGGCATTGCGGAAGCCCCGTGTGTCACATCTCAATGATCATGACGGGGTTTGACGCGCCGAAACCAGCTATTACTGTGAGCCCTCTTCGTATAGTGGAAATCTCCGGTGTAATTTTGATTACCTGGCCCGGGTTCCTCAACGCGCAAAATCTGTGTGTGCATTTCTAGCATTACGCCCCCATTGGAAAACGGCCGTCGTGGCCGGAATTCCATCACGTGACCTCGAGCTCATAGCAAGTGAACATTTAATCACTAAGCTTACACGGCGGGTAAGTTACACGCCAAGACGACACGAAAGTGAACGCGCGTAGCTCCACTCGAGCGAATAAAGTTTAACCAAGAAAGCTCAAATTCATCCTGCAGTCCATAACCAATCTGAACTCGAACCCGTCACCCTCCTAAAATCTATAAAGGGGCATCCCCTCAAAGTAGGAGGGACACTAGCTCCACTTCGCTGTATACAAGTTTTAAAGAAGACCGTCTTTCTTGGGATACTTGGACGCAGAAATTCCGGCGTCTTTCTGTCACATGACTAAGCCATCCAGCCTAAGATTAAGCACTTGCCTAATTGATTGATTTGTGGGGTTTAACGTCCCAAAACCAGCTATGATTATGAGAGACGCCGTAGTGGAGGTCTCCGGAAATTTCGACCATCTGGGGTTCTTTAACGTGCACTGACGTCGCACAGCACACGGGCCTCAACATTTCGCCTCCATCGAAATGCAGCCGCCACGGCAGGGATTCGATACCGCGACCTTCGGATCTGCAGCCGAGTGCCATAACCGCGAGAGCACCGTGGCGGGGCTAAGCACTTGCCTAACGCCCAGCCATCTTGAACTGGTAGCTGCGTTCATACTTGTGAACATTGTCGATCAAAAAGCAAATATTACGCATATCTGAGGCGCAACATCAATACGTAAGTATTAGGTGGTGTGTTTATTTACTAGAAAATACATAGATACGTAATTGTAAAGACCCTAGTGTTAGGCTGCGCTAAAAATGCGACGCTATGCACGAAAAAGGCCTCTGCCGACGATTTGGTGCTGCCACCTGGCAGTTGTCCAAGGATTCTGCACAAGCTCATGTTCCCCGACGACGCTACCATATGGCGTCCATGTGTCATGCAGCGTAGTAAGGCCCGCAGAAGACTATCGTCTTTCGACGACATATGCAGCGAAGCACGCAGATACGCGGCCAATTTTTCTGCTCCTAGTGTACGGTGCTCTAAGCAGCAGCCGCAGAGGACAGGCCACGCGTCCGCTCGTTTCTTTTCGCGAAGTCGACTCTCGGAAGCCCTAGAATCGTGTTCTGAACAGTTATCTATCGGATGCTTGGTTCGCAGCTTCGCCGAACGCCGACGACCCTAAGGCTACATGCGCTAAAACCTTGGTCTTGCTGTAAAGCAATCCACAGCTAGTCGGACATTCCGTGCGCTCCGAGCAAGGGACAACAAGCCAAAACTTACTCAATTTTATACCTTGTAACATAAGGCGTCCTTTATTGCCTCGTGTCGGTAAATAAAAAAAAAAAACGTTCGCACATAACAGTGACATATATAAAAATCTAGTTACACAAATGAATGAGAAAGTAAACACCGAATGATAAACACGACTTCATGCCTAAGTAAAATCCATATATAACACTCTAAATATGCTAACAAGAAACCACGGTATGTTCCGCAAGTCGCTACTAAAAAGAGATGGGCTGGGGTGGCGGCAGAACAATGTAATGAAGCTTGTGATGAGGAGCCACAAGCACTTAATCTTCCGCGATAGTCATTTGAACAATAAAAACTGTCCCGTGCCACGCGCCAGCAAGTTCATGCACAACGCTTGTTTCGTCACAGCGCAGATAGTAATTTCTTCAAGCAGTGCTGACACTGGTGGAAAACAAGTGTTCAGAAAGCGTTGCACCATTCCAATAGGAAGAGGACACGAAGTAGTCTCTGCCGTCCAGCGCGCTAAAGAATGGCAAAGCATAGACAGACCACCCAAATACCACAGCGGCAACTCGTTTCACTGCTGACTATGTAAAGAAGGTCAAGCAAGCTCATCCACGGCTTACGAGGCAATCCGAAGCTTGCCCGTGTGTCATACATCCGGGGGAAAAAATGCGCACTGTCAAACGTTTAACTTCACACCATGTGGTGCGGTCAAGCCGATGTAGTTCGAGCAGTCACACAGCCAAACCTTGTCCGCAGTGGGCAGCCAAACAGCGCCGTCGATGCTCAGCACGTCGTCGGCCCGTTGAAAATAATCTTTCGGGAAAAAGGCGCGCTGCTCGTCTCTGCCAGGGTAGAACAGGTGAACGTGTAGGGCGTCCACCGCTGGACAGCACTCCTGCATGCGGATTATGTCGTTCACGGGAACGCGTATATCGGCGCGGGCAAAGTGCACAGCCAGGCAGAACCGCGTCATCGTCGGTGCAACGGGCATGCGACAGAACATGCCCAGGTCATCAACTGCGAAGGCGCTCTCCCACTTGAGCGCGTGGAGCTGCGGCCAGATGGAAGCCATCGGCGTCAAGTCCTGGGCGCCTTTTTTGGACCATACGCCCATGTTGCGTAGTCGCAATTCTCGAATCGACGTACAATCAAGCAGGAAGCGCAGGCTGAGGGCTTGGAATATGTCGCACAGGGTGAGCCTCCTGAGCCGGTCCAGGCACCGAAGAGGCTCCA
Organism: Hyalomma asiaticum; assembly: GCA_013339685.2. Taxonomy (NCBI): domain Eukaryota; kingdom Metazoa; phylum Arthropoda; class Arachnida; order Ixodida; family Ixodidae; genus Hyalomma; species Hyalomma asiaticum. The sequence goes on along the minus strand of CM023487.1, from coordinate 47,495,961 downwards.
GGGCATCGTCGTCACATGTGGTTGGCTCATGGCAGACGTCGCATTTGGGCACGTCCTTCGGAAAACACCGGACGTCCAACTCGCGGAGCTTGAAGGACGCCCGGCCCAGGAACTGAAGACGTCTCGGTTTGCAGAGCGCGCACGCGGCGAGCGCCAAGGACCGGATGCTGTCGAGACCTCCCGTGGCGAGCACGGAGCTCCAGTCGAAGTTCGGGCTGAAGTGGAACGCGGACAGGTTGAGTTCGACGAGGGCGACAAAACACCGTATGAAGTTGCACAGGGACGCTTGGTTTCGCATGTCGCGCTGAAGTACGGCGGCTGCATCGGGGAGAACCATAAGCGTCAGGGCTTTGAGGCGACGACAATTTGCGTACAGCCGCAACTTGTTCAGCTGTCCGGTTGCGTCGTTTCCGCACTCGTTGAGAAGGATTGTGAGCTGCTGATGACTCAGCGTTCCCGAGGCAAGCATGCATTCGAGTTCGCCGAGTGTGACGCAATTGCGTCTTAGTAGGGGCGTCTGTCGTACGGCGATGCCCCTGGATGCGTCGATACAGGTGCCCATAACAGAAAAGTAGTCCACTTTTCGAGCACTAGGATCAGTGGGAAGTGTCACGTTGTTGGGTCTGCGTTCCACGGTGTACGTGAAGTCGTAGTATTTTCCGCTGGTCGCGACGTAGTAACACTTAAGTACTCGGCACGCAGCATCGTAGACTTCGGTTTCGCTCTCCCGCTCGTGAAATTGCAAAGACCTCAGAGCATGGCAGTGCCTCAGTACAGAGCAAATGAAGTTGATGTTCGCAGGAGTGCAGAGGACTTCGACGTACATCTTCCTCAACTTCGGCGGCATGACCGAGCACTCACTATGACACGGATCCTCCGAATTCCCGGCCAGAAAAGCGGGCGGTTCTATATCGACGGGGTCGTTTTCTGGCACCGACCAGTACAGGCACTCCAGCTTTCGCAATTTATCCTTGAGAAGGTTAACCAAGGTCGTTGAGAGGATGCGGCTGTGAACGCAGCGTAACACTTCAAGATTCGTGCAGAGTGAGATCGCTTTGGCTAGCCTCTCAGATTTGGCCATGATGTAGAAACACACGTCGAGCTCGGTGACGACGTCAGTTCTGGGCCGTACCATTACGCTAGTGAAGAGGGCAGGTATATCGTCCACAGTGAAACGTGCACAGCGCATCCAGGGGCCACTGTTGACGATTTTTCTCAGCCGTCGGCACAAGCGAGCCATTTTTAGACGGTGCTCCCAATCCAGGGACTCCAATATGGCGACAAGCAGACCGTCCGGAAGGCGTAGTAGAGAGTCCTTTTCGTGCTGCGGTCGAAGCGACAGGACCGGTCGAACAGGGACGACTGCCACTGATTTGCGAAAGGAGGACGATTTGTGCTTGCTCTTTAAAGGCATAATAAAATTAGAGGCACACGGATCCCCCTGTAAGGCACTAAAAGCACTTAATAAAGATAGCGTATGCGCTTCCAGTCAGAATGTAATTCCGCAGGATAACTGCCGGAATATAACCGCGTACAACGGAGGGGGCCTCTCGTTCTTGGTGGCTGCTGCTCGTTCTCTGGATTGTTGACTGGCCCCGTGATTCATCGACGAACCAAATATATAGCCCTATCAGCAAGCAGCAGAGATAGACGGAAGCGCACTCTGATTAAATCCTATCATAGAATTTGGAACCACACAGTTCGACGCAAACGTGGGCGACTTTTATCGCACTTAAGGCTACGAGCTAATGACGAGGTTCAAAACACGATATTTTCGCTGACCAGAATCAATGGGATAGAATTTTCACCGTTGTAAGTGGCAGCAAACATCTTTGGCCGGGAGTTGTGGTTGACGAAACGAGCGACTACAATACCGTTCGGCCTGTTCTTTGCTCGTGCTTGCCGGCAGTATCGCTCGCTGTCGATCACTTGTGACGTCACCGCAAGTATGCTCATAACTGACAAGTCGGCAGGTGATAGCTCGGGTCGTGGTGCTTCCATTAAAAGCGGATGTGAAAGCGAAAGAAAAAAAATTCACAGCGTATCCACGGAGTGAATGATGATGAGTGGGCGAAGCTCCGGATGTTCATCGTAGATCGTGCCGAGTTCCGGATTAATTTAGTTAACGCGCACGCTACGAATCCTTATGGTTCAACTACGCACAAGTGAAATCTCCAACCGGCACTTCATTGCAGGTCAAGATCCAGTGCCTCTCTCTCTCTCTCTCTCTCTCTCTCTCTCTCTCTCTCTCTATATATATATATATATATATATATATATATATATATATATATATATATATATATATATATATATATATGGGTGGCCGGTGAACGGTTCTCCAGCGCGAGCAGTCGTTTCTTAGCGAACTTCGGCGAGTTTGAGCGTATCTATCTATCTATCTATCTATCTATCTATCTATCTATCTATCTATCTATCTATCTATCTATCTATCTATCTATCTATCTAGCCGCCTACGATTTTGTGCTCTCCTGGCCGTTTCGTTCAAGGGTTGTGTACGAAAATTAGTATGCAACAACGTGACAGCATGACGAACATACATGACAGGTCATAACACGAAAATCATGACATGCATGTCATGAGCGACGACATGATTTACATGCCACGGTCTTAATGCTCTTCTGGCCGTTCCGTTAATATGTTGTATACGAAAATTAGTATGCCACAACATGACTACATGACGAACATAAATGACAGGTCATAACATGAAAATCATGACATGCATGTCATGAGCGACATGATTTACATGCCGCGGTCTTGGTGCTGTCCTGGCCGTTTCGTTAATGGGATGTATACGAAAATTGGTATGCCACGACATGACTGCATGGCGAACATGACTGACATGTCACAACATGAAAATCTTGATATGCATGTCATGAGCGACATGATTTACATGTCATGGTCTTGGTGTTCTCCCGGCCGTTTCATTAATGGGATGTATAAGAAAACCAGTATGGGACAACAAGACTGCATGGCCATCATAAATGACAGGTCATAACGTGAAAATCGTGACATGCATATCATGAGCGGCATGATTTATATGCCACGCGTTTCGTTAATGGGCTGTATACCAAAATTGCTACGGCACAACACGACTGCATGACGAACGTAAATGACAGGCCATAACATCATAACATAACAGGCTTCATTGCCTGTTTGCTCATTAAGTTGTTTATAAGAAATAAAACACGAGTCCTTGACCCCTTCCCTTTCGTTAGGCCCTAACATCAGAATCATGACATGCGTGTTTGAGCGGCATGGTTTACATTCCACATTCTTGATGCTCTTCGGCCGTTTCGTTAACTTCATATGTACCAAACTCGGTATAGCGAGACATCTCCGGATTCTCTCTCTCATTTTACGTTCCTGATGCGTGCTTCGCATTTCCTTGATTCCCAGTGCACGTGGGATCTGCCAATTTTTTAGGGGCGAAGCTCCTTAAAGCGGCACCCGTTCGTCCCTCGTCGTAGTCGTCGTAGTGCGTAACCAGTCTTACGCTTTGACCTCCAATGTGGTGCCGGTGGGAGATTTCTCCTGTGCGTTGTTGAACAATAAAAAATTCGCAGCGTGCGCGTTAACTAAAAGCCGAATTCTTCTGTCTCTCATTCCCCATTAGCAGCCATTGGCAAGTTCCAGTAGGAAACGTTAGTAGAAGTAGAAGTGTAAGTGTTAGCTAAAAGCCGACTTCTTCTGTCTCTCATTCCCATTAGCAGCCATTGTTTACCTCCAAGGTAGTGCCTGGTGAGATTTCTCCTGTGCGTGATTAAACAATAAAAATTTCGTTCGAAACGCCGTTGATTGATGAAATAAACCAACGAAAGACGCCAGATGTTTTCTAAAAGCACAACGAAAAGACGCCAGATGTTTCTAAAGCAAAACGAAAAGACGCCAGCTGCTTAACGAAAGACGCCAGGTATTTTCTAAAGCAATGGTTTTATATTCAAAACCATATCGCGATACAGGTTTGTCAATCGTTTCACGTCAATTTTATCGGGCGAATTAACGGAAGAAATTTCACGGTTTAACCGATGATTACTTCCAGGAGCTTTGCCCAATCTCATCATCATTCACCTCGTGGATCTGCCGTCAATTTTTTTTCAATCAAGAAACTCGCTAGAAGACGCTGCCTGCGTCAAGCTTGTCTCTCGCGGGTGAGAGCGTGTTCTCCTTCTTTGCGAGCTGGTAGCGCGTTCATCGAAGAAAGAGCGTTTCCATAGTCAACGTGAGAGAGCTCGCGCGCCGGGAGGCACGCGCCGAGGGCGCGCTTCCCACACGTGGCATCATTCATTTCTTTGAAGGTAACGCGCTACTAGGAACAACGTACGGACAGACCCAAACCTTAAAGAGCTTCGCCCCTAAAAACGCAGTCACCTACGCGGACCAATGGTCGAACGCTATTGTCAACTTCGAAAGCAAGGGAGGAGGCGTCGCAAGCACATTTGGTGCTGATGAGCTTCCATTATATCGCGCGACATAAACTGCGAGGCAGAGCGTTAAGGAATGTTACATAAATATTTCGTGAAATGGCATTCATCCCTTTTCTCACATAGCTGATAAGCACGGTCCAAGTCGTGAACCACGATTCAAAGGTGCTGCTGCGAGGTTACGCAACCGTTCTCGTATGTAGCTGAGCTTCTATTGCCCACAACCCACCACATACAGATTGAATTATCCCCCTCCACGCTACATGTAGACACAAAGGGAGGAAGAAAAACAAACAGTGTAGGTAAATGAGGGGAACAAAAGAACAACAGTAAACCTGGCACTACGACAGCCAACGAACAAAGCAAGCTAACAAAGATTAAAAAAAAAAGAAAACGCGGAGAACAATCAATGATGGAGAAATTACAAAGGCGCAATGTACGGTTTCATGTGCCCAACGTGAACAACTGTTCGAGCTCGGTGGTCGTCGTGTCCTGGCCTGCGTCTGTGATCTGTCCGGAACCACATCGTTGTTCGCGTCACTGACGTGACGTAGCACCTTATACGGGCCAAAGTACCGGCCCAGTAACTTTTAGCAGAGCCCACGGCGACGAACGGGGGTCCACACCCAAACTAGGTCCCCAGGGTTGTAGAACACCTCTCTGTGACGGATGTTGTAGCGTCGTGCGTCTGCCTGGTGCTGCTGACCGTCGTGCAGCCGCGCGAGCTGCCGAGCTTCCTCAGCACGCTCTGCAAATTCCTCGGCGTCAGGTGCACAGGTCGGCATATTCACTCGTGAGTATACTCACTCACGCCCATTCGAATAGCATGAGTATGAATGTGAGTGAGTAGCCGTGGGCATGAGTAGAGGTGAGTATGAGTGAGTAGCTATAAGTGTGAGCAGTAAGTATGCGTGTGGTTGAGTAGCTGTGAGTGTCAGTAGCAATGAGTATGAACGTGAGTGGGTAATTGAGTGTGAGCAATCGTGAGTATGAACGTGAGTGAGCAGCAGTGATTGTGAGTAGAGATGAGTAAGAGCGTGAGTAAGCAGATGCGAGTGTAAGTACTCGTGAGCACGAACGTCAGTGGTAACCTATGAGTGTGAGTAGAGATGATTACGAACGTGAGTGAGCAGTTGCGAGTGTGAATAGAAGTGCACATGAGTAAGTATCCATGAATCTGAGAGTACGAAAGTGAGTGAGTAGCTATGAGTTTGAGTAGAGTTGAGTATCAACGTGAGTGAGCGGCTGTAAGTGTGAGAAGAGAAGAGTACGAACACGCGTGAGTAGCTGTGAGTGATTACTGAGCGTGAGGGAGCAGCAGTGAGTGTGAGTGAGGATGAGTATGAACTTGAGTGAGTAGCTCTGAGCGTGACCAGAAGCGAATACGAACGTGAGTTAGCAGCTGTGACTGTGAGCAGAGACGAGTATGAACGTGGGTGTGTAGGTGTGAATAGAGGTGTGTATGAATGTAACTTTGATTGTGAGTAGAGGTGCGTATGAATGAGTAATTAACTGTGAGTATGAGTTGAAGTGAGTATGAATGCAAATGAGTAGCTGTGGGCCTGAGTGGAGTTATGAACGTGAGTAGCCGTGAGATTGAGTTAAGGTGGGTACGAACGTGTTTGTGATTGTCAGTAGAGACTCATGTAACTCTTCAAGACTCACCAAGTGAACTGCACGCACCAAGCAGATGCCTAATTTTTGCCCACCCTTGGCGGAAACATGCCGTATTAGGATAGCACTAAAGACAAATGCCGTAGTTTTCACCACGCTAACAGCTTCAAGAAGACATGATTGCACCCCGAAATTTGCGTCAATTTTTTTGAAAAAAAAAGTGCGATCATTATGCGAGTAAATACGGTACACTTGTAAGTCACGTGGTGTCTTGCGTTCCAGTTTCATATCATGGACCTCGACGGCGTGGTATATTTAAACACGGACCTTGCTGCACACTCGTTGGTGCGCATGCCCGTCCGGCCGCGCGATGTCGAGGTCCTTCGCGGAAGACGGCGGGGAATTCAAAGAACAAAAAGCGCTAGAAGCGGCACGCGCCAGGCAACTGCTGCCTGCAGAAGACAACTAAGACAAAATCGAAGAGACGGCCGACCAGAAAGGCCGTAATAATGAAATTTCTAATTGAAAATAAAAGAATATTACTTTAATTTTTATCAGTTAATGCTTCGTCAAAACACACATGTAAAAATCGTTTAAGTCAAAACATTCTTGCCCAATCCCCTGCAATGGGTTTGTGCCAGCTTACACAGGAGAAAGAGAAGAGAAAGTAGGAGTGGAAGAAGAAGAAGAAGAAGAAGAAGGGAGGACGCAGGGAGCACAGCGATGTTTGTTTAGCAATTATAAAATTTCTAATTGAAACCAATATAATTTTACCTTAATTTTCATCATTTGTGCTTCGCCAAACCTCACATATAAAACTACTCATTAAGTCAAAACAGTATTGGCCGATCCCCTACATTAAGTATGTGTCAAATTACAGAGAAGTACAAGAAGAAGAAGAAGAGCGCGTGCTCTTCAGAGTGGCCGCGCTCCGCGAGCTCAGAACGGCCCCAGCCGACGCCACAGGCCAGCGGACGGGGTCTGTCAGGGCCCGCGGCGCGTTCCCTGCCCTCACCTGGGCCGTGGTGGGCCCTGCCACCATGGCTAGGTGACCAGGGACACCTTAGGGTGGACCAGCAGGTCAGAAGCAGCCAGGCAAGGACGGCACCTGCCGTAAGGCCAGGACAAGACGTCGTGGGTGCAGCCACGATGGAGCTCCTGGTGCGCGGACAGAGCCAGGGTAGACAAGGCTACCACCCGTTTCCCAGAGACGGCCACCAAGCCAAGCCGGCGTGCAAGACGCCGCAAAAGCTGCAAGACCTGTGCCGTCGGGCCATCATCAAGGATGCCACACTACGGCGCCTCAAGGACAGTGACCTGCCCACGCTGCCGCCGCTCATAAGGCACGATTTGACGATACTGAGCACGCAGGATTTCGTGGAGATCGAGAGCGCGCCCTTCAAGGACATGTTCGACTTCCACATGTACCACCGCGCGCCCACTTACCGCGTAAGGTGCACGGTGGATGGTGGCGAGTACATGGCCACCCATGCAGGTACCTGCAATTCCGTGCAGCACAACAGCGAGGCCTTCTGGCAGTGGGTCGAGCTGGCGCACCCCAATCTCATGTGTGTCTACGCTCTGGCGCTCGACGCAGACACATCAAATGTATTCCTCATCATGGAGATACCGGACGCGACGCTCAAGCGGCTCGAGATCATCCTCGCCTGCAAGGGACTCTGTTTTCCCGAGTACTTCCTCTGGAAGGTCGCCGAGCAGCTCTCCTCCGTCATCATGTACGTCGAGGAGAGGCAGCTGTCTTTCGGCCGCTTCGACCTCAAGAACGTCTACTTGGTGGGCGACCGGCTGCACCTAGACAACAAGCTCACGTGGAAGTCGTGCGTGGACGCCTCGCCGATCCGCAACCGTGTCCAGTCCATCTTCCTCGGCGACATGGTCAACATCGGCGGCCACTACGAGCTGCAGGCCAACTCGCCTTCCAGCGCGTCGCTCATGTGCCTCGGATTCGTGCTCACGCGTCTCGCCAGCATCGCGTTGACAGACCGGAGGACCTCGTCGACGTTTACAGGCATGTCGGGGCTGGAAACGTCCTTTAAGATAAACGGCGACGTGCTCTTCTTTGACGGCTTCAGGCCCGCCGTGCCCCAGGGCCCCACCACGTACTCCTCGGACTTGTTCGATCTGCTGGTGTCGCTACATTCCACGAACCTGCCGCCGCTGAGCGCGATCCACGCCAAGGCCGTCGAAATGATGGCGCTCATCATGGCTAAGGAACGCGTGGCGACACAGGGCGTCGGCGACGAGGAGAGTGATTTGCGGCTGAATGAGCGCAATCTACCGGTGGGCTAGCTGTAGAGAATGCACGTCGCGCAAAATTATTATGGCGCATAAGTATATAGCGTAGCGCTTTCTGACAAGCGCGATCATATCACATATATTCGAGCGAACAATACCTGATCTTGCGGGTCTTTCGGGACCCGTGTTTGACTCCCTTTTATAGCGTCCAAAGAACTCTAATTGCGAGTGCGTACAAGGTGCCCTTATATTTCCCCTACAGATGGGACACATCAAAAGTGGTTCTTCAGTGATAATTCTGATAACTGCGGCTTGCTGAAATGGCTTAGAAAGAAGAGGAGGCAAAATGTCTACGCACCGGTTTCCGGATAGGATCGGTGTGTTTTATAACTGAAAATGATTGCGATAAATTTATTTTGATACATATTGAATGCGATGTGCAGTAATCATTCCATCCGCGCTGGCGAAGATGTGAAGGCTATCTGTATATACTTAAAATGTACGATGCATCATAAAGTACATGTGTTGTTCATGTCAACGCGTGTGTTTGGCTGACCATGTGTGCAAGCTTCGGTGAGTACGAGAAATTCTGAAGCGGCGCGAATAAGGCCTCTTGTACTTGCGTGACAGAATAGAACTAGCGGAGCTTTCGAAGTTAATAACCGTAAGACTGCCGACATACGAAAGTATAATTTGGAGCGGATTGAGCACGCTGTAAAGAGCGGAAGGAGCCTGAAAGCGGCGAAGAGACGTCTAGGCATAGGCAAAAATCTGATGTATGCATTAGGAGACAGGCAAGCCATTGTGATCACGAATAGGGATGAGATAGTGATAATAGCCGAGGAGTTTTACAGAGATCTCTACAGTAGTCGCAATAACTAGAATAGTGAACGGGGAAGCAGTTTAGAAGAGGCTGACATTACACCAGTACTCACAGAAGAAGTAATGAAAGCTTTGAAAGGGATGCAAGCGGGAAAGGCACCCGGTGAGGACCAGATAACAGCAGAACTGTTTAAGGATGGTGGGCAGATTATACTGGAAAAACCGGCAAGCCTGTATACGCAATGCCTAAGGACTGCGAGGATACCGGAATCTTTTGAAGAATGCGAACATCATCCTAATCCATAAGAAAGGCGACACAAAGGACTTGAAAAATTACCGGCCGACCAGCTTACTATCAGTCGTCTACAAGGTATTTACCAAGGTAATCGCGAACAGAATTTGTGCCACCTTAGATTTCAGTCAACCTAAGGAACAAGCAGGGTTTCGCAAAGGCTACTCAGCAGTAGACCATATTCACACTATAAATCAGGTGATAGAGAAATGCGCAGAGTATAATCAACCCGTATATAGCCTTCATAGATTACGAGAAAGCATTTGATTCGGTCGATACCTCAGCAGTCATGCAGGCTGCGGAATCAGGGCGTAGACGAGCACTACGTAAGACTACTGGAAGACATCTACAACGGCTCCACAGCCACCACAGTCCTCCATAAGGAGAGCAGCAAAATACCTATAAGGAACGGCGTCAGACAGGGGGGCACAATCTCTCCACTGTTATTCACAGCATGTTTACAAGAAGTGTTTAGAAAGCTGGATTGAGATCAGCTGGGTGTAAGGGTTAATGGGGAATACCTCAGTAACTTCCGATTCGCTGATGACATTGCCTTGCTAAGTAACTCGGGAGATGAATTACAAAGCATGATTACTGACCTTAACAGGCAAAGTATAATAGTGGGCTTGAAAATTAATATGCAGAAAACTAAAGTAATGTTCAATAGCCTTGGGCGAGTACAAGGATATCAGATAGCTAGCGAGGCATTGGAAGTAGTAAGTATGTCTACTTAGGCCAGGTGGTGACCCCTGATCCGAATCATGAGGCTGAGGTAATTAGTAGGATTAGAATAGGATGGAGTGCATTCGGCAAGCATTCTCAGATAATGAATGGTAACTTACCATTGTCTCTAAAGAGGAAAGTGTATAACAGCTGCATCTTACCGGTGCTCACCTACGCGGCAGAAACTTGGAGGCTAAGAGGGTTCAGCTTAAATTGAGGACGACGCAGCGAGCTATGGAACGGAAAATGGTAGGTGTAACCTTAAGGGACAAGAAGAGAACCGTGTGGGTTAGGGAACAAACGCGTGTTAGGGCTATATTAATAGAAATTAAGAAGAAGAAATGGGCGTGGGCGGGCCATGTAATGCGAAGACAAGACAATCGTTGGTGATTAAGGGTAACAGAGTGGATTCCTAGAGAAAGCAAGCGTGGCAGGGGGCGGCAGAAAGTTAGGTGGGCAGATGAGATCAGGATGTTTGCGGGAATAAATTGGGCCCACTTAGCACAGGACAGAGATAATTGGAGATCCATGGGAGAGGCCTTTGCCCTGCAGTGGGCATAGACAGGATGATGATGATGATGATGACCCGCGTGTATAGTCCCTGTATAACCGCATTGCGAAGTAGCGAAAGCGATTGATGTGCCTACACGCTTCCCCATTGGCTGCGCCCGAGGGCCTCCGCCTCCGGTACAAAGATTTTCCACTTCCTGCAGCCATTTTCTTCCTGGGTTCTGACATATCCAGAGAGTCGCAATCTATCTATCTATCTATCTATCTATCTATCTATCTATCTATCTATCTATCTATCTATCTATCTATCTATCTATCTATCTATCTATCTATCTATCTATCTATCTATCTAGCCGCCTACGATTTTGTGCTCTCCTGGCCGTTTCGTTCATGGGTTGTGTACGAAAATTAGTATGCAACAACATGACAGCATGACGAACATACATGACAGGTCATAACACGAAAATCATGACATGCATGTCATGAGCGACATGATTTACATGCCGCGGTCTTGGTGCTCTCCTGGCCGTTTCGTTTATGGGATGTGTACGGAAATTGGTATGCCGCAACATGACTGCATAAAGAACATAAATGACAGATCATAACATAAAAATCGTGACATGCATGTCATGAGCGGCATGATTTACATGCCACGGTCTTGGTGTTCTGCTGTCCGTTTCGTTAATGGGATGTATACAAAAATTGGTATGGCACAACATTACTGCATGCGAACATAAATGACAGGTCATAACATGAACATCATGATATGCATGCCATTAGCGGCATGATTTAGATGCCACGGTCTTGGTGCTCTCCTGGCCGTTTCGTTAATGGGATGTATACGAATATTATTATGACACAACATGTCTGCATGATGAACATAAATGTCAGGTGATAACATGAAAATCATGGCATGCTTGTCAGGAGCGGCATGATTTACATGCCACGTGTTTCGTTAATGGGATGTATACCAAAATTTATATGACACAACACGACTGCATGACAAACATAAATGACAGATCATAACATTACAATCATGACGTGCGTCACGGCGCGTGTCATGAGAGGCGTGGTTTACAAGCCACAGTCCTGCAGCTCTTGCACCATTTCGTTAACTTCGTATGTATCAAAATCGGTATAGCGAGACAACAATGCAGATCCATTTTAGGTGCGTGATGCGTGCTTCCCATTTCCTTGATTCCCACTGCATGTGGGATCTGCCATTTTTTTCACATGGGCTATATTTAGCGTTAAAGCGTGTTACCAACTTTTTAAATTCAGAATCCTTATACTGGCGCACGCTGCACCAAAACATCTTGAGACGGTCTGTTTTCCGTAATAAATGTGCATCGGTTGACGTACCGCCTACCGACCGACGGTGTTTCCCGCACAACGTTGGACTTTTCGGCGTTTTCGACAAGTGGTCGGCGCGCGAGCTCGAAAACTCGCGGCTTCCGCTCTACCCCCTCAATATTCCTATTGTAATCAACCGGAAACACTAGAACATCCCCTAAGAGAATGCCGCCGATATACAAACGAAAGAAAAAAAAAAGGTTTCTGCAAATATCCATTCTAATACTAGGATTCGAGTTTACCGTTATCACAATACTCTCCCTGGGGGCGTCGGCACTATGACAGTGTAGGAAGGATGCATGTGATGCCACATTTAATTTCATAGCCGAATCCAACAGATTTCCCTGCCGATTCCATTAGGACCCTTTCTCTTAGACAAAATGTCCTAGTTCTCCTTTATGCCCCGCCACTGGTGGTCTAGTGGCTATGGTACTCGGCTGCTGATCCGAGGGTCGCGGGATCGAATCCCGGCTGCGGCGGCTGCATTTCGATGGAGGCTAAATGTTGTGGCCCGTGTTCCGTGCTATGTCAGTGCAGAACCCCAGGTGGTCAAAATTTCCGGAGCCCTCCACTACGGCGTCTCTCATAATCAGAGCTGGTTTTGGGACGTTAAACCCAACATAACAACAACTACTACTTCTCCTTTATTTGTGAGCATTTTCTTTGCAATTCTTAACTCACAATGTAAAACAGTTTGACCTACTTACAATCATCCATATATATATATATATATATATATGATAAACTAGACATAACGTCATTTGTTTCCAAGCTCTCCGGTGGTTAGCTTAAATTTCTCCTTCAGCCGTTTCTCGCTCTCTCTCTCTCTTTTTTTGCTGCTTTCACTGTTCCCATTTCGCGCGATTCAAGGCCGATGCGCCGCTGTGCGCAGCACCAGACTTCTAGGTCAAAACAAAACAAGACAAAACAAAATGCACACATGCAACAACATCCAGTTGCAGGTACCGGCAAGCATGGCCGTGTATACGCCACCATTAACCGTGCACTGGACGCGGTAGGTGAGTGCGCGGTGGTACTCGTACATGTGGAAGTGGAACATGTCCGTGAAGGGCGCGCACTTGATCTCCACGAGATCTTTATCAAGGATATCGTGGAGATCGAGTGCACAGGTCACAGTGGCCACGAAATCCTGGATAAGGACTTCGTGGCCACTTATCAAGGAACCACGAAGCAAACAAACAAACAAACGAACGAACCTCCAGTTCATCCTGTGTTCCCTTCATGCGATTTTTCATTTTTTCAATTTATATTTGTTCATATTTGGCCGTTTATTTATTTTAAATATATTATCGTGAAAGATAAACGTATATTCCTAATACCCTACCGACACCGATACATGGCCAATCCCCAGAGTGGGTGTGAGCCATCGACGCCAAGGACATCCTGATGATCATCATCATCATCATAACTAGAAGAAGAAGAAGACGAAGAAGAAGAGAGGCTGCAGGGAGCGCGCGCTCTTCCGAGTGGCCGCGCGCCGCGAGCTCAGAACGGCCCCAGCCGACGCCACAAGCTATCGGACAGGGTCCGTCGGGGTCCGCGGCGCGTTCCCTGCCCTCATCTGGGCCGTGGTGGGCCCCGCTACCACGGCTCGGTGACCAGGGGCCCATTAGGGAGGACCAGCTGGTCAGCAGTAGCCAGGCAAGGACGGCATCTGCCGTAAGGCCAGGTCAAGGCGTCGTGGGTGCAGCCACGATGGAGCTCCTGGTGCACGAACTGGGCCAGGGTATAGACACGTCTACCACCCGTTTCCCAAAGACGGCGACCAGGCTAAGCCGGCGCGCAAGACGCCGCAAAAGCTGCAAGACCTGTGTTGCCGAGCTATCGTCAAGGATGCGCTGCACCGCGGCGCCTCAAGGACAGTGACCTGCCCACGCTGCCGCCGCTCATAAGGCACGATTTGACGATACTGAGCACGCGGGATTTCGTGGAGAGCGCGCCCTTCAAGGACATGTTCGATTTTCACATGTACCACCAGGCCCTCACCTACCGTGTCCGGTGCACGATGGATGGTGGCGAGTACATGGCCATGCATGCTGGTACGTGCAGTTCCGTGCAGCACAACAACGAGGCCTTCTGGCAGTGGGTCGAGCTGGCGCACACCAACGTCATGTGTGTCTACGCGTTGGCGCTCGACGTAGACACATCAAATGTATTCCTCATCATGGAGATACCGGATGCGACGCTCAAGCGGCTCGAGATCATCCTCGCCTTCCAGGGACTCTGTTTTCCCGAGTACTTCCTCTGGAAGGTCGCCGAGCAGCTTTCCTCCGTCATCATGTACGTCGAGGAGAGGCAGCTGTCCTTCGGCCGCTTCGACCTCAAGAACGTCTACTTGGTGGGTGACCGGCTGCACCTAGACAACAAGCTGACGCGGAAGTCGTGCGTGGACGCCTCGCCGATCCGCAACCGTGTCCAGTCCATCTTCCTAGGCGACATGGTCAACATTGGCGGCCACTACGAGCTGCAGGCCTACTCGCCTTCCAGCGCGTCGCTCATGTGCCTCGGATTCGTGCTCACGCGTCTCGCCAGCATCGCGTTGACAGACCGGAGGACCTCGTCGACATGTACAGGCATGTCGGGGCTGGAAACAGTCGTCTTTTAAGATAAACGGCGACGTGCTCTTCTTTGACGGCTTCAGGCCCGCCGTGCCCCAGGGCCCCTACCACGTACTCCTCGGACTTGTTCGACCAGCTAGGGTCACTACATTCCACGAACCTGCTGCCGCTGAGCGCGATACACGCCAAGGCCGTCGAAATGATGGCGCTCATCATGGCCAGGGAACGCGTGGCGACACAGGGCGTCGGCGACGAGGACGGTGATGTGCGGCTGAATGAGCGCAATCTACCGGTGCGCTAGCTGTAGAGAGTGCACGTCGCGAAAAATTATTATTATACGCATACGTACGTATCGTAGCGCTTGCTGCCAAGCGCAATCATATATATATATATTCCAGCGAACAATACCTTACCTTGCGAGTGTTTCGCGACCCGTTTATGGCGTCCAAAGAACGTTAATTGCGAGTATATAACAGGCGCGCTTATATTTTCCCCATGCATGGGACACATCAAAATTGTTTCTTTTGTTATGTAGGGTTTAACGTCCCAAAACCAGCTCTGATTATGAGAGACGCCGTAGTGGGTGCCTCCGGAAATTTAGACCACCTGGGGTTCTTTAACGTGCACTGACATCGCACAGCACACGGGCCTCAACATTTCGCCTCCATCGAGATGCAGCCGCCGCAGCCGGGATTCGATCCCGCGACCCTCGGACAAAAGTGGTTCTTCAGTGATAACAGTGATCACTGCGGCTCGCTCAAATCGCTTAGAGAGAAAAGGAAGCAAAATGTCTACGCACCGGTTTCCGGAACGGATGGGTGTGTTTTATAAATGAAAATGATTGCGATAAATTTATTTTGCTACATCTTGAATGCAATGTGCAGTAATCATTCCATCCACGCTGGCGAAGATGGGAAGGCTATCTGGATGTACTTCAAATGTACGATGCATCATATAGCACGTGTGTTGCTCTTCATGTCAATGTGTGTGTGTGTCAATGTGTGAAAGCTTCAGTGAGCACGAGCAAGTTCTAAAGCGGCACGAATAAAGACTATGGTACCCGCATGTACAGTCCCTGTATAAACGCACTGCAAGTAGCGAAAGCGAATGATGTGCCGACAAGCTTCCCCATTGGCTGCCGCCGAGGGCTTCCGCCTCCGGTACGAAAGTTTCCCAGTTGATGCAGCCATTTTCTTCCTGGGTTCTGACATATCCAGAGAGCCGCAATTTATTTCACATGGGCTATTTAACGTGAAAGCGTGTTCCCAACTATTTAAATTGAAAATCTTCCATTGGCTATGCGCATCTTCACGTTCAGCCATCGGCCCCATAAGCCTAAAACAGGGCGCATATGTTCCCAGTAGAAAACAATGTAGCAGCGTACACCTTGTACGATTCCACATTAACCACCCTAATGTACGTATACAGTTCCGTCTCGGCGCCTTCAGCCTCATTGTCCTTATTAGCTAAAGAGTGCCGTACCGCTCGGTTCACTCGGATCACCGTCAGCACCGACGATCTGTACAGCCGCGAGACTCAAGCGTGCGCACCGACCACTTGTCGAAAACGCCGAAAAGCGCAACCTTGTGCGGGAAAAATCATCAGTCGGTAGGCGACACGTCAATGGATGTACATTTATTACGGAAAACAAACCGACGTTTTGGCGCAGCGTGGCGCAAATTCGGCCCCTTTTCCGCATTTGGCGCAAGCATCCACTTTTGTATCAAAATGGCGCAATTGGTGCAGGAGTCCCATCCCTATTAGATAGATAGAGAGATATACAGACAGACAGACAGACAGACAGACAGACAGACAGACAGATAGATAGATAGATAGATAGATAGATAGATAGATAGATAGATAGATAGATAGATAGATAGATAGATAGATAGATAGATAGATGTAGCTCCCCGAGAAATGCTCGCATTTAGAACACAGGTAACGAAGGTATATGAAGCACGACGCCATTTTGGAGAGGTCGCATGAAGTCATTGCAATGTTACCCGCTTCTATGATTGATTGCCTGGCGGAGTAACACCGACTTGCGTGTTCCATCTATGTTTGTTGCCAACTGCTTGCGATTTGTAAATGCGAAGCATTTCTTGGCGAATTTCAGCAAGTTTGACCGTATCTATCTATTTAGTCGCCTACGTCTCGGTGATATCCTTGTCGTCTCTTTCACCAGGTATACGTCCTTGAAACTTTGGATGGTAGGGTATAAATAGATGGCAAACATGAATGATTGATCTTTGCAACACTGACATGATGTGCTCCTCACGTACGTTACGATTAACGATACTGCAATCACTTGCAGCACATACCCGTATAGTACACGGCCCGTGGTATGCGGCTACGCGCCACAGGCGTTTGACTTTTATACAGTTTATGTTAAGCAAAGACCATTTAGAATAGACATTTGACATATACCGTAATGACACCTTGAAAACCAAGAAAGACAAGCAGTTTGTCGTCGCTTTCTACGGAAATGCAGACATAAGAAGCACACAGACACTGGCTGCCTATACCAACTGGCAGGAGGTGCCGAACCTGGGACCCGGTGTGCGGAGCAAGGACGCTAACCAGTGGCGCACCGATGTGGGGGGGGTTCGGGTTTCAGGGGTTGTAACCCCCCCCCCCCCCCTGAGGCCGACCTAACCCCCTCCCACTCCGTAACTGCTCCTATGTCCTAGAAGAATGTGGAGCTAATGTCTCTGCAAAACGATGAAAAAAAAATAATAATAAGAATAATCATCATCATTGACGTTACTATTACTTAGCGTTTTATTTACTTTTTTTACAGGCGCAACGACTGTGTAATCGCATGCCCGTCCCTTCGTGAAAAAATTGAACCCCCCCCTGACAGAGATCCCGGGTGCGCTACTGACGCTAACACAGGGCTACAGCGGTTCGTCCAGCGGTGCTCATGCAGCCGCAACGGTGCACATGTACTAGCATTTGTGATGCATGTGCTTGTGTAACGACGGTTGCACTTCGAATGTGTGCTAAGCACTCTCGTGACAATGTAATAAACAATACATGTTTCACTGTCACTCGGTATGCGTTTGTCCAACTTCGCTCGATCCCTTAGGACTACTTCAATGAGCGTTAACAGAACTATTTGCTGGGCTAGTTGGTGTGCATCAGGCGCTCTGTCCTGTGTACTCGCTTGTGCTTCGCGTCTTCTGGCGCCATAAAGCGATAATTTTTAAGAAGATCAACCAGCGGAGCTTATGGTACGTACATCAGCGTGCCGTGGAGTGCATTTTCATCGCCAAAAACGGGCGACCATGCTGTGCGCTAACGTTAGTGCCAACGTTACGTCGCACCATGATCTACCATTCAGTAGCCGTAGCGCTGTCAACGTTTTTGATTAGGCCACGTTAAGCATACACTGACTCGTGCACTTTGCACGGCGACGTTGATCCTACTAGAAACATTTGACCCACTGTCAACCAATTGAGCCTATACATAGGTAGTACTGGTGGGCTAGCTGATGGTACATGAGTTGATAGAAGCGCAAACTTCGAGGAACAAACACACATTGATAGACACAACACGGGCCCTGATCAGCGCCTCTGTTGTGTGCATCACTGTCCTGGTCCGTCGACTTTCATGCTGCTATTTAGGCATAGGCATACAGTTTCCTACAAAATAGCAGGTGGAAATGTGGCGCTAGTGTCTATGCGAGTTTGAAGCAAGGCGGTTGAGCCACCATGGGAATGATCGGTATGACATGGATTTGCCTATTCTTCGTTCTTGTGGCTTCATACGGCTTTGTAATGCGGCTTTAAAAAATAAGTCGTTTATGACGACATATTGCAGTAAAACTGAAGAGTTTTTAGTAATGATGTACGTGCCAAAATACTTCTTGATCTTTTGTGGTTTGAAAAATACTGAACGCTCAGAAATTTAGCAATATTGTTACGTAACAATATTACCAATGGCAATGTTGCCTCCTTGACTTGGGCCCAATTTAGTAGCGTCCATAAAGTAAGTTCCAGACATAAAGGTGTCTGTTGGGCACGAGCGCGCAGCAGAAACCCAAAGGCTTCTCAAGGTCGCCATTTTGCACGGGCAGCGTTCCTTCCCCCCTGCGGCAACCTGCACCCCTGGACCCCCTGAGGCGGCCAGGACCGAACAAAGGTGGCGTGACGGTCGATTTCCCCTGTGGAGAGCTGTGGCCGGCGCACAATGGCACATGGTCAAGCAACCAAGCGATGTGCAGCATTGCTGGGCAAACCCCGACGCGTGTTTCGTGGAACTGGCAGGCACGTGACGACGACTCGTCGGCTCAGCCCTGGGATCCTGGCACCGAGCATGCTCACACGTCTGGCCGGCGCCAGACTTCGAGAGAGAGAAGCGCACCGGCGATCGACGTGGGAGAGGCGGATGCAGAGGAAGGCATTGGGTGAAGGGGCGTGAGGATGTAACATCCCAACGGCAGCCAACCAGAAGTTAGAGAGAGAAGGACATTTTCCTATTCTGATTGGACTGCGAGAGTGCTTTTCTTTTAGAAGTGTATTTAACCCGGCGAACTGTGTTGTAAGGGGGTCGATCATTAAACGTTGTTTTTAACAACAAGATGTCGGAGCCGTCGTTCCCTCAAGGTGCCAGAAGGTGAAGGAGCCCGCCTTCAATCCCCTGGTCGGCAGCTTGTCAACCGTTTCGCTGACAGCGGGATGAGCGGGCGAAGAACGAAGGAAGGAAGAAGTTAACTGTGTCGGAAGTAAAAGTAAGTGGCTTTGCTCTTTAAAGTGACGTACTAATGTTTTCAAGCATTTAAAATGCAGGTGATTCTTCTAACAAACGGGCTTTCGCTCACTTCTTTAGGTGGAGTGAAAGCGCTGCACTGCATTTTTACAAACTGTGTGGCACCAGCTGTTCTGTGGCTGCGCGAGGCAGTAGCATCCGCGCAGTGTCGCCTAGTGCTTCGTGCAAACCGTGATGTGCCGTTAAACTGCATCGAAAAACTGCGCCAGATACTTGATCTGACCCGACTTTTTGAGCATCGTTTGCGGGTGTGTCTACCTGTCGTCCGGTCGGCGTCTGCTAAACAGAACTGTGCGCCTGCTTAGGCGCATTTGGTCGGCGTTGAGTTAATAAGATAGCGCAACTGAAATACGTCGCATCTTATACAAAATAAAAGCAAAAAGAAAGCAGAAAAACCGAAATAATAAGGTTCGCGAGACGCAGCGGAAATATTTCTATGGTTAGGTCAAGTACCACTGCGTATAACATGTGCAGCGATCAACAGACAAGACCGAAACAGACTGCATGGTACCTGATCATTCCAAACGGCGTTAGTAAGTGTGGCTGCAGAGCATGCACTAAAGCCTTCGTCGCGTAAGATGTGTAGTAACGTCACTCGCGTCACTAAAGCTACAAAACAGCAATAAAAATATCCACCAGACCGTTTGAAGCTACAAGCACGAAGTCTACACAAATCCATGTAATACCCATCATTCCCATGGTAGCTGAACGATTGCAGAGTCAGGGTTCCCTCCAGTATTTTGCAGGAAACTCTACGGGCATAGGCAATCTACTGGCGGACTGCTTCGCATAATACCGATTCCCACAATACGTGGGATCTGCCTAATTTTTATTCCCGCATCTTTCTCTCTAACGTCTCTTCCGTTTTGACATACGTGCCTTCACTTGCGCTGTAGTTCATTATTGCACGGCTCTGCATCATTCAACCCCTGGCCTTGCTGTAAGGTAGCCCAGGAGTAATCAGATAAGTCCGGCGTCATGGTGTAGAAGGATGTGCAGCAGGTAATCAGTCAGTCAAAGAACTTTATTAAAATGTCGTGCGATTGGTGGGACGGGAATAAAGTCCCCGCCTATGTAGCGGCCAGGGGTTTTTGTGCCCTCACGGCTTACCACGGCCCGCTGGACGGCCCAAAGTTGACCTGCAAGGGCAGAGCTGAGCAAAACACCTTCCCAGCGCGCACGGAGGCGATCGCTAGACGCAGCAGGTAAGGTACACAATTTTATATGGAAAGGTAGGCCACGTTTTATTGACTCAAGTCTCTCAATGCCATAATCTTCATATGACGCAATGAAAGCGAAAGGTGAAGTCTTGTTAAGAACACGAAATAAAAGGCACTTCGACTGATAAGGAGCAGCGTCGTTACACATGCTATGCGAGCAAGATGCGATCACACTAAAAAGTTACGATCTAAAAAGAATAATTCGGTAGAATATGATGATGATGATCACGAAAACGTCCAGCGTATAATCTAGGCCATAAGCACATCGCACGTTACGCCGAGTCACTTGGATAAAAGATTCTCGCTCACCCGTCGTATTCAAGCGCTGGTCTTGGACAGGTTCGTCGCCAAATATTTGTACTAGCAAGAAGCCAGTCTATAGAAAAGCGTACCGCATTTTGATCGAGATCACACGCACACACTCCCTCTGTCATCGGAAGTTAAAAAAAATCATGAAGTGCTGACCAACCAATGAAGTTCCAACCGCGGCAACTCGTTTCAGCTTGGCACTACAGAATGTCGCGTAAGGGCAGTCATAACGACGTTGCGTAAATAGTTCATCGCAGCCGAAACAACTGGGCACGGCCAAGCATGTTCTCACTTCGCGCCGTGCGGAGCGATCAAGCCGATGTAGTTTGCACATTTACACAGCCGGACGATGTCTGCAGTGGACAGCCAAGAAGCGTCGACGATGTACGGTATTGCGCCGCCTGCCTGAATAAGCGCCCATGTCGGAATGAGAGCGAACCACGAGTTCCCTGCGTTGTCGCGAGCGTGCAAGTGCCAGACGTCTACCGCAGGACAGGCCCGCCCGATGGGGGCAGTCGTGCCAATGTCGACGTCCCTGCCGGAAAGTAGTACGCCCAGGCAGAGCTGCTTCATCGACGGTGCAACGGGCACGCTGCCGCAGAACCTGCGGAAGTCTTCCGACGGCGTGCAATTCCAGTACGTAAGCGTGCTGAGCTGGGGCCACACTGAAATTATGGGCGCCATGTCTAGTCTTTCGTTGAACCGAGTGCCCAGGTTGCGCAGTCGCAATTCTCGAATCGAGGTACAGCCGAAGAGAAAGTCGAGGTTCCGGACGTGCGGCAGGTCGCAGAGTGTGAGGCGCTCCAGGTGGGACAGCCAGCGAAGCGGTGCGAAGGTGACGTGGTCACACGTAGTCACCCGGGCGCAGACGCCGCAAATGGGCACGTCCTGCGGGAAAGAACGGACGTCCAAGTCGCGTAGCTTAAAAGACGCCCGGCACAGAAGCTGAAGACGTCCCGGTTTGCACAGTGCGCACGCAGCGAGCGCCAACGACCGGATGTTGTCCAAACCTCCGGTGGCGATCACGGAGCTCCAGTCGAAGTGAGGACCGAAGTGGAAAGCAGAGAGGTTGAGCTCGCTGATGGCGACGCAAGACCGGATGAGGTTGCATAGCAGGGCTTGGTTGCGCAAATTATTCGACAGCATCGCTGCCACATCACGGACCACCATTAACGTAAGGGCTTTTAGATGGCGAAGCTTGCCGCTCGTCCACAATTTGCACAGCCGTGCGATAGCATCGTCTCCCCACTCGTTAAGAAGGAGGGTCAGTTGCGAATGACTCGGCGCTTTATCTGCACACATCGCATTGCAACCACCAAGTGTGACGCAGTTCTGTCTCGGCTTTGGAGTCATTTTCAAGAAGATGCCTCCGCACACGTCGACACTAGTGTCGTAACAGCTGAACAAGTCAGGATTCCGAGCTTTAGGATCTGCCAACAGCGTCGCAGTCTTGGGCGAGCGGTCTGTGGTGAAAATGAAGTCCTCGAATTTCCCACCAGATGCGTCTCGGCAAACTCCCAGGATCGCGGTCACGAAGTGCGGCACTTCGATTTCGCTTGAGCACTCGTGAAGGTGCAGTGACTTCAGGGCATGGCAGTGCTCGAGCACCGAACAGACGAAGTTGAAGTTTTTGAAGGCAGCGGTAACTTCGAGGTACATCGTTTTTAGGTTGGGCGGCGTAGCCGCACAGTCACACGATCTTTCCGAAACTCCTGCTCGAATAGCGGGTGCATCGATGACCAAAGGGGGCTCCCACGCTGACCAGTGCAGGCACTCCAGCCTTCGCAGTTTGTCCCTGAGAAGGAGGACCATGGTGTCGGGAGCCAGTAAAGTGTGGACGCAGCGCAGGACCTTGAGGTTCGTGCAGATCGAGAGTGCTTCGGCCAGTATCTTCGGTTTAGCCCTGACGTACAAGCTTACGTCTAACTCGGTGATGAGGTACGTTCTGGGCCGGACCATTATGGCAGAGAACACAGTTGGTCGATCCCGGAGGGTGAAACGCGCGCAGCGCATCCAGGGAGCTCCGTTGCCGATGTCGTTCAGCCGTCGACACAAGTTCACCATTTTCAACCGGTGTTCCCAATCGAGCATTTGTAATATGGCGACCAGGACATTGTTGGGAAGGTGCAGAAGAGAGACCTCTCGCTGCGGTCGAAGATTACCGACGGCGCGGTAATCTTCGGCGCGGTAATCTTTCTTAATAGGCGCCGATTTCTTCTTCTTCTTCGAAGGCATGCTGAAATTAGTACGGCTTAGCTCTTATCCAGACAGTGACTCAGACTAAAGCTAACTGCCGGCCAGACTGTTGGCGTCAAGACTTTACGCGCATGCCGGAGCGACAGCGCCGAGCGGAGCGGCTGAAGTTTGCTGATGGCTGTTGGCCGCGCGGTGCGCGTTGCATACTGGTCCAACATTTCATTCGAAAGTAGCATATATACCCTACCGCCAAGGAAGTGAGAGTGCGCAAACGTTCTGTGCTTGAAGCGTATATCAGCGCTCGGGACCGCGCATTTCGACAAAGACGTGAACGGCATTTCTATCAGAATATATGCTGACGATATGGCATTTGTACTATGTTTTCCCTCATTATCTGTAGCGATGGTTTATCGAGCGTCGGCACCAAAGAGAACGTTGTCAGTGTCATACTTGTGCGCTTCTATGAAATCGCTTCGCGTGGGTTGTTAGGAGAGCTTTTAACGCCAAAGCGTTTCTTGGCTAGGTTGGCGATAGCGCGCGCCCAGCTGCCGTCCGCAAAAGCCGTGCCCGGAAAGCACGTGACCTCTCCCACCGGAAGTGACGCCGGCGCCAAAACACGCCGTAGCGGCAGTCGGCGCGCCCTCCGCTCCGCTGCAGCTGCCTGCAGCGGCGTGCGGCCGCGTCGCCGCGTTTCTTCGCTGGGTTGGCGAAAGCGCGCTCCCAGCTGCGTGGCATCGCCGTAGCAAGCACTCGGCGCGCAAACGCGCCAGCTAGCCCATCGTTCCTCGCCGCCATGAGTGCCGAATTCAATATCGAATTGAAGACGCCCACTGAGGCCAACGCGACGTCGAGATGTACATACGTACATCGATCTCGCATTCACCAACAACCCATACATTGTGCGAGATGCGATGTGTCTCCACCTACTACTCGGATCACAAGGCCATGGTAGTGTCTATGTACCCCGCCCAAGTACGCCGTCACCGGAACCATGAGAGTGACGACACCGGTAACTTTCTAATGACACCACCCACAACGCTGCGGCGGTCGTACTACTTCGACATTCCCGATGCATTTGCATATACAGCCTGGACGACGAAATAGAGGATTACACCTGAAGTGTCGACCCACTGAACACAACCCGGCTCCCACATTGCCTCATTCTTTATAACACAACTCGGCAACACCAGTTTGCAGCATCCCTCCGCAACAACAATCAAGCCCAAAGAAACGCTTTCACGTTCTCATCTCATAAAATTATGCTTAGGGATATTCAAACATTTTTGATTCAAGGATCATTCATGTCTGAATGAGTGTGAGGGGAATCGTTGTTATTGCCATAGCAATTATATTCACTCGACTTTAATCAACCGAAAATCAACCGAGAGAACAAGCTGGTTTTAGGAAAGGTTACTCGACAATGGACCACAGCCACGCTATCAACCTAGTAATTGAGAAGTACGCGGAATATAACAAACCTCTTTATATGGCGTTTATCGACTACGAGAAAGCATTTGACTCGATAGAAATACAAGCAGTTCTAGAAGCTCTACGTAGACAAGGGGTACCTGACATATACGTGAAAACCATCAACAACATATACAAAGATTGCACAGCCACACTACTCCTACATGAGAAAAGCAGAGAAATCCCGATCGGGAGAGGCGTGAGACAGGGAGATACGATATCCCCGATGTTATTCACTGCATGTTTAGAGGAAATCTTTAAACGTCTAGACTGGGAAGACAAGGGAATTCGAATAGACGGAGAATATCTCAGCAATTTAAGATTCGCAGACGACATTGTGCTATTTAGCAATGATGGAGACGAACTACAAAACATGCTTGATGACCTAAACAGGGAAAGTATTAAAATTGGATTAAGAATGAATAGGCAAAAGACCAAAGGTATGCTCAATAGCCTAGCTAAGGAACAGAAATTTAAAATCAACAATGAACCCTTACAATGTGTAAACGAATACGTATACCTGGGACAGTTAATAACAGGAACTCCTAACCATGAAAAAGAAATTCTCCGTAGAATAAGGTTGGGCTGGAGCGCATTCGGAAGGCATTATGAAATCATGACTGGAAACTTACCACTCTCACTAAAACGAAAAGTATTCAATCACTGCATTCTCCCAGTACTAACGTACGGCGCAGAAACGTGGAGGATAACGAAAAAAACTAGAGATAAAACTAAGGAGCACGCAACGTGCAATGGAAAGAAAAATGTTGGGGGTAACGCTAAGAGATAAAAAACGAGCGGAATGGATCAGAGAACAGACAGGAATAGCCGATATTATTATATCAATTAAAAGAAAGAAGTGGACCTGGGCAGGACATGTCATGAGGAGGAAAGATAACAGATGGACAGTAAGAGCAACGGAATGGATACCAAGAGAGGGAAAACGTAACAGAGGCAGGCAAAAGATTAGATGGAGCGATGAAATTAAAAAGTTTGCAGGCATAAAGTGGAACCAACTCGCTCAGGATAGGGTGGATTGGAAATCGTTGGGAGAGGCCTTCGTCCTGCAGTGGACCTAAACAGGCTGATGATGATGATGATGATGAATTATATGGACGGTGCCGATGGGTTTCTGCCGTCGCCTTTATGTTTTGTATCAAATACAAACTGATGACAAGCCTCTTCGGCATCCTACATTCTACCAGCGGGTAAAAGCACGCGAGCGGCGGCGACGACACGGTTGAAGCAGAAATCAAACGAGCCAGGCCCATCTCGGTCGGTTGGAGGACACATGCGATAACATCAGCCGCTGGGGAGGTCTGCGTCGAAGTGGAGAGGAAACGCCCTGCCAGTCTTTGACGAGCATATGCAAACACGTACGCGAGGGATGGGGTATCGCTCGAGCAGCAACTGTGGACTTCGCACGGCCGCCACTGCTGGCGCGTATTATCTCCGCAGCCATCAGATGTACTGCTTACTGCCAGAGAACTTCAATGCGTAGCGGCGCCTTGATCACGTGCTCCGTTCCAGGCGCCTCTCATATCGTCGCAACGCCGGCGATACCCTCACCGTCGCCACATAGCTCTCACGCGAATGCGTCTACGAGTGCCGGAAGGAACGCGCTCGCTTGATGCTACTGTGCTGGGAAGAGTCCGCTTCGGTGGTGTAGTCGTTATGATGCTCGGCTGCCACAATATAGAGAGAAAAAAAAAAAAAGACAACGCGGGTTCGACCCCGGCCGTGGCCGCCGCATTTTCGAAGGACGCGAAAATGCCAGGGGCCCGTGTACTGTGCATTGTCAATGAACGTTAAAGAACCCCAGGTGGTAAATGTTTCCGAAACGGTTTTTCTATTTCCCATTCCCTTTCCCCTACCCTCACCGACGCTTACCCGTGCTCCCGAAATGGGTTGCAGAAATTAGCGTCGTTTCCTAAACCGAACCAAGATCATCATCATCATCAAGCTCTCGATGATAGAGTCCATAGAAATTTTTTCCGCGAAAAGCTTTGATGTGCCGCTGGCGCATCTGATTGGTCGGCGTTGCTTTTGGCAGCCACGTTCTACCTGAAGCTGTTACTTGAATGCTGCAGCGAGAGAACGTCAAAGAAAGTTGCACATTTAAGTAGGCTTTTCCTTACATATGGCGTGTCCACTATCATACTTGATAGGAACGCGTATGTTGACAGGCCGGACGCTATCTGCGCGCGCGTGCTCCGCTTCACGTGTTTAGGAAGAACATGGCTGCCGACGCGGGCTTTAAGCGAGAGGGTGTCGGGAGAGAAGGTAGTTGTCACTACTTAAAAACGGAAAAAGAAATATCTAGGGACACTACTCGGTGGTGCAAAATGCACGCTACCTAGCGTAGTCGTGCGGTGCAAAGCGCGTGCCAGTAGACATCAGAACACGACTTAGCTCGCAGCTCAGCTGGGCCGTTGTCTCTGCTCTCTCGACCGTCACCTGCATGCTTCATTAAGATGCCCACGCTCACTACAATTCAGATTGCCCCTACAGCTGGTAGTCCCACT
Source organism: Hyalomma asiaticum (assembly GCA_013339685.2). Lineage (NCBI taxonomy): Eukaryota > Metazoa > Arthropoda > Arachnida > Ixodida > Ixodidae > Hyalomma > Hyalomma asiaticum. Next base: position 47,468,880 of record CM023487.1, on the reverse strand, counting down.
TCTTATATTACGTCATGCGTTGCTATCGCATTCATTGCTTCGCCCTTCTGGCGAAACTGTGATTTTTATTGCATGCAGACAATTAAGCATGCGCCAATTAAGTCGTGTATTTAATCGAAGCTACAACCGCGAGTTTAGGCAACATTCCGTCCAGCTTAACAGTTGGAACGTTCAATTGCGACCCTCACGCACTACGATGCCACTATTTTGTTACGTATCGGCAGTTTGAGCGTCAGTCTGCAAGGGCACACGACGCCGCAAGAATATAACAGAATGATGTCGTAATAGGAGAATTACAGGCATTCGATTGTCGTAAGAGCAGGCTCTTCATCTCTCAGAGGGGGCCGTGAAACACTTTTTTTAAAACACATTCTGAAAGCGCGGTGCCCATCACTCGTGGGCACTCCTGTGTGCACGAGCCAAGCATATTAATGTGCTGCACGTATCTGGGAGTTCGCAATTTGGTTTCGAATACGACTGGTAACCGCCTGCTTTTGTTTCTAAATATGTCCTAATGAGCATTGACTCTGCCACTTAATGTATAGAACTAGCATTCGTGACCCATAATCGCGGAAAAGTCCTCAGTAATGCTTCATTAACAGCGAAGTTGTTTAGGCTGACGGGTACGTTCTTGGCAAGGAGGTTTGAAAAAAAAATGCTGGAGTGGCAACGCCCGCTGAACCTTACCGCGACGGGTGAAGCCGGCGTTTGCCTGTGGTTCAGCCGTAAAAGGTTGCGAGAGTGTCCAGAAACCAGTATTATTTCAGGTGTTCTTGATCTGCTAAAGTAAACTCTAAACTAATTGTAATGTAAAAGCGCGTTGTTTTGGATCAATAAAGTGCTATTGACCGAGTATCAATGACACGATAGTGCACACAAATTTTCGCGATGGTCAAGTTTCACCCCAACACCCGTAGCACAAAAAGGCACGTCGAAGCAGTGTCTGTCTAGCAAAGCTGACCGCTTCAAAGGGGTTAAGAAGCGCGAGGAAAACGCTTTTTATTTTGTGCCATTTGGATGCTGTTACTCGATGCCCTGAGTAAGATGGAGGCCGCCGGGTTCACCTTTAGCACAAAATCTCCACTCCAGAATTATTTAATTTTAAACATCCTTGGTTCTTGGTCACCAGGAAGCTGTCATCATCATCATCATCGTTTCTGGTCCCCAAGAGTGCGCGTGCACTTCTATGCAATGCTCAATGTGCAGCGTTCGCACACGCGCTTCTTCCTTTGCGCTCAGTGCCCTCAGCCCACCACTACACCGGAAAAAATGCGGCTGGTGAGCTCACGTGTACTACAGCACGTGCAAGCATGAGAACAAGAAGACAAAAAGAGTGCGTCGATTTGTCTGGTGTACAGTGTCTCGCAAAGCAAGGCGTCTGTGCATAGCCTCGCGCCATGAGAACATGCGCCCTCTCGTGGTGTCCAAGCTGCTCCTAGAATAGCAGTAAAACTTCATTTGGGCCTAGTTGATACATAATCTTAGAGGGAATATTTCCAGCGCAAACACAAAGACACACCACAGAAAGGAAAAGACACACACAGCGTTTGTGTGTGTCTTTTCCTTTCTGTGGTGTGTCTTTGTGTTTGCGCTGGAAATATTCCCTCTAGAATAGCATAGGCATGAATTGTGGAGTATAGTCAAATACCGATATATCAAATTGTTGCCTATATCGAACTTTCCGCATATCACCTCGAAGACCACAAGCATATTTATTCTTTTATTTCGAACTCGGTCGGATGTAAAACTGCTATATCGAACGCAGCGGACACAGAAGACGTGTGCCCTGATGAAAGGTGACAAGTTTTCTCACAACATCGCTTCGCTCAGGCTTATTTTTCTGGCAATATTCAGGCTTATTTTTTGCGGCGGTGTCCATCCTTGAAGAGACTACCGCTCATACACATACATACATACATACATACATACATACAAAGAACTTTATTGTGACACCAGAGGGACTAGTTTAAAGAGGTCCTAGGACCCCCTCAACCAGTTGGTGGCTCCTAACTACTGCTCAGAAATCTCTTTTATATGTGGTAAAAATGGAGAAGTCGTACGTCACATTTTACGGGAGCGAGCACGCTCTTTACCCCACAAAAGAGGGGGTAGGTATGTCTTAGCTTGGCTTTGACAGTGGTGCAAAAAACTGCTGCTTCAGCTTCACCCGATAACGTGTTTGTAAATTTTGGAGTGTACGGAACAAACGCATGCAGGCGTACATATTGCGCTGAAAAACAAGTATTTATGCTTTACAAGTGTACTTCACCCTATAAGACACCTTTTTATAGCATGTAAGAGCAATTCTTTCCTCTTTTCGCTGGTTTCAGGGTGGATTAGGTGGCGCTGCCTTCAGATTCTTCTGCCTGTATTGGCATGCAGTCATGCACTTATGACGCGTGCAATGCTGCCTTGTTTTCACATGTCCGAAGCGCACACCAGCGCGCCAACTTTCCCTCACATCTCCTCCTCGTCACTTCTGGAATGTTGGCCTTGGAACCGGTTCCTGTTGTGAAGAGACCGGGTGCACTAGAAAGAGTTTCTCGGGGAGACGATGACGCAACGCACCCAGTAGCCATTGTTGTCGGTGTCTTTACATGTAGAAAAGGAGCGACTTTGCAGATGAAAACATTCTGATTTAATAATTTGTGCTCACTTTCTGGAGAATCCACTGCATGCTGGGACACTCCAAAAGGTACGCTTTATATTCAGCCAAAAAACGGGACAGCGATGAAGGCTGTTAAATCATAGTTTTTGACACCTTGAGAGAACATTAATACAATAGAAATTGGCCTGCCGAAGCCTCACTGTGCTTGGAGGGCAGAGCGGACAGACAGCAGACACGGGAATTATTTTATCTAACACCACTAAAAAAATAAAGAGAAAATAATGCAGGAAGAAAAAAAAATTGTACAAAGCTGCATGCAACATAGACGCATGCGTATAGCAGTGCGTGAAAGAATAAATTGATACAGCACATATGACATCATCTAGCCTTATGTAAGTTAAAAGGGTTCATACGCGCAATCGTGACATTACAGTCACACAGTAGTAGAGCACATAAATCCTTCGGTGAGGTAAAAAAGCGGAAAAACAAAGAGAAAACATAGACAGTCCCCGTAATATTCCGCGCTTTTGTGATGGTATCTACGTTATTTTGGCGCTGTCAGCGAAGACGTTTCGGTCATTGCGTGGGTGTATTGCTAGCTACTTTGCTCCGTCCAATGTTTGCATGAGTGGACGCGGTCGAAACAGCGGTTGCCGATTAGGAGCAGGCCATATTTCTTACTTCCAAGTGATGCAATAAATACATTCCTTTACAGTAGAACCTCGTTATAACAAACCCAGATATAACGAAATATTGGATATAACGAAGCAATCGCAATTCCCCTTGAAATTCCCATAGATGAAATTGATATTGGTTATAACAAACTAATGGTTATAATGAAGTGATTACCGCTCCCCCTTCAACTTCGTTACAACGAGGTTTTACTGTATATATTTTTATATATTTTTATAGTGACCCTTTATTGACCACAGTCTGTCGAAGTGCCTTGTAAAACGATCTTGCGAAACACAATGACTCAATTTGTACAATGACGTTGATCCTGCTTGTAGTGCTTGGCCTGAATGCAAAACAGTCGCGATGTCCTCGATGACAGCTAAGCATGACATTGATTCGCCACAATTTGTGGGATCTGCCAGACTTCTTTTTTTTTAAGGAAATATTTCCCCTGGGTGCATTTTTCGTTCCTATAACCAGCTCAGTGGTTCTCAACTTTCTTTTCGAGCTTATTAAATGCAGTTTCATATAAAGAAAATGACTGCACGCAATTATATGTTTTCAGCTCTGCACCTACCGAGCACACATACCCGATGTGCAAGAAGTAAACGATGGAAAGAGTGCCCGATTACTGCATGTTTCATACACATTTCACACTGGCCACAATCATAATGGCGAAACTCTGCGCCATACGATAGCTACACAACGAACAATGATGAGCAAATAAGGAGCACAGTAACCAGTAATTTCACAGTTCTTTAATTAACACCTCGTTATTTGTGAGGGACACATAATGAGAGGCTCTCATATGATGCCATTCTGAAAGAGAAAGGAACACATATTAAGACAATGCAAAGTATTACAGCACTTTCGTCTTGTACTGCAACATATATTGACACAAGTGTTAAGCCATTACCGTCACGAGTAAGAAAAAGGGTTCTAAGTTTGGATTAACAATTAACATTGATTACTCTTCTCGGAAGCGCATGGCTCAAGAAAGTAGGGCTGGCACTCCACGCCGGCGTGTCAGTACACAATGCCACTCGTGGTGATGCTTAGCATGCAGCAAAACCATCTGTCCAAACCAATCAGGAGGCACCATTTGTTCCAGCTGCCTCCACGGAGAGGACGAGCTGTTTCCACCACAACAGCATGATTCACAGCACAGCATTGGCAAGTGGCAAGGGTGTTGTGTTAGTGGCAACTCTCGCACCCTGAAATCATGCTTTCATGCCATTTCTAATGCTTTATCTGTGTTAATAGTGAACCAATCTAAAAAATTATTGAGGTAGAACGCTTCCTGCTGGGCACTAACAGGCTCCAGTGTGAAACCAAAAGCTGCAATGTGGCCTGGTGAGGGGTCTTTTAACATCCAACAGATTTGCAACTACTTCAATGGAGGCACGTTTTCCTAACGTGTTATCGAATATTCCTACACAGGAGAAATCAATGACCATTTCCTTTCAATATTCGCAATGTGAGAAATATTAACTTGTACAGTCAAACATCACTTGAGTGAAGTAGCATCTGGACCATGCATTAGATTCTTTATCCTACATTTGTTGTAATAGTAGAGACAAATATTGGCTGGCAAGTTGGAAATCTAGCTTGCACGAAAATCCTAGATGCAGATATGCATTATTCTAGGCTTCAGACCCAGTATAAACTAGGTAATTTTTACATGGCCTCCTTGCAGCACTTCAAACTAAATAAACAGCATGGAACATGGGAACATTACTAGGCAGCACAAGTAGTCGCACGTTTTCTTTTTTTGTACCAGATGACAATATTTCTACAAGTTTTTCAATGAAGTGTGTTTGTGAATTATCTTTCAACATTTATCTTGCTAACTTTCAAGTCTCAAGCCTAGCACAAAACATATTTTTCTTTGTTAAAGACAATATCGTGGGAGCTTTGCCGTTTTTCGTTCCGTTATAAACAGACTACATGCCACTGAAATGAAGTGAGACCAGCAAGTTTCTTATTATTCACTACAACCAATCATTTGCTTTATTGATGCTCATAAGCTCAGAGTAATCAGGTCTGACTATATTTGACTAGTCTGAAACCATTTACAAGAATGCAATCTCTCGTTGGAGCATTGAGTTGCAAAGATCAAGTAGCAGGAAATATTTAGCAATAAAAACTTCGATATTTGATAACATCGCAAGCCTGTGGAGCAAGTACTACCTTGTCGCTGTGTCCTGGGTGCTGACTGTGAAAGTGTAGCGGTTTGGGCATAACCAGAGTAGAGGGAACACATGGGTTGCATTATGCAAGTTTCATGGACCCTCTACATACAGCATATATTGTTTTCGTTTCCGAGGCAACTACTAGTTGTGAGTGCTGCTCCCAGTCAGCCGTGATGCTGTGACTAGATTTACACACAGCAAGGTGCCAACCCTGTATATGCCTCTGTCGGCTAATACTACAGTAAAACCTCGTTATAACGAAGTCGAAGGGGAAGCCGTAATTACTTCGTTATAACCATTAGTTTGTTATAGCCAATATCAATTTCATCTATGGTAATTTCAAGGGGAATTGCGATTGCTTCGTTATATCCGGGTTCGTTATAACGAGGTTCTACTGTATTTTTTTGATGCTATAGAGTCGCCTGGGCGTGCCCGCTCTGATGACAGCTTTGCCTCCTGAATATCCATGATACATGAGGCATATGCAGAGGTGCTTCACTGTATTGCTTCACTGTATTACACACATATACACTGCTTTTTAATATGTACGGTCTTATAAGCCAAGTGAGCGTAGTTATAAGAAAATATGTACCAGCTAAGAAACTTTGTCATATGAATAATTTACTTATGCTGAGGTTCATATGCTATGTCCAGGAGCTCACTGGTGAAACTGGAAGCGTATATGAAAACTAGAGTGAGATATGATCAGCGAGATTTTAAAGCTGGTATTTTAAACAAGAAACTGCCCTATGGATGGTGTTCTAGTAGAATGGCGGCGACATTTTTGTGCAAGATGACGTGCGCAAAGTGAATTATCTATCAGGCAGGGCTTCTGCTTCATTATGCTCATCATAGTGCCTTCAGTTACAACGTGACTATTATACATAAGTATTTCAATGAATTTGAAACACTGACATGGGCGAGAAAAAAAATGATGATGCTCACTGGAGCAAATATCAGGTAATAAAAAGATGTTCAATTTCACTAAATGTGAGGACTTCTCTACTGTCGGTTCAACTCAGTTAGTGATGTGGCACTTTACATACTGACTGTAGCAGTGAAAGAGTTCATCCCATGCTGATCTTGGGCACATGTCGAAAAACTGTAAATGACCAAAACTAGATTCTAGAGTGAGTCATTGCAGACTCTCTCCCTCATTTGTTAATCTGATGCCTGAGCTCACACCTATTAATCCATTTCCCTTAATCAGAAAGAAGTGCCATATGAATAGTACTCACCTGTACAAAATGCCTACGCAAGCAATGTGCTTGCAGCGTCAATATGATGCACGATCAACTATCCTTTCCTGAAAAGAAAAACCAAAGATTAATTTTTTTTATGCAACGAACAACAGCATCAACCAGAAGACTCAACCATGACAAGCAGTTGAACATCAAGGTGTCACTAGAGTCTCGTCAATGAAAAGTAAATCGTCATCTGGTTATGTGGAGGATTGGGAAAGTACACAGAAATGGGAGTGAAATGTGTCCGACACTAGGGGCACGGTGGGCTAACCAACTCAAACTATAAAAGAAAGAGAAGAAATGGGAGAGAAGAAAAGGCAGGGACGTTAACCAGTCCAGAACAACCAGTACGCTACTCTACACAAGGGGAAGGGACGGCGAGATTGAAGGATGGAAAAGAGAGAGCACATCGTACAACACACACAGTTTTTTGCTTTACATGGTATGTGACATCCCTGTCACAGCCGCTTGTCCAAGCGTGTTGCTTTTAAGAACTTCAGCACTGCCTTCGTCGGCGTCAGCGCTACAAGAGTGATCGTAAGCACTACAGGCCTTGCAATGGGGTGCGTACAAGATGAGATCGATGGCAAACCAACAGCATTGTCAGAAATTTCCAAGCACCTTAATGCAAAAGGAAAACAATTAGTGCTGTGAAAAATGTGCCAAGTGTCTCACTCCACATGCTTGCAAGTGGGAAATGCTTAGAGGTGTTCAATTCCATCTTGTAAGGCATAAACCAGTGTTACAGTTGCTGGAGCACTGGGATTCATTTCAGCACTTGGGACTCGAAAGTTATTGAATACTGAAGCAGAAACACTTTTATTAATCTATGCTAATTTATCAACCTACACACCATAGCTGATGCCGGTGTCCTATTTTGCCAGCCTTTCTGTCCAGCCCCCGTCGCCCCTACACTTACAAGTTCCCAGCTTCAGTTAGACACTGTGGATGATTCTACTGGGTCTTGTTGCTATGGCTATAAGATAAGAAAAATAACCGCTCACACTGAAAGTCTGCCAAATGGCCACAGCTGGGACACAACACACGACAACAGCAATTGAATTTTGCAGTCATTCTTGGTAGTTTTCTTTTGAAAGAAAGGCACACTAACTTGGCAGCAACAGTTCTTAGCAGCTTTACTGGGTTTGTTTGATAGACAGTTCCACATGTAAATGCACAAAGCTAAACTGCAAAACAAACAAACAAACAAACAAACAAACAAAAACCTTCAAGGGCAAACAATCATGTATTGTAAAGCAAACACACTTGATGACTTGCAACAGACCAAGAGAATACATGCTGAGGGAAGGCCTTAATTATTACCTCGTCAGTTGATAGCACCTCAATTACCAGCATAAAGTGTACGTACGCACCTGAGATGGCGATGTAGTTTATTAGGCTACACTTTAGCTGCCGCTGGAGCTGGCCAGTTTCGACCTACATGCTCAATTTTGTTTTCATTTGGCACAAGCCTCTGAGTCATGCAGGCTTTCTGATGCATGTAGGCATTCCCACTCATTCAAATCCAGTGGCACCTATCATATAGATTTATGTACCACCACACTAATTGCCACGGCTCTCAATATAAACACTGTGAGAAACCAAAGCCACGTGTGTGTGTTGTGGGGACCGGGTACGGCGCGACACCATGTTTTCCATGGAATGTCCTTGCATCCCCCTCTCCCAGCTGGACGGAGTGGCAACCATTGCGGGGGTCCGCCCGCTCCGCCGCATGTGGTTTTAACTAGGCTGCCATTGGACAGCAGTAATTTCTGACGTTTCGTGCGTTTGGGTTTTGGAGATGCCTCGGGAGAACACGCTGGGTCTCGAGGCGGTGCGTACGTGCTTTTGCGGCTCTCCGGGCGACGAGGCCTCGTCGCCCGCGCGTCGTCTCGGGCTCCAGCGACCCACGGCGGCGGCCGGCGATCTGCGCCCATCTACGTATGTTCCTTTCTTTCTATTTTCCTTTTCTTGGGGCGCGGTCGCGGGTACGCTGGCCGGGGTTAGGCTCTCCTCCCTTGCATGGTTCTTTTTGTGTGTTATTGTGTGTTCGCGTGTTGTTCATTGTTACTGTCCTTTGTTTGTGTTTGTGTGCGTTCGTGTGTTGTTTATCGTTGTTATCCTTTATATTTAATTAGATCTTGATTCGGCCTTGTATTATTTGTTTTAACGTGTTCATTAAATTACCATGCTGGGTGAGTGGCGCCTAATGTTCTCCTCCTTCGCCGCGTGCGACGGTTCGTGCTGTCCTGTCCCGAGACGGGCTGCGGGCCGACGCGCGTGGCATCGCAGTGATGCATGGCTGAGACAGCGAGCGCGCGGACGCGACGACCTCATTCTCTGCTCATCGAGTGCTCGAACCCACTGCACGGGGTGGCTAGCGGCGATGCCGTTGCTAGTAGTAGTAGTATTAGTAGAAGAAACCCCTACAGTGTGTAACCTTAACAGGGAAGACAAAGACATAACCAATAATGGAGAAAGACTACATGTGTACATATGGTCTACATGTGTACATATTTCCATTAGCATATTGTTGCTTTCCATTGCCTGTAATTTGGGTTTTAATTTTAAATGCATTTGAGCAATGATGATAGTCAAGCTGTCAAATGCAACTTTCTTCCCATTAATCTGACCCTTTCTGTATGCACAGTGCTCAGGGATTGAAACACAATACTAGGACTACATGATGATCGTGCTACTGGGGTGCGCTGGGCGATCACGAGCGACCAAACTGAATCACAAAGCTTCACAAAGTCTCTCGATTTCACTGAATACTTGAATCATCTCGGTGTCCTCATTGCAAAGTGATGATGCAAAAAGCATCAGCGTCCTTGCAATCCGCATATCATGTTTCATTCGCTGAGCACCGTACTCTTGTCCACCTTCCACCTCGTTAAACTCAAACAAGACCGGCAGTGCACACACCTTGAGGCCAACCCACGAGTCGATGAGCTGCAATCCCAGGCTGCGGGCAGCCACCACAGGCAGAAGGTTGAACCGATACAGGCCGACCAGAGCCTCGATGGCCAGTAAGAAGGGCACCGTGTGTCGCTGGCGCAACGTTTCGTACCGCAACAGCGTGTCGAAATTCACTGCAAGACAGCCACAGCTTCAACTCGCACGGCAATACAAGAAACCTTGGGTGGAATGCTCGTTCACAAATATAAATCCCAATCTGTGGCTAAATAGGTCACATGGGCAGACAACTTGGCAAGCTGCCGAAGGGGAGGCATCATCCCTATGACTGCTAAATATGAGTCTGTGATATGAGTACACGTTTGTCTAATCCAATAAAAATTCTCGTAAACTACTAGTCTGCTTGTGGCTGAAAACTCATTGTAGCTTGGATATTCAATGATTTGATAAATATGCATTTGGATATTCAATGCCTCAAGTAGCGTGATGGACTTAAGTTTGAGTGGCTGTGAGAGTGAATGACTGACTACCAGACAAAAAAGGGCAGTTGATTCACTGTGTGCACCTATGTTTTCTCTTTACTGTTTGCAAAATAAAATGTTTTCTCACACCCATCTCGTTGAAATATTGCTGCAAACAGGGGGTGCAGTATCCTGTCATTATGGACGTTTCGGATCTAAACAGCTCCCAAATCTTTGAGTATCACAATTTTGAGAAAAAAAAGGGGTGCTTAGGATTGAATAAATACAGCAATATCAAAAGAGGTCGACACATCTTATCCAGAGCTATTTTGAAGGTTTAACAGTGCTTTGCAAAACAACACAGATATGGCAAAAGTACATAAGAAAGTCTACATCAATTACTTCCTATAGAAATGCTCAAACAGACCAAATTCTGTGGTCACCAACACAAGTGTGCATGTCCGAAATGTATGCAAATCACTTGTCACATCATAAAAGCATAAAAGCAGCATAAAACAGAGCACTTGCCAGAGATATTTATTAAACCCGAAGGAAATTACACAAAAGAGAATTGGTGACGTGTCACAAAATACAGGCGGCACTTACGGAAGGACCCTTATTTATGCTTCGCAGCAAGGAACTTGATGTGGTAACCTTTACTGTAACACAGCTGAGTAATGTGGTGAAGCATGCTAAAGGTGGAAGGAATTTGGCTTCGTGCAGTATATCAGCACCTGAGGCCTCCATTGAAGCATCAACATGCCCCTAAACTATGTTACGGTACCTTTGAAAGACTTCATTCAAATGGTTTCTACTAATTTGTAAAGCTTGTATCATGAGGCATCAGCAACTGCAATCCTTACTGATCATGCGAGAACCTGAACTGCATGTTTACAGGACAGACTGCTTGGAACTGCTGCGTGAATTGTTTTCAGCTGTTTCTGAGAAATCCATAAAAAAAAAAAACACAATAGAAAAGCATGATACTATGCATATTTATCTCTTCCTGTATTCTCATCCTTACTTGTGTGCCCTGACCGAATACCAAATATTCATTAATAGTACCTCAATAAAACAAAAGAACAATATTATAGTACGCAGATGGGTCTCTAGAGCATGTGACGTTTAGCTGCACTGAAAATTTGAGAACACAAACTCTTGCTTGAGCGAGGTGTTGACAATGTGCTTAAAGCGCACATGCCAGCCTTCTTTGCTGCAATGTCAACAACTCACCTATTGGTATTCCATTATACACAGACTCAACCAAGAGCTGGGCCAGTTCCTGGGCATCGCCGAAACCAAGGTTTGCACCCTGGCCTGCCATAGGGTGTACTCGATGAGCTGCGTCACTGCATCAAGATTTGAGAGATACAAAAGACAGATATGGAATGTTGCAATAAAGTCAGCTGTATTTCCTCATATGCCTATTTTAGCAGCACATACAGATGGCCTGTCAGAGTGATGCTAAAGTTACAGACCCAATAAGTTTAGACCAGGAGTTTTCAAGCATGTTGGCACCAGGGAACCCTGCTAAGCTACATTAAGTGCCAAGCAACTCCCCCACCCCTCCTCCTGGCTAGCATTTTTAATTTTTATTTTCAATAAATTCAAAAGCAAGGGTATATAAAAAGTTTATTCACCAACATGCAACTCAACTCACTTTCCTTGCACCAGGAAATCGATCTGTGGCTCAGTCACACTCAATTCCTGTGTTCAGTCGATTCCTGTGCTTATTTTTCAAATAGGCTAGCGCCGAGAATGCATGCTCACATGCATGTGTTGTTGCAAATGGCAGCAGCATGGGGAATAAAGGAGCAGCCTCCATCCAGAAGGCAACAACACTTTGGCAGCCAAATTTCTCTTTAAGGGCAGTGTTGGCCCGCAGTCCTAGAAACTCATTTTCGTCTTCAACATCTACACTGCTTAAGTGAGCCGTGAATAATGGAGGTTCCCTAGATCGATCACACCTCGGGATCGCCATCTAAGTGTGTTGAGTTGGCGAATGCGGGAGATGGCGAGTACGGAACCAGGAAAAACTTTAAAATTTATCAGAGGCTCACGGAACCCCGAGGAGGGGCCTGAGGAATCCACTTTAAGAAACCCTGGTTTAGACCATAGGTTCTCAAGTCATTTGGGGCCACATTCTGAGATGATTGCCAAAGGTGACAGTGTTGCCTTGCGTAACGCAGCATGTCGCATGTCAAATGGTGACACGTCTATGTGTTTGCCAATTTTCAAACAACCAATCAACATGCACCAAAGATGACAGTTTGGCAATACCACGAAAAGCGATTGTTCTCGGAAGGGTTTACGAGCGGGCGTGTTGGTAGAGTGTCCTGTCTTCACAGTCTACGTCCACGTTGTCCCACACCAGTGCACCGTTTTTCCCCATTCTCAGAATACGGCCATTGGTCCCAAAGTACCCTGCCCGTGCTCGAGTAGTCAATCCCTCCCCACGTTTACCACTTGCCCGCATGCATTTGTGCAGACGTAAGCCCAAGAAACAGGGGCACACAGCCCAACCTCAGTATAATGAATAGGATACAACGAATTATCGGTTACAACTAATAGTTGTTATAACAGGGTTGCATGAGGAAAAAGCTAAATCAGGGGACCTCAGAGCTCTTTGTGTATGCCTGAGCGGGGTGGGAGGAATGGCTGAAGGCCCAGACTCTGTATGCTTCACAGCATGACAGTGGGCACAGCAGGGGGCAAAGATAACACCCTAAACCAACCCTAAGCTGCACTATACCCCCATCCCCAACCTCCTCCATCTTTCCCTGCAGCAGCCCTACTTTAATCCCCGCCCTTTATTTCACCAGCCAGAGGGCACAGCACCCATTTGTTTTTGGGAAAGCTGGTTGAGCTTCCTAAAGGCCAGCTTTAGAACCACTGTCTTTTTTTTTTTTTTTTCTTTCTTTTAAGGGTGGGGCTGGTGTTTGGCTGGGTGGCACAATGAAAGGACAGAAGGACCATGAGGAAAAGCTGTTCTCTATTATATGCCAGTGGGGCAGCCTTTTGTAGAGTTTGTGTTCTTTTCAAAGATTTCACATTCCACTAACCCAGGCCATACCCAGCCACCAGGCTTCATTGTTATAACCAATAATTGGGCATAGGGCCATTTTTGTAAGAGGGTTAGTTCACCATAGAAAACATATGAAAGTTGATGGTGCAGCAGCTGATGATTGTTATAACCGACATATCGTTATAACCCGAATTGTTATAAGAGGGTTCAACCTGTAAATGACTTATACTGTTGCCATTAGTGCACTGTTACAAACATACATTTATAACGAAATAATGGATATAGCAAAGTAGTTTATCTCTCATGCTAAATTTGCTGTATAACGAGATTAAAGAGAATTTATTTTGCATGTTAGTGCAATATCCAACACAGCTTACCTTGTTTGCATTGATAAATCAAGGCATCTGAGTGTCTGAGGAACAAAACCTAACGCTATATATGTATAAACTAATGCTTCCATGTGCTGCAATTCAGTAAGAGAAGGTTCTTTTTTCTGCATGAATACCAAGCTTCCACACACACGAGAACATCTACAATCAGCTATATGTGCCCCTTTCAGGAGCTAATAAAACAAGAGGAATCATAGAAATAAGCTTGAGCAGTATCACTTTTCTTTTTCGAAGTAATATGGCAGCTTATCATAATAAGCATTGAATAATTTTGATGCAAAAGCAGACATTGTTGAGAGATTTGAACAGATAGGATGGTGCAAGACATAACTCGTAAATTATGCTACCTTTTCAAAATGCCAAGGTGCGAGATAAGCACCAGGAGTTGTCTGCTACTCCTTGTGACACAGCCCAGTATAACCAAGACTTGCCAGGTTTAGCTACAAAGTGCGTCTTCACGACAGTGTGGATTTTCCCTGAAGAAGCAGTTTCACGGCATAACGGCCCCATGCAGCAGTGAAACCACCTTTTTAGGCAAATTACACACAGAAAAATATGTCTAGGAAATGTGAAACTGCAGGAAATATATACCTGAAACATGCTGTACTACATTTTTTACAGCCATATTCCATACTACACAATGTTTTTCATGTCAATAAATAATAACGCAGAGGCTAGCAGAAGCCACTTGCTAGGTCTGTTCAATTAAGAGTGCATAAGCAATCAATTATTGATGTCACAATGAGTTAATAATAATTTCTGGGGTTTTATGTCCCAAAAACACAATATGATTATGAGAGATGCTGTAGTGGAGGGCTCCAGAAATTTCGACCACCTGGGGTTCCGTAATGCGCGATGACGTTGCACAGTACACGGGCCTCAACATTTTGTCTCCATTGAAATGCAGTCATGATGACTTGGTGCAGTAACTATAACGTGGCACCACTAGACTGCATTTTGTTTGTGTCTTCTGGCTTAACAAGTGCTTTCTCTAAACAGATGCGGTGTTCTCGGTATTCTGAAACGGTAGTGGTATTTACATGTGAGACTCACTAAATCAAGAAAAATCAATTTTCCCTTTAATGAGCCTTAATGTTTCTGAGATGCCAAGAACATCACATCCTTGCACAAATGATGTGTAGTTCTTTGCTGTCCCAGGCAATCAATTCTGTCTCTACTTATATGATGTGTTTCTACAAGTTTTGCCAGAATACCAGGCAGTTACATACAGCTGAATGTTATCCACATGCTCTGGAAGAAATAGCACGAGAAAAACCTTATTATCCAAGAAAAGATATGACCTAATGTCACTAAAATGTTGGAGTTGTGCCTAGATAAAGTACTGACAGAGATGTAGCTGTTACTTGACTTGCACTTGTAAGTAGCGTATTTAACTTGTTGCTTGATTACAATGTTTAGGTGCTTTAGTATAGCACAAAGGCAGTCATCTTTTCTTGTCGCCCCTTCTTCCATAAGAGCTGTGGGAGACTAGTACAGCAGTCACATTTCACGCACAGACACAATATGCATTATGAGGTTGCTTGTAGATGTATGGCCAATGATAGCTACTACTCCTGGAAATGTGCTCGTTAAACCACCATTCTCTTTGTTTTTGAAGTGTTTAACATCCCAAAACCAGCTCTGATTATGAAAGACGCCAGTAGTGGAGGTCTCCGGAAATTTCGACCGCCAGGGGTTCTTTAACGTGCACTGACATCGCACAGTACACGGGCCTCAACATTCCGCCCCCATCGAAATGCAGCCGCCACGGCCGGGATTCGATCCCGCGACCCTCGGATCAGCAGCCGAGTACCATAGCCACTAGACCACCGTGGCGGGGAAAACCACCGTTCTCTAAGTAAGTATCCACCTCAACTACGAATGTTGCCTAGTGAACAAACTCATGCTGCACGTCACTTAGTTAAAATAATTTAGATTCTGAGATGTATACTGCTACTTGTTTGCACTGGCTCCAGGAAATCTGAAGAACGAGGTCCAGATCTACACATGAAGCCTATTTGAAAGTATAATGGTAGAACTTGAACAGAACAAGCCAGAGCTCATGGCTGCCGCTCAGCCCTTCACCTTCTTTATTTTGCAACAGTGACAGCTATAACAAAACAGTTTTTGCTCAATACATTTAAGAGCACAATATAAATGTGTCCGCCGATATGTTCCTTCTTCTAATTCCTCAGCTATTTCAAGCAGTTCGAAGCCTACTTTGCGGTCAAGACCACTATGCTCCCGTTTGCAAGAATTCTAGGAGCATGCATTTTTGAATTTCATTATTGCTTCTCTGCTTGAACCAATCACAATAACTGCAAGAGTTTTTCATGACAAAACCACATCACAATCATGGAGCATGCTGCAGTGAAGGGCTCCGGAAAGCTCGACCCCCCTAGAGTTCTTCAACCTGTACTGACATCGTACAGTGCATAGGCCTATACGTTTTGCAACTTCCATTAAAATGCAACCACCACGACCAGGACTGAACCTAACCGGATCAAGGTGCAAAGAAGGAACAAGCATACTGACCAGTTACCTAGCCTTTAAAAACTGTTTTACAGTCAGACTTGACAAAAAGGTTTCGAGACGAGACAGTGGAGAGCAGACATGGTGCTGCTTACCCGATAAGGGCTACCCGGGGTAGCACATAGTGGGCAGCATAGCTCAGGCCCAGAGGGAAGGTGGCCCGGCTCGCTGGCACTAGTGAGAGGATGCGCATTGGGGCATCGCTGCACGCAGGGGGCGCTGGTGGGTCCCAAAAGGAAAAAGAAAGAAGACAAAAAGAGGTAATGCGTGATTGTTGTGACACAAGGACGTCATCCACGTAAACAGAGACAAAGCACCACTTGAGTCATGGTAGAACTCATTGTGGGCCTTGAGTGTCAAGCATTCTTGCAACTATGCTATGTAGCACAAATAAATTGACACAAGCACAGGAAACTGTACACAAGGCAAGCACAACTCGCACTGTTTCCCAGTTCATTATTTCAGTGGCATATGCTGAACTGCGCCTGTCCTACATATGCTTTGTTAAATTTGTGTCAACTTACACAAACATGATGTACCGGACCTGTGTATAATGAATTGTTGTGTATAGGCAACAGGTGCAGATCACCTTGAACGCTTCTCTATAAAATTGTTATTTTACATAGCAAATTACCTATGTCTCAAAATTTATTTTGATCTCCTTCAGATTCGATATATCTGTGTTCAATTGTATCAGTGCCACCATGCTAGTTCCAAGAGTGCTTCGTCATCACGTTCCACTCCCTAGAGATTTCGGGGGCAGCATTCTTTGCTGCAAGGCTTTCCTTGAATGTGAGCTCAGACACTGCCAATTAGAGGGGGAAAACAAAAAGCAAAGGTATGAAGGGCAAAAACGTGCCTTTGGTTAGGTTCACCGTGGCAAAGAACAAAGAAGAAAAAGGAAAAAAAAAAAGACTTACTTTGCCAGGCTGCTAGTTCTCCAAAAGCTACTTCCATAATCAAACCACCATTCGAATACCATGGTGGCAAGCAAAACTAGTCGCAACGAAAATCAACAAATCTGAAATATCTTGCCCAGTTCCTTGGACATGATTCAGCTGAGAGAAAGGGCATGAAGCGTCCAGAATCGAGCCCATCAGAAAACGTCCTTTGTTTTATGAGTTGCTTAGAGGAAAAGTACCTGAGAAACCCAACACTATTTTAATAAAGTGCTATATTGATACATGCAAAAAGGCTTCCAGTCATCATGTGAGTGCTTTATTCAAAGCACCAGTAGCTTCAATAGAGATGTGCAATTACTGAAAAGGGTGTCAAATACCTCATGTTTAACTCATTAGATGAATCAATGAAAGTAAAAAATGACAAATATATAAAATTTTTACATAATGTCCCCCCCCCCCCCCCCCCAAGAGTATTCGGAAATAAAGAAAAAGATGAAACTATTGGTTACAATCCATGGTGGCGTGAAATCGAAAGGCCGAAGTCATAAATGCGTGCCAAACCTCTTTAAGATGTCAGTACTCCGTAAATTGGCTCACTCACCGATGCCGAACCTTTGAAGTACAGATGTAACAGTGGAGAGGGCCGTGTTGACCAGGGGCATTTGCCTTCCTTCACCCCACTGCAGCAGATGCGGCAAATAGCAAAAATACAAAAGGCTGTTGGCACATCAGCCACACGTTCAGCGTGCATTATCATCATGATGTGAAAACATTAACACAGTGGTGCCATGAAAAGGTTACAAGTATGCAAAATTATGAGTGTTTTAAAGTGAATTCGAATACTTATGTTCAAGCGGGGATCGAATATTTCTCAGATAATATTCGAATATTTCTTGAATGACACTAATATCAAATTATGGAGAAATGTGCTGGGAAACGTGGGCAAAAATATTTACTGCATGACTAGTGTGATCCCACAGTGTCATTCCAACGTCCTGAAGAACAGTCCAACAGAACCGTACAACAGAAAGCTGAGTTAACTTCACTGCAGTCCACGAGTGTTAGCTTTCCCGCAGTACACGAGTGTCAGCTTCGCCGCAGTGCACAGGCGTTAACTTCGCCACAGTACATGGCTGTTAGCTTCGCCGACATACAGCAGTGTTAGTTTCTCTGCAGGACAGGGATGTTTTGCAGTGCAGCATACACATGCAGGAATGGGCCGCTTGTCACGAGACCTAGCATATTTTTTTCCCTTAATTACCAACTTTCGATAGTTCGAAGAGTAAAAGTTCAGTGCGAATCGGAAATTATAGAGATTTCGGATATTTGAACACCCCAAGTTACAAGGGATCTTAACTGTCATTTGGCTGCAAACATGTAAATGCAATTAATCCAACAGCATCAGCAAAGCGCACATATGATGTGTAGTGTTGTTTTAAGCGATGGCCAGCGTGCTTGTTGGTAGCTTGGTGTGTGCAACGATACAGGAAAGCAAAAGGTGACCCCCCCCCCCATTAAAAAGAAGCCTCGCCGACGTAATAACATGCAGCTACGCAGGTGTAACTTGGTGCGACTTCTCAGCCGAATGTGTCCGCAAGTCGCTTTGCATTCTCAACCAAAACTGACTAGCTCAATATCCCAACCAATTTGTTGCTGCAACTGCAGAGCCCATGAAAGAGGCCACCATACTGTAAGTATAAGTATGTGGTTCTTTTTTGACACAGTTAAACCCAACCTTGTTTTTAATGAGGTTGCATCAGACAGGAAAAAATCTTCATTATACACAGAAGTTATAAGCATATATGTAGTTAAAACACTATACTAGTGGTGAGACTATTTAGTATAGTGGTAAGACTATACTAGCGGTTTTGTCGTAACTAATCATTAATTATATCCTACTTTGTTATATTTACGTTTGACTGTATACGAGGACGACACCTCATAGTCTTTTGTCTGCGTTACTGCTATTATGTGAAGTTTGAACCTAACTAACGGCAAACAAAAACGACTAAAGGCAACTCACTCAAGGGATCAATGCCTCTTGAAGAAAAAGCTATCGTGTTTCTCAAATTTCCCGAACACATGCGCCGAGAACAACTGTGCACTATCAAGTAACAGGCATGTAAAAGCATGCAGAAGCTTCGGAAGAAAAATTTTCTTTATTCAAAAGAACCTCAGTCAATCTGGTCAGATATTCTACACAACAAAAGACCGATCTAACCGCGGTGTTTCACCACGCCACCACTACCACAGTGCATGCCGGAACTTGTAGTACTCGAGGCAGTCGTGGTACACTTGAATACACGGCTGCTGCATCAGCAAACGGCATTAACGAGCTTTATTGGCTTTACTTCGAAGAGTTGTGATGGCTGGGTTTATGTGCTATGTGCCGGGATGCTATGAGAACAGCGTAAAAGAAAAACGCCTCGGGTTTCTCGTGTTCCCGGAGGACTGTCAAGTTCCGGCAGGAATGGGTGCGGCTCGTACGTAGTTGTCTAGCGCATACAATTGAAGGCGAAGAGGAATCTAGGATTACAACCCGACAATAAAGCAATGCAGTTACTTCATCTGCATGGAAATGCTGAATGACTCACGAGGCTCTTGTTGAGGGCGTCCACGAAAGCTGTCCTCTGGCAGCTGCATCAGCTTGTCAGCCAGGTCAGATCGTACTGTCCACACTAATGAGGAGTGTTCTGAATCCAGCTGCAAAGGGCATGGTTTTGAGCAAGGTTGCATAGGGCAGGTTTGATAAGAAGCCAGGGCTCAAGCTGAAGTAGTCAGACGTACGTGTTTCATTCAGTCTCAGTGTCAAATTTGGAGCGAAATATGACAGAAGCAATATCACGAATAAGTTTTTCCTGAACACTAAATAACGCCATTTTATATGAGAAGAAATAGCACCAAGAGCAATATTTCCCCCTCCTGCTTAGTGTTCAAAGAAGTGGCAAGCAGAGTATACTATACGTAAGTTACATACATTGTTTTACATCCATAGTACCTGCACATACCTCACCTAAAGTAGAGTTCTTGCCAGCGCCACTTTGGAACATTATAGGCAACAGCTTATCAGGAATGTTAAATGTTGAAACATTTTTTTTTCTCTTGAAGCCATAGGCAAATTCACTAACAAAGCCACTATATTGCCAGTCCGACTTCAAATAGTTAAAGATGTGGTCCCCATGGTAGAAGATGTACAGAAGAGATTCATTTTGTTTAGTAATTCCGCTTTAGTAAAGTTCGCACACAAATGCGTGCCGTGCAGCACAATAAAAATTGGTGTGTAGCACTAGCACAGCAGGTGGGCAGTGACATCAGCATGCTAACCATGCATTTTTATACATGTGCACAACGCCTCGTCCACTGCTGCCCAAAATCCGGCATTCAGACTGGCAGTATTTTGTTAAATAAATAAATAAATAGCTTCATTGTATGCAATAATTCATTAAAAGTGTATATTGGTAATACTGCTTTAATGGTAACACCATTTTTCATTTAATTCACTATAACCTATAATTCGTTATACCGAGGTTCAGCCGCAAAATCATCTTCTGAGTGCTGCGCGTGCAACTGTTGAGTTGGACTCGTACCAAGAAAAGTACTGGCCACAGTGTTGCCAACTTACCGGCAGCAATGCGACCACGCCATTCGGCAGGAATCGTTGCCACGCCACCGAGTTGTCCACTGGCTGCAGCGGATGAACAGTAGGGGAGGAGTGGAAGCAGTTAACAAATGATTTCCTTGCTCAAAACACGAGTCTCCTACATCAA
The DNA here is from genome assembly GCA_013339685.2 of Hyalomma asiaticum. NCBI lineage: Eukaryota > Metazoa > Arthropoda > Arachnida > Ixodida > Ixodidae > Hyalomma > Hyalomma asiaticum. The sequence goes on along the minus strand of CM023487.1, from coordinate 47,448,169 downwards.
GTGTACACGAGAACATGTCGTTGAGCTAGTTGGTTCATTTCTTGAAGCAATATGTATGGCGCTAAATCGACGGGACAAAGACAAGACAGAACACACATGGGCGCCCGAGTGTGTTCTGTCTTGTCTTTGTCCCGTCGATTTAGCACCGTACCTATTCCTTCAACTTTACCTGATTTATCATTAACAGAGGACAGCCAGGGTAAGTATCGGAACATGGCTATGCGTGAGCAACAAGCACAAGAGAGAGAGTAAAACACAAAAAGCTGGCTGAGCCCTTTGGCTTTACTGATTCATTGATCTATAGTTACAAATTAAATTGGAACTATTAAATACTTTGTCACCACAGAGACCTCTTTTGTTGCCACTGACAATTTTCACCAAGGATAACGTACATGCTTTGAAATCATTACTCATTTAAAAATACATCACAAGGTGACATGCCACCATTTGTGCAAGAACAGTAGAATACACACACCCACACACAGGGATGTGCAAATAGCAATTTCTTGAGATGGAAGTGAGACTATCCAAATATTAATGTTTGAGAGTGAACTGAAACTTTTTTGAATGATTCCATGCTAAATTACATAGAAAATTAGGGGCACGTAATTATTTGAGCTTTCAAATAGTTTTTGGATAGTGTTCACTATTGAATTTGATTTGTTTATAACTTTTACTACTTTAGCTATTGGAATTTTGTAATTAAAAGAAAAAAATGTGCTGTCTTGTGACAACAGACCCATTCCAGCTTGTGGTAGGCTTTGCTACATCACACTTTAGTGCAGCAAACCTTTAGCTTTCTTTAGCCATGTTTAGCAGTATATTTCCTCTAAGACTGTACAAACAACAAATTTTTGGGCATGAAGCAAATTCGAATAGTAATGTTTGAGTGTAAACTGAATGGAATATTTTTGGAATAGCGATTCCATGTAAATAGACAGAGAAAATGTACTGCTGAACTGTGGGCAAAAAACCCAAATTTATTGTATGACTAGTGGACTCCCAATGTGTCATTCCTAGAACAACAGTCGAATCCTAAAGGATGGTTTCACAGTGAAATGTGCAGACACAAAATTAACTTTGCCGCAGGACACAAGTATTAAGTGGCAAATTGTACTACCTACAAGAATGGGCCACTCATCACAGGACATAGCACATTTTGCCCTTTAATTACAAACTTTGAATATTTCAAATACTAGTAAAAGTTTGATGTGAATGAATCGAAAAGCAAATGCCATTTGAATGTTGAGATATTCATACACTCCTAGCTGAGCACGAACAGGACCAAAGCGAATGATCTCTCTTGTGAGGGCGTCCAAGCATGTTCTTCTACTCTTCCCGTCTACACAGAACCTTGCACTTTATGGTACATGCTTGTTTTCGTTATCCCAGAGGGTGGAGTCTAGGGCCCCATCTGCCGCTGCAGCCTAAATGGTCCACTCAATTAGTCTTCGTTAATCCTATACCAGAACCCTTTCCAATAGCAGCCTCTAGCGCTAAAGCAAGCATTTTGTGCTATACTACAGCTTCGGCATTGAAGGATCCAAACTAGTTGGCATCCCAATGGAGGGTAGCAGACAGAGAGCATGGCATACCTCACACAGCTTCACCGTGGCAATGATGGACTTTTGGTTGTAGTTCCACTGGAGACACCTCACACCCATGCTTTTGCGGACTTGCGAGTTGAAGCCATCAGCTCCCACCTGTGATTCAATAAAACTGTGACAGTGCATGTGTCAGGTGCTTACTATTATTTTTGTTTGTAGCTTCCTGTGCAATTACACAGATCATATCTCTATGAAATCTCGCTATGTGCACGTGTGTTACACTCCATCAACCACACTGCCTTTGCTGCACATTACCATCACATTTTACAGTCACAGCTAAGCATTGATATAACAAAGTAGGTAAAATTGGCAGTTTAATTCCGCTATATCGAAATTTCGTTCAACTGAAATTCCGCTTTTTATGCAAAGTGTAATCGTCGAACGATCCTTTTCTTACATGGCAAAAGCTGAAACAGCATTCAAATGATATGGCAGTAAAAAAGAAATGAACTTCAATAGCGGTTAAAAACAACTTAATGAGCAAACAGACAATGAAGCCTACGAAAGCATAGGGGAAGTTACTTGTAGTATTGTAATTGTGGAGAGAGTATCAAGGAATTCAAGTGGACGAAAAGACAAACCTGCCTTCGGTGGGAACCGAACCCACGACCTTCGGATGTCGCGTCCGATGCTCTACCAATTGAGCTACGAAGGCGGTCGTCCCCCCGTCCACTTTATTGTGTATATATGTAAGTATTATCCTGGGAGTGTTAGGCAGCGCCACTCGTGGCCAAGGCAGCGTGTGTGGAACACACTTTCTTGCCAGGAGGCGCCTCCTGGCAAGAAAGTGTGTTCCACACATGCCGCCTTGGCCACGAGTGGCGCTGCCTAACACTGTGATGATAGCGCGGACGAATGTGATGGTAGCGCTAACTGTGATGATAGCGCGGACGAATGCTGTAGCATGAGTAAATGATGTTACCGCTGCTTGCACACGGCTACACCTGGCAGTGTGTGGCAGTTCTGCCAGGACGAGGGAGTTTCTAATCGCCACGCTCAAAGGTGCATTTATTACGGAATTCGACTAGTAAAGTTGGGGTTTATTGTGCAAGCGTGTTTATTATGCAAGTGAATACGGTAGCTTCGTATATTTCAACATTAAGGCTCACAGCTCACATGAATGCACGTCGGTGCTTGCATCAGGCCTACTGCCGACTAATTGGGTTTGCTGTTCAAGCTCCGAGAACATCATTTATGAAAACACCTCCCACAAACATGTAGCAGCGCCTGATTCACAATAATGAGTCCAGAGGTGACTTCTTTGGGTTCTCCTTGTGCAGTGTGGTACGAAGTTTGTTCATTTGTTCTAGTGCCTGCCCACTAGTATGAACTTCAAATGTTTTGAACAGTTCTACAGTCCCACTTGAGTTAACCAGCTTTTACTGTACGCCAGTTGTGGGGCGTGTAATATAGTGTGCTGTCAAGAGTTCGACGAAAGTTCGTCTGGTCAGGTATCATGATGAGGATGTAGATGCACTCACTGACCAAGTCAAGGTGAAAAAAAAAAAAAAAAAAAAAACCGGAATGCCTGGCTTGCGTACTTTCGGCAGACCGTAAATTGCGGGTGCAGATCCATTAGTACACAGGAGGCGATAGTAAAGGTGCTTCTGCTGAGGCGGCACGAATTGGAAAATCTTCGCGAGCAGTTTCTGCAGTTTAGATTGGAGGCTAGTCGTGGGGTCTTTCCGCATCGCCACGTAAGTATCGCCGTCCGAGAGCAAATTCAGCATCTTCTGATCGTACTCACTTCTGTTGAGTACCATGACGGCGTTTCCCTTGTCCGCAGGAAGTATGGTGATGGAGGCATTGTTCCGGAGGCCCTTGATGGTCGCTTTTTCAGTCGGTGAAGACCGTGCACGAGTGCCCTGCGTCCGCCACTTTGACAGAACATCGATAGTGCGCGTGCGAGCTTCGTCCCTTACTTCGGGAGGAAGCTGTGTGACGGCTTGCTCTACGGCGCAGATCACCTTCGTCGGATTCGGTGGGGTGCCGGAATTGAAGTTTAATCCTTTGCGCAGGATGGCCAGTTCCGATGCAGTAGGTTTGTACGAGGACAAGTTGAGAACGGCGGCTTTAGTTTGGGCGTCGTCCTGCGGCCTGAGTGCGTCCAGTTTCCTTTCTTGTGACTTCTTGCAGTTGCGTTCCCTTAGCGTCGCCATGAAGTTGGCGTGAAGCTGTACGTCTGGGAAGTGACGTGTTCAAGCAAGTTGGGCCCGCTCGCCGGAAAGACAGCTACACACATTGCCAATTCCTCAGCTTTCGTGGAAAGAGTGCGCGACATTACTGTGGATGAAGACGACGTCATGGTGTCCTTCGACGTCAAATCGCTCTTCACTTCGGTACCTGTCGACTTGGCCGTAGCAACATGCAGAGAGGTCCTGTTGGCGGACGAAACGCTCGCGGAGCGCACCCCGTTGGAGGTAGCGGACTTGTGTGAGCTACTGGAATTTTGCTTAAGCCACACCTACTTCACTTACCGCGAGCAGTGTTACAAGCAGATCCACGGAACTGCCATGGGGGCCTCCATCTCCGTTACTACGGCGAATTTGGTCATGGAGGTGATTGAACAGAAGGCGCTCGCCAACTTTGTTCCCAAGCCCAAGATATTCGTGCGCTACGTGGACGACTGCTTCTGCATCGTCAGTAAGAATGATGCCCCACGGCTCCTGCGTCTTCTCAACTCTACAGAAGCCGCCATACAGTTTACCGCGGAATATGAGTGTGACGGCAGCCTTCCTTTCCTCGATGTGCAGGTGAGCCGTACCGGGCCTAGCCTTTCGTTTGCTGTGTACAGGAAAGCAACGCATACCGGACACTACCTGAATTTCAATTCGTCCCACCCAGCCTGCCACAAACAATCCGTTGTTTCTTCACTGGTGACGCGGGCAACACGCATTTGCTCAAGTGACGACGCAATGAGGAAAGAGCTGCAAACAATACATCGAGAACTATTGACGAACGGGTACCCGAAAAAGTTTATTAAGAATGTTGAAGATCGTGTCCTCCATACCAAGCCATCCCAGGGCAGGTCGTTTCGAAGACGCGCCGGCATCCCATATGTTCCTGGAGTCAGCGAAGCCCTAAGCCGTATCTTTTCAAGATATGACCTTCGCGTTGCTCACATACCGTCCGACAAGCTTAGGAATCAGCTTTTGAACGTGAAGGACCGCTTAGATAGCAAGCGATACCCTGGTGTTGTCTACAAGGTGCCATGTGCAGACTGCAGCTGCAGTTACATCGGCGAAACCGGCAACTTCACCAGAAGATTAAAAGAACATAAAAGGGACGTGGCCAACAACAAGAAAGCATCAAACGCCTTGGCTGAGCATGCCGATAACCACGGTCATCTCATCGATTGGGACAACGCCGCTATCATAGCTAAGGAAAAGAATTCGACCACGAGACTGCTTTTGGAATCTGTTTTTATCCAGACAACTGAGGACACTATCAACAGGACAGATGGGAATCTACCCGCCAGCTACATCCGGTCATTACGTCACATTTTGGCATAAAATAGCGACATACGGCTCTTGCCTGCTTAGTGTGAACAAGGAACCCGTACGGGTCCCGAAACGTCTCTGTGTTTTTTTGTTTTTTTTTCACCTTGACTTGGTCAGTGAGTGCATCTACATCCTCAATATAGTGTGCTGTTTGCAAATGTGCTCTCCACCTCTCGCCACTCTGGTAGTGGGGAGGGAGAGGTTTGCTCTTGCCCTCTAAGAATGGCTGGAAGAAGCGCTGCTTCACGTCGGCAGCCACGGCTACCACACTGTTGTGTGGTGCGCGATTTGAAGAATGTGTGCGTGAAAATCCCGTGCAACCCGTCCACTGGCACCAGCAAAAGTTTCAATTTATTACCCTAGCTTTACTTTCTTGCAGCAGTGAAACTTTGTTATGCTGAAAGTGTGGATAAGGGTGTTGTTGCAGTGAGGCAAAATTATTTGAAGCTTAAAGCGCGAAATGCACATGGACGACATGCAATGACACAAACAGCACTGACTTACACCTGGCTTTATTTTGTTGCACACATAGATGTATATTATACACACCTGACATGGAAACAGGAGAAAATGAAGCAGATGAGTCACACATTTGAATCGGTGAAAAACAACCAACCTTTGATATCATATGTCTTGTGACAGAAATTCACACCCTTTGTCCGAAAGAGCAATCGAAGCAGCACTGACACACATGTCCCCACTTTTCAAGATTTCTTAGGCTTCCATTATTTTATGTGCGGTTTCATTTTGATCGTGCATCCCCCTGCACTGTTTTCTTCTCTTTCCATACAAAATGCGCGTATACAGTATCTGTGTGTGCAGGGAAATAAAACCAGATGCAAGTCCCACAAGTCCTACATTATGTTAACACTAAGGACATGATGCATTAAAAAGCTAATTGCTTCATTACCTATGAAGAATTTGTACAGCAGTGTCCATTTGTGCAACAGTGTCCACAAAACCACATTTAGAAAATAGAGATTTTGCATGACTTTTGTAAATTCTACCATTTCTTTCCTCGGAAAGCATTTCTTGTGTACCGTCAGCCGAACTGCCCAGATTGTGATTGCAATTTGCAGCATATCCTGGAGACAAACATCCTGAAATTTCTGTTAGCCTTAGGACTCCAAATACATAAAGGCCCATCACGAAAGGGGGGTCATTGCCTCTTTTAATTCCGAGATGTGCCTCACAGCACTTAATAATTAATGCAGGCTATAGCTGCCTCAGCTTGTGATAATCAGGAATGGAGATATTAAATCCGCCAATTTCTAATCAGAGCAGACAGTTACAGCCGGAACGGCTCAGACACGTCATTAACCAAAACTTACCAACAAAGAGGCTTCGAGGGGCTTGTCTTCTCCGAGCACCTGTATCCTGACAGGTGGACAAGGATCCATCGGGTCACGTCTCTCCAACGTTGGCAGCTCGTAGTTCGTCACCTGCAAAACAAGCGCAAAATAGGATGTTTACATCTGTACATTTTTGATTCACCCAACTGTTATGAAGTGACAGGCAGCACTTAGGCTGCGAAAAAATAGCGGATGCCAAAGAAGTTGAAGTAGGATCGCGAGCACGTGGCACGTGGCCTCTTGGTTTTTTCTGTTTGGAATAAGCGGCAAGGTAGCGACTCACTGCTTGGCGCTCTTCAGGCGTATTGTCTTCCGCCGCACTTCGAAGCCTGGTTTATTAGTCGACAAAGTCCTTGGACTTTACAGGCTCTCTGTATTTGCAAGCTGCACACTACACAGGAGCACGATTTTAGTAATTAACAAGCCCAGTTGCAAAACTAATGTATCCATATGTACACGACACAAGGGCTTGCTGCTTGTAGTCACAATAGATGCCCTTTCTGCCTGTTTCTATTGCCGTGTACTGCACGTTTCGTGCTTAGACTTAGTGGGTCATCACATGACAGCTGTCACAGGGACAAATTCGAGCAAGAATCTGCTGGAAAAAAAAGACTCGACATTTGCTGTGTGATGAATTATAAATTACAGCAGGCAAGGCTGTTTGCTATCAAGTGTCACATCATCAATTTTGTCCCTGCAGGCACCAGTAACTACATGACAGTCAAGAAAGTATGAAAACAATCTGCATGCTTTGCTTTAGTCATGTTTAATGGAAGTGCATGTTGTTAAGTCTACTGTCCTCCACTAGAACCTATTAGGTGACCACAGCAAGGTATTTCTTCCTAAGACTCTCAAGGAAGAAGATCGTGTGTAGTATCACCGGCAAATCACCTTCATTATCTGAAATAGAATGGCTGATTCGACACTTCACTAAATAATTGAACACATTTGCGCATTGAGGGCACAAGGCGATGTTTATACCAATGTTAGGGTTGAATCATTTGAATGAATAAAACAATAAAGCATGCCTACCTTTACTCCAGAGACGACGCGCACCACTTGCGATGGAAGTTGTGCCAGCCGACGATACAGCGCATCCGCCAGGTTGCCCATGTCAACATCGAATGCGATTTCGTTGGCCAACGTGCGTCCAAAGAAGGCGATGGAGGCAGTCGAGTGCGACTCCCAAACCTGCAAGTGAATTCGGAGCTTCACTTGGGGCAGATTGCTCGTCAACTTTGCACCTAATTAGTGGTTTTAGACTTGCACAGGACAGGCGCTGCCACGTTATTCTATGAAAGTCTATGACCAAGGAACACTGGCTTCAGCGACATTGCCAAGATATTGGTTATAGCAACATTATTTGATGGATGATTTTCAGTGCTCCATATTTCGTTGAAAAAAGGTTAAGTTCATGGGCTTTAATTCCCAGAACAATGATATGATTATGAAGGATGCCAAAGTGGATGACCGAATTTAATATGACCACGTGGGGTTCTCTAGCATGTGCCCAAACCTACAGATATGGGTGTTTTTTAGTATTTGACCTCAATCGAAATGCTGTCACTGTGGCTTGGTATTAAATACACATTCTAAAATTTAGCAGCACAAAGCCATAACTGTTAAGTTACCGTAGCAGGTAGCATTCCCCGAAAATCTGTTTTGTTTCAAACATTTATCTTGCAATATCAGCTTTAAATTGGATTTTTTTTTCACTGAAGCCAGAGACTGTTAATTGCACACAAGATAAGCATAATTTGAAAATTATTTGTTTCAAGCTACACATATTTCATTATGGCAGATGTCAAGATATAAGTAACAGTTTTTAATGAGTGAAACAAACCTCGTTATAACAAAGTTGAAGGGGGAGTGGTAATTACTTTGTTATAGCCATTAGTTCGTTATAACCAATATCAATTTCATCTATAGGAATTTCTAGGGGAATTGTGATTACTTCGTTATATCCGATAGTTCGTTATATCCGGGTTCGTTATAACGAGGTTCTACTGTACTCGTCAATCATCCTTTTCTTTGATAATGTTAGGGGCGATGTTTTATTCACAAAACCGAAGCCCAGGTGGAAGGCAAAGCAAAAAACTATTACAGCTGCACATGCTGTGACATTCTCCAGCTCTGAGAATTACATTAAGAGTACATGAAAGGATTAGCTGCTTTTCCCCCTAATGTCTTTTTTTAATTGACAAAAGATGATAATAAAGTTCAGAAAATGCACAGTAATCCAACAATCTCATTATTTACAAGAAGATACAAACACAAAGCATGTAAGCATGTACATTCAGCCTAACATTATGCTTAATAAATCCTGTTCATAATCCACACGTCTGCTTCTCTATAACGAGCATCCACTTGCCTAACGGCAGCACCTGTCATAGTTCAGCTGAAACTCCTAGCTGCAGAGGTTGGAGTTTTCTCCTTTTTCCATTTCACTACATCCGAGAGTACGCATTCCATGCCATGGCACTGAAAAAACTACACTTGTTCATGCTGTTTGCAGAAATAACTACATTGCCTTTACTTGGCCAAACTACACTGCAGAAAAGCCAGCTTTAGAATTATGGAAACAGTCTGTTAAATAAACTGAGAGATTAAGTTGCAAGAATGGTAACATAATAACGACAAGCAATCTTTCAAAAAGCCAGCCCTGACTTACCCGCATTCGCTTGATGGTCTGCACTTTGGACTTTGGCAGCATGTTCCACACACCGAGGGCTGTAGGAAAAACAATTTTAAACCAAGAGAACAACAGTAAAACAACAACAAAATGTTACATCACTCTAACACAAACAAAAGAGAACACCATGATGGGTTGTCAGAAAAAGAAAGCTAGCAATGTACTAAATCAATCAGCTGAGATTACATATGCCAGTACACCACAAAAGGAACATCCGGTACTTTTTTACGGTTAATTAGCAGCCTTGCACAAGCGTGTCGTTAATATGCAGGCCAGTTTTGAGTGGACAGCAGCTGTGATACACGGCAAAAATGAGGAGTAGAGCACCAGGCACAAATGCAAAGGACCACTTTCTTTTTTCCTTGCAGTAGCTTGCTAGCTACCCAAAACATTGATCAGAGAAACGTAAAAATAGCAGCTAAGCTGTAAGATTTCAATAAATAAAGAAAGAAAGCAAGAGGCTCTAGGGTTCGAAATCGTCAGCTAGGCACAAGCCGTTAGAAATTCCAAAGTAAGGGGGCTCTCAATGAGTTTCAACCCCTGAGCTTATCTAACATGCAAAAAAAGTCTTGCACAAGTTGGCACAATGTCTAAGTTCACAGCCAGTGTTCACCTTATCATCCTTAATACATAGTAGATTGTGTGCAAACAATAAGGTAGTTAACTTCAATGTTACTATAATTTTTTTTTCCCATTTTCATATTCCAGTGTTCAACCTTGCCACCTCTACAGATGCAATGTGGCTGCCAGCACAAGTTTTCATGTACAACGCAAAACAGATAGTCCTCGCTATATCACCACCAATATCATCATTCTAATCAAACTACAAGTAAATCCTGTGAAACAAAATGACTACTTCCCTTTTTAAATGGCAAAATGAAGGCGACACCATTTTTGTTGTGTGCTCCGTGCAATAATTGCTGAACTGTAGCCCAGCCAACAAGCACAAAAAGGTTGATTGTTGGCAGTTAAACCACGATTACAGTTCGAACCTTCTCCGCTGGTGCTGCAGTTCTCAAACAAGGACTGTCGGTAGTTTTCAAGCCGACATAAATGCTTCCTTTCATGACGACTGTCTGCCCTGGTGGTCTAGTGGTCATGGCACTTGACTGCTGGCATGAAACACATGCAGTCCTGGCCATGGTGGTCAAATCTTCAACGAAGGCAAACATACTAAACGCCCATGTACTGTGCGTTCTGAGTGCACGATGAAGAAACCCAGGTAGTCAAACTTTCCTGAGCTCTCTGCTACAGTGTCTCATATTCATATCATGGTGTTAGTATGTTAAACCCGAGCAATTATTATTATTAGTACTATTATTATTTAATGAGAAATGTGCATCAAAGCAGCTATCCTAACTGAAGATATAATGCTTGGCGCTGTTGAAAACAGCACAAAACAAACAATCATACCTTGCAAGAAGCTCCTGCTTCCGGGGGTCAAGGCATAGACACGGTTACTCCAATTTTCCTCATCGTGATCGGAGCGGAGTTGACGCCTGTCTATCAGCAGCACCCGCTTGTTGGCAAATGCCTCGGACGTTCCTGCACAAAGGCAAAACACGTTCACGCCACATCCCAATGTCTGAGAGGCTGTGTTTGACATAATCCGTGGAGTTTTTCCGCATTCTCCGAAGGGCACATGTGCTAGCAACATCAGCAGCACAACTGGGCGCAGCCATGCAGTATAGGACCAAGTGATGCTGACGAGAGTCAGTGTCCCTTTGTAGAGCCAAGTATGTACATCGAGTCCAGTGTGGGAACTACAGTCAGTAACATATTATTGGTGGCCCGTTATTAAGGTGAAAGCCTTAGGCATCTAAAATGACTATGGCCTTAGGATGGCCTTGCACAAACCTTGCACCACCCCAAAATATAGAAATGTAAGAAAAACCTGCATTTATGGCCATGTGTGTTACATACCTGGAGTGGTCACTCGCCTTGACGGTCAAAAGTGGCTCACAGCTGCATGCGTCATCTCTAGATACGTGGGTATGCGCCACATATCATTTTACATGGCGCAAGAGAAGGCTGCCGATTTGGTAATGCCTTATAAAAGGTATAAGTGCTCGCATTGTCATCGCGAATGGTGATATAAATGCCAGCATCCGTACTTTCTTACGGAGGCTCATTAAGTCTTGACAACATATTGAACCAAAATGTATGTTCCAAATGCGTGACTTAATGTGAAACTTAATGCATTATGAAGTGTGTTGAAGGCTTTTGCTTTGAAGCCTAACAGATGTGTAACACAAGCCATTAATCTTTCTTGAGATGCTTTCTAAATGTAACGCTTTCATTCTACATTTGGGGAGACTTGATTTTTGCACTGCAATGAAAAAATTGCTCTGTTATGGTCAGTCAAACATGCACTGTTGTGTACAGCGAATAACTAAATTTTTCAGATCAAAATAGCTAAGAAATAAACAACAATATACAGGACAGGTGGATGATGTTGATATGTACATTTAACATGAAAAAGCGATGACATCCTTGCCACATATTTGTGCTTACAACATTTTGACTACTGTTTTCGTAGTAACCGTGAGACATAACCAGTTACTTCTGGTGTACATGAAACAACACTTTCCGTTGCTGAAACTAAAAACAGGCTCACTTTTCTACTCCAGGTAACTAAGCGCAATGCTGTTGCTTCTTGTAGGAACTCTGTGACCAGCTCCACCTGTGATATTACTTTCGGGAGGGTACACTCAGCAGGCATCTGGCAATCAAATGTCGTGTGCCAGCATAGTTTCAGGAAGGACTGTTTTTTGGTGGTTTAACGTTAGCAAGTGTCAACGAGCATAATTATTTACAGTATTAGATGGTCCGGCTAGGTCACTGGGGGGAGCGGCAGCTGCATAGGTATGCCACTTCATGGTGCGTGTCCAGAGTGGTCATTATTTCACCAGGATCCGTGCTTCTAGAGTCAGGGCCATTAGCAACGAGCATGCCACTACATTTATGGCCCTGAAGGATCCAATTAAAACACTGGCAGAATGCCCCTCACGCCGTTTACTGGCTGTAAGCTGAACAGCCCCTTTTAGAAAACATACCCAACCAGGGGGAGCAAATGCACGGATGGCCAAGGTCATCTGTGTGTTTCTATGTGTAGTGTTCCTTTCACTGGTTGTGTATTTTCAAAAATCATGAACCACCACTACCAGCATTTCACGCTGGTGACTATCCACTGCCTACTTTTAAGGCGACAGCCTTATTTGGTCCATGAGAATGCTAAGTATGATGACTTGGCGTTTCTGGTACCAAAACCTCTAACTCACTTATGGAAGGGTAAGAATGTAAGGCTTGCATCATTGACAAGCCATAGCATCAATAACTTTACATGCTTGCTACTTACATCACAACTAACGATGATAAATCACGTCATTCCTCGGCCAGACATATGCGTAAAGGAGCTGCACACACGACTGAACGCTAACCTTTACAACCTATGGCAATCAAGGAACATTTAAAATAAAGTCTCACACAGAATGTCGCAACAAATGCCTAAGCAATAGTCGTAGAATAATAAGGAAGTGAAGCGTCCAAGGATTTTAAGTCATTGTCGAATAACTTTCACAGTTCAAGTCGTCTCAGCATATAACCAGTGAATCTTTTTTTTTTTTTTTTGCGCGTGCCCAGGGCTGGATGGCGTGCAGCAGTTTCTCAGCAACAGTTCTCACCCAACGCACAAGCGAGGGCTGCTCCAGCGAGCCCGGCTCCCGAGATGACCACATCCCAGCGGTGTTTGGTCAACTCGGACGCTTCGTCTTCGTCGGCATCCAGGCAGGCCGGCGAGGTCCTCAGTAGACGGCGAGATGCCGGCGACATCAGGCGCCGGCACCGTCGAAGTAAGACGATCGACTGCATTTTTTTCCCACAGGTGCGACGTACGCTGAAACGTGATCGCCGAAGTCAGACTTGTACGCTCGTGTACGGCTCGAAAACACACAAGGCAACGACAGCCCCGACCACTCCTGTACACCAGCTCCAACAAATGATCGCTCACACTCTTCGGGTTTGCTACGAACAGTCAATTGCTGACTGTTGCGTGGAACTACTCAAGCAAATGCGGTGCCCTTGAAAACTCGCGCACGTTCTCTTGCCTTCATGTAGATCACGTACTGCACGCTACAACAGCTGAGCGCGACCGCCACAGAACTCGTTTCGTTTCTTACTTTCTCTTCATAGGTTCGCAGCAAACAACTGCTAATATTTATAAATGCAAAAATTATAAAATTGTGCATCAAAACTAACTTGGTATACAAATTAGTGTCATAAAGTAACCTTATTTACCAAAGAAAATGTGTCCTTAGTGTAAATACAGTCGCTGCGATCCTGCAGCGCGTTGTTTCGACCGTAACCATGGCAACAAGTTAGCTCAAGCGCGTTGCACGGTGCGCGGCCGCTACACCGTCGCATGCGCGCTTCGAAAGACTGAATTGATATCTGGGGAAATACGTGGAGGGCTAGTTTTACTTGAAGGTGAACGAAGGTGAAGAAGATGCCGCCTGCTCTGATCGTACGGGTAGGAAGGAATGCCTCGTCGTTTCAAAAGTTGTGACAACGTCTGTGAGTTCTTCATATGTTATCAACCACTGGCGGCGTGGCATGCACAAGCAGCACAACGTAATTCTTCAGGCACCTTCTTTGAGTTGCGAAAAACGTTAAATGCACACAAATAGAATGTATTGTGCATAAAAGTAAAATGCGGGCGCGATACAATGGTTACGTGCACTGAGACGAGTGGTTACTATTCCATAAATGTGGCGAAGGAGCATGAAAAAAAGAAAAAAAAAAAAGAAAGCGGTATTAGAAGCAGCAGAGCCTGCACGCAACTGTTGCAATGAAATCTGAGGAAATGCATGTGCTTTACATCACTTTACGAACAAGATTTCGGAGGCGGATTCTTTGTAATATTACGAGATATATATATATATATATATATATATATATATATATATATATATATATATATATATATATATATATATATATATATATATATATATACATATATATACACGCTAGAAGAGTATATGTGACTTGCTTGAGTAACGATTAACTGCTGGGGCTTTCACGTGCCAAAAGCACGGTATGTGAAGCACGTCATATAGTGGAGGGCTCCAGAAACTTATGACCACCTTGAGTTCTTTAACATGCAGCGATCACTCTCAGTGAATGCACGGGCCTCTGGCATTTTCGCCTTCATCGAGAATGTCACCGCCGTGACCGGGATCGAACCCGCGTCCTTCGGGTCGGCACTGCAACATCACGACCGCTGTGCCACCACATCGAACCGACCACTATATCATTCGGAAAGCCCATGAGTACGCAATCTATCAGACACCAAGTAAATAAATAAATAAATAAATAAATAAATAAATAAATAAATAAATAAATAAATAAATAAATGCGATGGAAAAAGAAGCGGCTTTCTTCGACCTCACGAATTTCCCGTATAATTCAATATTGACATCCACGCGCGTGAGCACGGACTGCCGGCTACTTCACATAATGACTCCCACAATGAGATTTTTATTTGCTAGTTCTTGTCCCACTTGATATGCATGTCTCTCCAGCGTTTTCGTAGCGTAATTTGTGCGCTGCAACCCCTTGCCAACCCGTAGCTGACTGGTCCAAAAATGGCCGCTTGCCAAATATCTGATACATATCCCTCGGCAACCTGTGAAAACTGCGGCCATGTATATTTTCAAACATAACATTATTTGTGTCATTATAACTGATGCATTTACTTATTCAAAAACCATTTGCATCAAGTCTGCTTGGAAGAAACGGGGGGATCGGACACGTCGAGATGGGTGCATGGTAGTGTCGCCTTTCTTATCTGAAGCATGTACACAGTTATTAGTTAGGATAGTTAAGCAGTAACGTCAATTATACCGAGGCCATTTAGAATAGCAATCATCGAGGCCGCTTCGAATAACCTGCCTGATAGAGCATGATGGCGCTGTTTGCCACGAGTGATTATAGACACGCTTCAAGCAATATTTGGCTTAGCTAAAGCATGTTTTTCCTCACCGATAGACATAATGGGGGAAAGCCAGCTTGCAGTAGCCGTCTTTCTCAAGCGAAGCTTATTTTGTGACTCTCTCAAGTGTCGGAGTAGGGACTTTGTATGCAAAAGCAATCACCATCGTGAGCGCACTGCGTGCGCACTTCTTTCTTCCATTGCGCTTCAAGCATCCAAGTGCAAGGCGCGCTCGCGTAACACCTGTACGCTCTTCAGTGCATGGTGGATAAGCGATGTGAATATATCTGAGCCATCCATATGCGTCGCTTGGATTTTCTTCCAAAGAAAGAAAAATACGACATAAAGTTAAATAAATAAATAAATAAATAAATAAATAAATAAATAAATAAATAAATAAATAAATAAGCAGGCATGCGAAAGCCAAATTTCGCTTGCCCTCCATTTTCCCGATAGAGGAAAGGCACCTACATTTTCGTCGAGCTGCATTTGTTTCAGCATAAAAAGTATCGATGGGTTGAAATCTCAAAATTATACAGGCATTCGCTTACACATGCGTGTAGGTGAACTTGCTCTGTGTACAAGGAAGGAAAGGCACTACCTCTTTTGTGAAGAAATTAAAAAACAATGTCGGTAATTACCTTATCGCCTCACACAGAGTGGCAGCACAGCGCCTGAAATGTCGCGCAGCAGAGCTCGAGGACACTGGTTCAGTTCTAGACCACGAGGGCCGAATTTCGATCGCAAAAGAAACGCAACAGCAGTCGTGTACTTACGTATCAGTAAGAAAACGACGTCAGTCAGTCGCAGAAGCTCCTGAGAACATGCGAGCCAAACATTACATTGCACTACAAACACCAGGGAATTCATAGTTTGATTTGTAACGTAAAATTGTAGTGTTCTTCGAAGTGAGGCTGGCAACTAACTCTTTTGGATACGATCGCACACAATTCTACAAAATGCTGGGTGTAAGAGAATACGGCTGCTCCAGGGACACTTTTCGCAATCTCTTCGCGTTGAGAGCGCAGCACGTAAAAGGGTCTCGGCAGCCCGCTGATGGCTGACGAGATAACGCGCGCGCCAGCAATGGCGACCGCGCGAAGTCCACAGTTGCTACTCGAGCGACCTCCCCCCCCCCCCCCCCCTTCATTTCTCGCTTATTTTTACGCCCGTTAAAGACGAGCGGGCGCTTCCTCTCCCCTACGATGGCCGCCGTCCCGATCGGGGCGATGTTATCGCATGCGCCCTCCGACCGTCGGAGATGGGTCGGGCTCGTTTGATCTCTGCTTCAGCCGCGTTCGTCGCCCCACTCGCGTGCTTTTGCCCGCGGGTAGAGCGTACGATGCGTGGGAGATTGTTACCTATTTGGACTTTATATTGGACATGAAGGCGACGGCAGAAACCCGTCGAGATTGTCTTTATTATTGCTATCACGATAAAAGAAATTTGTTACAATGAAGTGCACAAGCAGTTGAAGTGTGCAACGAATGTTGCTTTTTCTGCACCAACAAATCGATACGCCGCTTTGTCACCGAGGGCCCAGCCTCTAGACAGCCGGTCAGCTTCTGGTACGTGCTGAGTAAACTTTTTCTTTAAATTCGGGCGCTCACTGAAAGCACGTGTAGATCGCGTACCTTTCGTCCACCGTCTTAGCCGCCTAGTGAATACGTAACCGAAGAAAGCACGTCGATGGGCTAGCGAAATCCACTCTGAGAACCCATGTTTTAGGGGATCGTTTGGGATCACGTTCGATTATGAACAAAGGGCTTATGACTTATGAGACATGAGGAATTGACAAGTCGGTACCACCGCCTCGTTTTTCTGTGTACACGTAGGTTGCGATGGAGGCCACACTGTTGCAGTCCTATCGCAACCGGGGGAGCATGCGCTGCTCGTCTCCGCTGAGCACCGTGGTGTCCGTATCGTCGGCCTCATCTTCCTCTTTGGTGCGGTGCGCGTCCGAGTCTGCGCTGCAGCAGGGCGGTGCTCCCCCGTCCACGCCTGTCGCCCACGTGCGCCGTGTGTCACGTGCTGACAGCGCCCGCTCGACGGACTCTTCGTCGTCCACGGCAAGCCGTCATCATGATGCAGGTATGATCGCTCACTTACATCACATACATGTAGGGAGAGGGGGAAATAAGTGTCGAATTTCCCTGATGTGTAGAGCGGACGCTTAGCCGTGCTCCCGACATGGGATGCAGAAATTAGCGTCTTTTTCCTAAACCAAACCACAACAATCAATCAATCAATCAATCAATCAATCATCAATCAATCAATCAATCAATCAATCAATCAATCAATCAATCAATCAATCAATGAATTTGTAGTGTGTGATAACAATAATCATTTATGGTGTTTTACGTCCCAAACCACGATATAATTATCAGAGATGTAGTGGAGGGCACCGGAAATGTCGACCGACCCAAGTTTTGAAAGTGCACTGACATCGCACGCTACACGGGCCTAAACATTTCGCCTTCATCGAAATTCAGCCGCCGCGGCCGGGATTCGATCCCGCGACCTTCGGATCAGCAGCAAAAGTGCCATAGCCACTAGACCACCGTGGCGAGGCAACTGTAGCAACCTCATAGAAAACAGCTATAGGCAACACTAGCCAGTACTTTTGCTGTGCGTCTAGTGTTCTCATTGCTGCAACTCAACGTTGTAGTTTACACTTCGTTGAGTTAGCGTAGTGGTTGACATTTCGTATTTATTCTAGTTTCACAGGATACTTCTTACGTTCGATTCTTATCCTCTGGGGGAATCCCAGCCTATGTGCTTATGCGTATGTGTTTTTATGGGGGAGGAGCTTGTATGTTTGTATGTACGGTATTGCCGCGTTTCCTGACCTCCCTCGCCTCGCCCCTGCCACTCCTCCGCTTCCACTTGAATATAAGCACTATAGGTATAACATTAACAGGAGTCATATTCTGGTGCTTTCTATGAACAGCCGTAAAAGAGCTGTTCTGACCAGAGTTTTTGTTTTGTGCAGAAAGCTTGCAGGCAGTCCTTTGTTTGTTTGCACGTAGTTCGTACACACTCCTATTTTTTGTTTTCTTATGCTTTTATTCTTCCTTGTGCTTTTTTCTATATGTGCGTTTGTTGTTCTCAGTTTCAATATCATGATGATGGGATAGCCGGCTCTGACGTTTGTGCAATGGTACAAATATAATTAAGGTGCTATAGGCACCAGAAAGTGACACAGATTCTGCGCAAGCTCTTGAAAGCAGCGGACCTAAAACCACTAATGTAGCCTATGCCGTGCCTTGTTTCGGGTGCACGTGACATGCCCGACCTCTTGTGTGTTCGTTGTGTCTCTCCTCAATGAGAAGATGTGACACGCAATCAGAGATAAATTAGTACAACAGTAGCGGAATGGCTTTCACAATGCATTCGTCGTAGTATGCGATAACGCACAGGATTTTTTTTTTTATCTGTGCACAGACGCAGGAAGCCGACCCCACAGCGCGGTGAGGAGGCGCAGCGCATCCTGCTCACCCCGTTCGTCGGGGGTACCGTCGGATCTGACGGACTACCCCGGCGCCCCTCGACCAGCTCTCATCGTCAAGATGAACGCCTGCAGCTTGCTCAGGCAGAGGGAGCTGGCGTGAGTAGCATTACGTTTGTTGGTACAACGCCACAACCAGACCTCCGAAGCCTGGACGGTTCAGTGAGAGCCAAGTAACTTCGAGTGCGGCCGCTCATGTCCGATACTGTTGAATTTAGAGTAGTCAATACACCTCTTAATTTCGAGACGCTAGCCATCACGCTTGTGTGTAGGTTGTACATATACTCCATTTTTTCCGTACGCTTCTATTCTTTACTGAGGTTTCTTTTTCTGTATGTGTGTTTATTGTTTTCATTATCAATATAATAATGCGATAGCTGGCTCTAACGCAGCCTACCTTCCCATGTTTTCATTTAAATAAAAGGAACACTATAGGAATTAACTTAATGAGCAAACAGACAATGAAGACAATGAGGCTTCATTGTCTGTTTGCTCATTAAGTTGTTTCTAACAAATAAAGAACGAGCCCTTGACCCCTTCCCTTTCGTTACTATAGGAATTAGATTGATTTCACAAGGGGTGGGGGGTTGGATCACTTCGCGCGTTGCTGCGTCGTAGAACGCTAGCCATCATCATCATCATCATCATCATCATCATCAATCATCATCATCATCAACAACAACAACAACAACAACAACAAACCGAATAAGAAACGAAACAGCGTGCGTTGTGATACATGTACTCGCGAATATAAATTTTGCCACGCACAATAGAATCAACTGCGGTTTGCGCATCTTGCGCAGGCGCCGCCGTGAAAACGAGCGACGCGAGCAGAACGACAGAGCATGGGCCGAGCGGCGCAGGCAGCTAGACAGGGCGCAGCTGAGCGACCGACTCGAGCTGGTGCAACGGCGGACACCGGAACCAGGACCCTCGGCCAAGGAGAGGCTGAGGGCTCTCAGGTATGACCGAGAGCTGCGCGTGTCTGTGGTTTGTCAGTGTCCTCTGTTCCCAAGCGGTGCGCACAATAGCCTTACTAAGGTATCTTCAACGACGCCCCTATACAGGATGCCTGTGTACTGGAAGAAACAGGCGTGCTACCGCTAAAATTCATAATCTTGTCAGCGGAAATCAAACGAGTTGAGTCACCTGTTTATTGCAAAGAGGCTTGCAAACAGCTTGTTTATTGCAAACAAGTTTGTGTTGCAAACAGGCTTGATGGTACCCTCGGTGACATCGAGAGAACGGACGGCCTCCCTTGGCCACTCGTTCCGTGATGTTTTGTAAAGGCTGCACCGCCTCACGCAGAATAAGCTTGCGGCGAAGCCACAAAATGGGTGACAGGGGCCCGATTGATAGTCGTGGATAACTTCGCGGAAAAAACGTGTACCTTGAAGTTCTGTAAATTCTATGGTGCGCACTCAAGATGTTGCGGTGTAAAGGGGATATGTACGGTCTCTTAATCATGTGTTACACTGGTTTATTTATATACACCGGGGTAATTCAGGATTCGAGGACGTCTTGACATGTTTCAGCCACGGTGGTAAATTATCTCCACAAAGTTGTCAGAGTGCATCTCACAGAAACTTCCCAGATTTGTTAACAGATCTACACGCCTTAGCCCTGCACCGATCCCGCCCCCCCCCCCCCCCCCCTTCTCCACCAAGCCCGGGCCAATGAAGAATCAGGCTGCCTCCAGATTCACATCTATCATCGCGTATCACGTACGCAGGCGCAGTGCTCTTGAGCGAGAGGCGGAGTACAAGCGAGAGATACAGAGCATGGAGGCACGCGTTCGAGCCATGCCGCTGCTCCTGGAACGGCAAGCTGTGGTAAGTGGTGGTGCACTCGCTGTACTGTTCTTTTAAGGTCGCTGTGCGTTGTTTATATGATAAAATATAACCTTATTCCATGCGTCCTTTCGAATGTATGTCTTGAGTACGGCTGACCTACGCACACCATTCCCGTGCTCACGCAATACAGTAACGTCATGGCATTGCACGTCGAAAAAATTAAACTGGACATTTCTCGCAAAACTTCAGCAGTACCTGAGGTCCCACCAAAAGTACTTTGGCTTCGGTTGACTTATACGTGATGCATGTTTGTCATCATGGAAACTATATAGCATGACGAGTATTGAAATTGAAGTTGCTTTATTAACTTTTATTGACTGGAAAGTTGCCACTGTCACTAAAACGAAAAGTATTTAATCATTGCATTCTCCCAGTACTAACGTATGGTGCAGAAACATGGAAGTTAACTAAAGATCTAGAGATTAAATTAAGGAGCACGCAGCGTACAATGGGGAGAAAAATGATAGGTGTAGCGCTAAGAGATAAAAAAAAAAAGCGAGCGGAGTGGATCGGCGAACAGACAGGAGTAGCCGATATTCTTACATCAATGAAGAGAAAAAAGTGGACGTAGGCAGGGCATATCATGCGGAGGACAGATAACAGATGGACAGTAAGAACGACAGAATGTATACCAAGAGAAGGAAAACGTAACAGAGGCAGGCAAAAAGTTAGATGGAGCGATGAAATTAAGAAGTTCGCGGGCATAACGTGGAACCAATTAGCTCAGCTCAGGATACCGGTAAATTGGAAATCGCTGGGAGAGGCCTTCGTCTTGCAGTGGACTTAACAATAGGCTGATGATGATGATTATTAGCCATCCTGTGCACATACATATACAGATGGGGGGATTGTAGAATAAGAGCTGGCCTTGGAGAGCTTGACGTGTCACAACTTCTTCCTTTTGGCAGGGGGGCAACATCACACACGCGTTCATACATGTGTGTTTTGATCGTGTAATATTACCTGTTCTTTTTTTTTTCGAGGATGACTACTTTACAGCGTGGAAAAAAGAAGAAAGGTTGTGAATACAGCCTTGCGGCGTGATAACGATCCAGTAATGCAGAGACATACTGACTCCACTTTCGCCAGTTGCCACACCGCTGAATCCGGACCACCCGAGCAATGGCTCATGTTCTGGCACAGTAACTGTAGTTCCTTATTCTTCAATTTCTCCCATAATGAGCTTATCTACTGCAGTCGTTATTGAAAAAAATTGGTTCTTTACCTACTGTCTGCATTACCTGCCAAACAGAGAGGCTTGCCGTTTCCTTTAACGCTTCCGGAAACAGCAATGTCGTCAGGTTCCGCAACATGGCTTTGCAGCGCGAGGTTCGCACAGTTGAGGGAACAAGACACTTTTCTAACGAAACAGCGGCTTCCACCAAATGCGACTAGCTTTGTCGTCGATAACGTTGCTGGAATGCAAGGTCTGAGAAGTCACTGCAGTGGCACGTGCTTACTCACGATTGATTTCTGGGGTTTTACGTGCCAAAACCGCGATATGATTTTGGGAGGCACCGTATAGTGGGGGGCTCCGGAAGTTTCGACTACCTGTGGTTCTTTAACGTACGCTGACCTCAACATTCCGCCTCCATCGAAATGCAGCCGCCGCGGCCGGGATTCGATCCCGTGACCCTCGGAATAGCATCCGAGTACTATGGCCACTATAGACCACAGTGAGGGGACTACTCGCGATTGCGGCGCGGCTCTTAGTGTTTCTCTTCTGTGGGCAGATACACACGGTTGCGTTTGCTTTATTACGGCTTATTTATTCATTCATCGTAGACTACAGACTCACCAACTCAACTTCGTAAAAGCTCATAACATCCCCACGTTGGCTGACTGCCGAAAAATCGGTCGACTCAAATTCTCGCGCAATATTTCGACTGAAACACTTAACGTTTCTGCACCTTCATTTTCCAAGTCAACTACAGGAAGGACAACACTGTACGCTCGGAAGCACACCCTATAACATATTCTTGCAAAAACAGAAGCATTCAGAGTTTTTTCCCCCCACGTCCTGTTCTAGGTGGGAACAGTTTACCTGAGTCAGTTTGCGAGGCATGCCGATATTGATGAACCTCTTAACTACATTTGTCGTGTTGAACATTGAGCCAGTTAAACTGTTATGTTACATGTTGCGCGAGTGTGAATTATTGGTGCTGTTCTTCATTTCCTTTGTTAAATATCGTCCTATCGAAAGTGCCATATTATATGTACAGCGCCGGTATTTTTTCAAATTACTTCTCTGCTTTTTTCTCCCATGGCAATTCTATTCTTGCCTGGGGTATGTCGGCCTACAGTATTGTAAAATAATAAATAAATAAATAAATAAATAAATAAATAAATAAATAAATAAATAAATAAATAAATAACCCGTGCGAGAGCCCCTCTATCGCACTGTGCGGGGAGGCGTGCACTGATGACTGGCTGGGGTTAGGGTACGTCAGCATTACGTTTTGCGTTGAGGCGAAAGGCTCCGCTGGTTTTTTAGCGAGCAGTATACCTTCACAGGTCACTTACTCGAAGCCTCGCTTTCATTACTAACTAACTAACTAACTAACTAACTAACTAACTAACTAACTAACTAACTAACTAACTAACTAACTAACTAACTAACTAACTAACTAACTAGGCCTGCTAGTCGCACTGCCGGACGACTACGAAGTGGGTGACTGGCAATGAGACAATAAACACTCTACATACTTTAATGTCCGAGCTTTCTTTGCGGTTGCTGGTGATGACGCTCAAAAACCACGCGAGGACTATAACTAACTAACTAACTAACTAACTAACTAACTAACTAACTAACTAACTAACTAACTAACTAAATTTCGTGTACCCCGTGCCCACTTCAGGCGGCGGCCCGGCGCAGACTGGAGCAGCAGTACGAGAACAAGCTGAAGGAGCTAGGATTGAGCTACGAGTGGATACGCGACAAGGCGCAGCAGCCCGACGACCGCCAACGCGAGCAGCGCTGCTTCTCTGCGGCGACGCCCGCGACCGCCAGGTCGCGCCTACACTCGGCCTCGGCGCATCGGTGTCCCGCCATCCGCTCACCGCCTCCGGAAGCCACGACGGCCGTAATCGTGAGGCGGTCACGCAGTGCCTCGTCCAGCCTACGCTCAGCGCTCAGCCGAACCGAGAGCGCGAGCGATTTGTCCGGACCTCTGCAAGACGCCGAAGACGCCGAAGATGGACGTGCGGAGTTCGCTGCGCGACACCTTACGAGCGAGTATGATGCTACGGGAGTGATGTGTGTGGCTCTGAGAGACACATAAAATAGCTGCGGAGTTTCCTTTTTAAATTCATTTCAATCCTTTTTATATATATATTTCGATAAAAGAAAGGAACTGTCACAGAAAGCTACTGCCATGAGTAACTTCACGGGGGAGGGAACACTAAGAATAACTACCAGGGATTTATCACCACCCCTCCCCTTCCTCCCCCCCCCTCCCCGAAAAGAAAAAAAAATCCAGATAACCAATGACTTGGTATCCACACACCCCCACGTAATAGTTAAACCACGGGTGACCTCGGACTGCGCCCCTTCCCAGCTCCCCTCCTCCCCACTTGAGTATCGTGCTGAAGCGCCGGTGAAAAGTTGGCGATGCGCAGATCCGGAGTTCCTCAGCGCGTGAAAACGATAAAATATAGTTTGTATATGCAGAGGTGTCGCTAGAACGATCCAGGCCTGCCAGTCGCACCACCGGACGATTACGAAGTGGATGTCTGGCAATGAGACAATAAACAGTGTACATACTCTAATGACTCGGTGTTCTTTGCGGTTGCTCGTGATGGCGCTCAAAAACCGCGCGAAAACTCGGACCAACCGAGATAAAGCTAGGTGGGACGGTCAGCTTCGCAGCTTGCATAGTCTTCGACCCTCAGAGTGAAGATATCAATAGCCCAACTGCTTGACCTCTGCTTCAAGCTGAAGCCGTGAGATGGTGCAGAACTCGACACATCGCACAACGATCCGCTTTCATGAAAGGGTGTTTGTCCAATGCTATACCTGTAACGAGCTGTACAACCAGCTGTAGGCAGCGAAAGTACGCACATCACTCGCAGAAAGTCTCGACATTGACATATATTGAACATGCGTCTTCGCATACTAAAACTGAGCACATTGTACGCATGGAGGTTGTGAAACGAATCAATTTGTCACACAGACCGTTCCCGGAAGACGAACGCGGCGACGCGTAGGCATCACCGATACACCATGGCGATAGCAAATCCGCTGGCATCGATGTGACTGACGCCGACTCCCATTGGGATAGTCACAAAATACAAGATAAACAAATACACATACGTCGACTTTAAAACAATATCCCGCTAAAATTTTCCGCACAAACTAGAATAAAAAATAAATTCGTCCGCACAGACGGGTGGAAAAAAAAAAGCGCTTGACGCCGCCAGACGACGTCAGCGATTCGCTTTGTCCCGCGCACGCGACGACCTTTCTTGACTTCGGCTGCTTCGCTCCCGCGTCAGGCTCCGGGAACGCTTGCGCTTGGCGTTTAGCGGCAAAGAGCCTCGCGCCAGCCTGAGCGGAGATCGCAGCGCCCATCGCGCCGCCGCCATGTCCCGCATCGTGTTTGCCGGCTGCAGCTGAGTGGTCTCCGGCAGGCCCAGAGCCATCACTCCGAAATGCAGCAGCAGCGCCGCCGCAACGCCGTACGCCGCTCCCTTGAGCTCGGCCTGTCGGATGTCCGTGATGAAGGGCGACACGAACGTGCCGAGGCGGCCGCACCCGTAACCGAAGGCCAGCCCGGCAGCCCGCACCACGGTCGGGTAGAGCTCGGCCGATATGAGGAACATGGAGATGACGCACATGTCGAACACCAGGAGTGAGGAGACGACGACGCCGATGAGCAGCTCGTCGGGAGCTTGTAGCAGGTAGACGAGCGCAAGGGCCAGGGACATCGCGGACAGGGCGACCATGCTGAAGGCCAGCGTGCGGCGCCGGCCGGCGCGCGTGATGATGTGCACGTCCACCAGGATCCCGGTCAGCTTGAGGGACGTGAGGACGGCGCGCGCCACAGCGTTGCCGTGCATCGCGTCGATCGAGCGGAGGTTGAAAAAGACGGCGAAAACGAGGAACCAGCAGCCGACCATGACGGCCGTCCGCTTGCGAAGCCGCCGGTTCACGACCAGGTCCGTGGCGCGCGCCCCTGCGACGAGAGAGAGAGAGAGAGAGAGAGAAAGAGAAAATGAGGGATCGTGATTGCGGCAGGTTGAAAGGCCGGGTACGAGGTAAGCGACAAGCGGCACACTGTGGCACGCAGCGCGTTAGGTTACGAGGTTAGGTTGTGTAAAGAATTCGCTTAAATGAAGCAGTCAGGGTTGCGGTGGTTCAGTTTTTACATAACCTTGGGAAGTGAACCACTACTCGCATCAAGAAATCCGGAATACACGAACAAGACTCTTCTCCCTTCACTGACAGCAGGCGCTTTCAACTTGACAGGCAGATACTTCAACCCCTTGGCCTTCTTGGCTTGGTAAGCGAAGGCGGTGGCCTTCGCTGGCCACGGGTTCATGTCCCCGGTATCCTTTTTTGTTTCCCCATTCCCGTGTACACTGCTGTCGAGATATCCTCACTACCGGAGACCCTACAGGGGATTACTTTTCCACTTGCACTTTTTCGATTCATCCGCCCTCTCACTTTCACCTTGCTACTGTGTAGAAATCCCCCATAAATCATCCACGATGTTTGCGTAACCCAATGGCTCAGTGTTTTCGAAGGCCAAGCCTTTATACACATTTTCTGCGGGCGTCCTGTTGTCTCACGCATACTGCCGCGCAAGCAACGTCGCGCTTTATCGACGGCGGATACCTTGGTCGTGAGACAGAATAGAAGCTGAGAGTGACGCTTGTGTTTCCTGCTGCTTCTTTAGCTCCGCCTTGAGCCCGGACAGGCGCTCCTTGAAGACGTCCAAGTCCACCATGTTGACGTGCGCCGCCCAGGTTAAGACCTGCTCGGCGCGCCTCGTGTTCGACACCGCCAGAAGCCAGCAGGGGGACTCGTCCATCATGTACACGGCCAGGACTAGGACGCTCGTGGGGACCATGAACGCCACCTGGCACGCGTTCCAACTGAGCTCGAGGTAGTAGAAGATCTCGCCGTACAGCGCAGCCGTGAAAGAAGCAGACGCCATGGCGAGGCTGCAGAAGAGGGCACGGTGCTGCGTGTCGGTGACTTCGAAGAGGACCACGAGTGACGTCACGAGGACGCTCGCGACCGCGGCCGACAGGAGGGCGCGAAGTGTGGCGAACAGCAGCAAGGTTCCGGCGAAGGCCAGCGAGACCCCGCACAACAATACCAGGAAGAGCCAGACGCAGAGCACCGGACGGCGACCCATGGCGTCGGCGGCGACGCCAGCCAGAGGCGCACCCACAGCTCCTCCCAGCGCGTATACGGAGGACATCACGCGTAACATCCACCGGCGGCCACATACCAGGTTCCACTCGACTACGATGGAGACGACATCCGATTCGGTGTCGGCGTCGTAGTCCCAGCCGGCGTCGCAAGGGACCATGGTGCGGTTCTCGAAGCCCGTGTCTGTCGGGTAGGGTAACGGCGGCTCGTATCGGAGACACGGACTCCTCGTCTTGCCGTCGGCCTCCAGTGGCACGCTAGCGTTCTTCCACGCGTCGACGGTCATGTAGGCGTAGTCGGTCGGAGGCTTGCACCAGTGGTCCACGGGACGGGCCAGGCTCGTGAGCGATGCGACGTGCGTGATGGCCGTGAAGAAGGCCAGCGCGGTGCAGAAGAGGACGTGTCTCTGGAAGCGACCATGCCCGAAGATGAGGATGTGGTCCAGCGGCGACGACAGCACAGTCGTGGCGGCGGTGGTGGTGGCTGGGAGCGTGCCCGCGAGATCCGTCTCTTGTACGCCATCGCGGCGAGCCGGTGGCGTCGAAGGGGTCGCCGGGCCGACTAGGTTCGAGCTGCGACGGGGGCCGGGCATTTCGAGTTACGACAGCCGCGTGATCTCATGCAAGTCTCGTGAGCACGTGTGCATGAGAGCGGATGCAGATTTTGTTTTTCTTTTGTTTCCACTTGGGTGTCTGGCGTAACCCACAACGAGTGATCGGCCGTGAAACGCGCGGCAGGAGAAGGGCAAGAGGTAAACGAGAGAGAGAGAGAGAGAGAGAGAGAGAGAGAGAGAAAAGGAAATTATCTTTACGCAATTACGTTGTCGCATTCCAGAACTAAACATTTATATGCACCGAGCTGGTCTGGCCCCATCGCCTTTGTGTCCATATTGCGGCGAAGACGAATCTATCGAACATTATTTCTTAAAATGCACTCGGTTAACTTCATTAAGAAAACACACATTAGAAGATTGTTTTCATAGGGTTGGGTTGGAATTCACCGTGTCTAATATTCTGTCCTTGGGAGCCTCCTCATTAGGACATTGCCACGGGGATGTGTCTCTACTGTTTCAAAATTCATAATTGATTCAGGCCGGTTCTTTTCATAAATTCGTACTCTTCACTGTTAATTTCACCCTGATTATTCGATTCTGATCGGTATTCCATAGTACCTCAGGCTTAACTATTTGAACTTCTGACATCATGGCCAATCACCCAGGGTGGGTATGTGCCAGAATTGAGGGAAACAACAACGACAACAACGAGCTGAGATTTAAAAAAATAAATCCTCTCTTCTTTAGTATCAGCTGCTTTCAAACATTTTAATAAAAGAAGTTATAGTTATACTTGGTATGCGCTTGGTCGATCCTACTTTGAACGTTAGGAGCAGTTAGGAACAACAATAACAGCAATAGAGGGAGAGAGAGAGAGAGAGAAAACTTTAGCCCATCTTAAGAAAAGGGGCTGTGAGAAAAAGGCGAGGATCCTACTCGCGGCAGTCTTCCACCACCACCTCGGCCCACCAACACACACACAACCACAGAGATTCACAAGAACGCATCAAAGAAGAATGTCCCCGCATTTCGATCGCTGCGATAATCCCCAAGGATCAGTGGATCATATCATGATGGAGTGTCCGCAATACAAAGAGGAGCGCGTACTCCTGAGGGATTCGTTTTACTGTGTCGATAGACGACCTCTCACACTGAGTAAAGTGCTCGGACCGTGGCCACAAAACGACAGCACGAGACGTGCAGTGAGCGCCCTTCGTGATTTTTTAATGGACACAGACCTGATGAACTTTGTGTTATTGACATCACGTTGCTTCTATTTGTGTTGATAAAAGGACATTTCGCACAGTCATTTTGTATGCGAGTGCATGTAAACCATTGAGTGGTACGGACTGCATTCGCGATATTCTGTGTGACCATCCTAAGATATTGGATTTTGCCTTTATTATAGTATTCTTTCGACGTCAGCCATCGTACTTGTATGTACATAGTTTGCTCATAGTGTTTCTGATTCTTTTCCATGTTTCATATGCTTTTATTTTTCTCACGGTTTGTTTTTCAGTTGAGTGTGCTTGTTTCAATACCGCTGCCATGATGCTGGGATAGCTGGCTCTAAGGTAGCCGAACTTCAATGTTTTGACTTTTAAACAAAAAATCCACAGATATTTCTAACAGATGAAGAGATAATGGTAATCATGACTTATATATAAGGTAATAATCATACAAGAGTCAAAGTCTGTTTACATGATCAGTTATGAACATTAAAAACCATATTTAAGATAAGGAATAAATATGGCAATTCTGACAATGACAGAGAGTAAGAGGGAGTGACGAAATTAAGAAATTCGCAGGCATCAAATGGGATCAGCTCGTGCAGGACAGGAAGAGATGGAGAGCACTGGGAGAGGCCTTCGTCCTGCAGTGGACATAAGATAGACTGATTATGATGATGATGATGTGAAAATATGACAATGTCTGTTATATTGAGATGTTAAGGCAGTAACGCATCGCTTCGCGCGAGACAAAGCGCTATAGGAACGGCGCGTGCAAAACAAGCTTGAGCATCGCCAACAAAGTGACTATATATGCTGGCTTCTTTCGAACACTTTACTCGCGACTTCCTTGTCCTTGATAAGCAATGTGATTAAGTTACCTGTGTCCTACGTTGAATATAATGTGGTGTTCTCGTTGATGCGTACCTTCGTTAAGGCAAGTGCTTTATCAAATCCAAAGCCCCTTTCTCAAGACGCTTGAACGCGAAGCATTCTCCCATGCAAATTCAATCGAAGCGGAAGCGTAAACCACACGACCAGGCGACGAACCCATGAAAGGCTTAGCGACTCGGTACGATTTGATTGCTTGTTTAGGAATCCATT
The DNA here is from genome assembly GCA_013339685.2 of Hyalomma asiaticum. Taxonomy (NCBI): domain Eukaryota; kingdom Metazoa; phylum Arthropoda; class Arachnida; order Ixodida; family Ixodidae; genus Hyalomma; species Hyalomma asiaticum. The sequence continues at coordinate 47,418,400 of CM023487.1, read as the reverse complement.
GTTTAACGTTGAACTTGAATGAAGACATATTTAGTCAAGTTGCATAGCCTTTATTTTATATTATGTAGCCGCTGATTACACGTACACACTCACTTTCACGAACGACTCTGAACTTGCGTAATAGGGATGTGGTCGCTGTGCTAGACACTTAGAGGCTCAGCCATCATAATACGACGCACCCTGCTTGCAAACGCAAGAATGCAAGAGCAGTGTTGCGTCGTAGATCCCTGTGGCGTCTTCAGTTTCTACAAGCATGAAACTCGCGATCCATTCGTCGTGCCCCTTCTCAACACCGATGTTGACTGATTGATTTCTGGGGTCTTACGTCCCAACATCACGATTTGATTGTGAGAGACGTCGTAGTGGAGGGCTCTGGAAATTTCCACTACCTGTGGTGCACTGACATCGCACAGTACATGGGCCTCAACATTCCGCCTCGACCGAAATGCAGCCGCCGCAGCCTATAGATTCGATCCCTTGACCTTCGGATCAGCAGCCAAGTACCACAGCCACTAGACCACCGTGGCGGGGCCCACACCGACTTGAAGATCACTGCACACGATGATGTGCCATTGGTTTAGGCAGCGACCACCGCACATGCAGTTCGTCTAGGCAGCGTGGCGTTGCAGTTCCCATTGTTGTTTTCGGTACAACTGCGAACGCAAGTTGCAGTGTTCTACGATACGTACGTCGTGCGCCATTGTCCCGCTGTGCGCGCACATACGCACAGGTACTTCCATTATGGAAGCTGGATTTTCCGCAGTGTGTCTTTGGTTCTCACAGACGAATCAGTGAGACAGACAGAGCTTCGCCTTAATATTTTTAATGTGGCAGAAAATTCGGCTACTGTCGTCTTCTGCGCCAGCCTTCGCACTGCTGATGTTCCAATTAATTTCCAGGAATGTTCACGCTGATGTGCTCTTCCAGGCATGGACGGTAGTAAAGCGGAAGAGGTGGAATAAATGGTTATCTTTAGAAACAGCGAGGAAATGTGCTTTCTTCGTCCGAGGTGGGCGGCTGTCTTATTCCAGAAGGCCATTGGCCAAGGCCGTGGCCCGTGCCCGGCTTACCACACTTGACTGGCCCCCCAAGCTTCGAGCCGATAACATAGCCGACCATAGTACTTTGATGGCTTCTAACGATTCTGGAAGGTCATATTGACTGTTCTCGCGCTGTGGGCAAACAAAAACACCATGTGTCGGAGGTTGTCCAGTAAGTTGTAAGGACAGCATACGTGTGTGAACGCTGTAAGGGGAATCAGATGCATAATGACGCCACGTACACGTATGCGTCCGTTTGCAGTTTGAGGAGGGCCGTGGCTTTTTCCTTGCCTAATTTTGAATGTGGCGCACGCCGAAGTGACTTACCGAATTGGATGTGCGTTTGGAAGCACACCGCCGCTATATTTCCGTAGTTTTTTGTCATTGAAATATTTCAGATGGATTTAACAGAAGCTGATTTGCACAGAAACTGATTCGCACGCACATTTGCACCTTCGCCAACGCTCGATTCAATGCGAACGGAAACTTCAGCACAGCGCTGTGCAAAAGGCACAAAGTGCCGCTGCGACCTTGCAGCCCCTGCTGCGTTTATTTGACCAGTGTTGCCAGATGAAGCAGCAGGTTCTAGAGTTGCAACGTGTTCATGCCAACCGAGATGGATTCAGAGAAATCCTGTGTTCACGACACCGAGCAATAGTCTCAATGTGCTTGCACAAAAGGCGAGGAGGGAAACGTAGCTGGCACTACTGCTCCGTAAGAAAATTCAAGCCCGTTGAACACTGCGAAAACCGTGGAGACAGCGAAGTTGTGCATTTTTCGTTGATCATGGCGTTATTGTTGATCTCCACTGCTAAAACCATGAAGAATGTTTCCTGAGTGCTGTGAAAGGACAACCACTGTTTTACTTGGCGTAATGATAAACGCAACGCTAAGGAACGTAGTGGTTGTTCTGACGAATACAAGAGACTGTGCATGTTCGTATAACATGACTATGATTTCTTAACAGCGCAATGAGACGCGAAGGGACAGGTAAGAGGACACAGGGTGCTCCTTGTCCCCTCTTTTTTTCCCGTCGTGTTTCTTGCGCCGTTAACTTGTAAAAACGAATAGAAGTCCGCGAGTTCAAACATTGGTTCTAGCGACATTCCCATTCTCCTGCGTTCTCAGCAATTTCTTCTTCACTTAAAGCACTTGCTTTTACCTTAAACTGTTTTTCTATAGTTTGCTATTTAGTACGCAGGCTTCGCGTTCATGAATAGCAGGAGAAGGGTTCCACTCTAGTGATTTCGTGGAAAATGGTGGAAATATTAAAAAAAAAGTATGACGCAGTGCTCCCTCTGCGCCCATGAGGCGTGTGATGCAACCTCTGCATTTGTACAAAATAACTTGCAGTATCAAAAGTGGCCATTCGATAGGAGAGACCAAGACGGTCGTCTCTTTATAAACAAGGCATTGTGACACACAACTCCTAACAATCTGCTGCACAATCTTTAGCGAAAACTCATTTCAAGATGGGCAAGGTGACAAATGTTGGAACGAACGCACACGTCACTGGTAAGGCGCCCAAACAGAGATAATCGCAACGTACGCTAAGCAAGTCGGCACGTCTAAAAAAAAAAAAAAAAGTGCTATAAGGGACTAAAGCAAGGAACACCCACATCAGAGTATTTATCTTCAAAAATTATCGCTCAGAAGCCTTCGAATCGCGGAACGTGAAAGGGCGGACGACTTGAAGGAATCACATCGACCTCATACACGTCAACGGAAGATACAAACTTGTATTGGACGTCTATATTCAATATGCGATCGGCGGTGTCTCAGGACGTCACACGACAGTGGCCACGGACCCGAGGAGCAACACCATGTCAGGACTTCGGTTGAGTACGAGGAACATGAAGGGCCGGTCGACGACGACCTTCTTGACGACGACGCATTCCTGGGCGGGCGAGCCGCCGCAGCTCTGCGAAGCCGCCGGACGGGCCCCGGCCTGGCTAACGTGGACGGCAGCTACGTGACGAGCACTGGACACGTGAATGCCCTTGTCGGTCACTGAGATCAGCCGGTCCAGCCGTGCGTCCTCGGTGAACACATCGCGGACGCCCAACGAGGGAAGGAGCTTCGTCATGTCCGTCACCTGCCTGTTGAGAGAGGAACAATAATATGCAAAGGACATTGAGAAGGTCATGCAGTGGCGCACCGACGGGGGGGAGGGGGGGAGGTTTCAGGGGTTGTAACCCCCCCCCCCCCCTGAAGCCGACCTAACCCCCCTCCTACTCCGTAGCTGCTCCTATGTCCTAGAAGAATGTGGAGCTAATGTCCACAAAACTCCGAAAAAAATAATAAAAATAATCATCATCACTGATGTCACTATTATTTGGCATTTTATTTATTTTTTTTACACACGCAACAACTGTGTAATCGCTTGCCCGGCCCTTCGTGAAAAAACGAACCCCCCCCCTGGCAGAGATCCTGGGTGCGCTACTGAGGTCATGCGTTAAAGGGTAGCTGCCTTGCGTTCTACTGCCATAAGTATTGTACGTGATACGGCTTGATTCGGTCAGGGGAACGGAACACGGGTCCCTTGCAAAGAAAGAAGTGGATCTGGGCAGGACATGTCATGAGGAGGACAGACAACAGATGTACAGTAAGAGCGACGGAATCGATACCAAGAGAAGGAAAACGCGACAGAGGCAGGCAGAAGGTTAGATGGAGCGATGAAATTAAGAAATTGACAGGCATAAAGTGGAACCAACTCGCTCTGGATAAATACCGAAATAAATATAGAAGTACATGTGTTTTTTTATTGCATGTCACCCCCAATGAAAACTGCCGCTACGGCCTGGTATGGAATCCGCGTTCTCGAAGCTTGCAGCGAAACACCTGATCCGTCACAGTACCACGGCGGATAGATACGCCACATTGTAGGGTGAGTAAGGCAAATGTCTCTCTCGCATTCCTCCTATTAACTCCTTCCTGTGCATACCGCGGCCACGTCCATCCTGCAAACTTCCTAATCTCTTAGGTCCACCTAACTTTCTACCGTGCCCCGCCACTCTTGCCTTCTCTTGGAATACAATCGGCTGCCCTAGCAACGTGCATTTTCATTGCATCTACTGCCTACGTTTACTTCCTGCGGGCGTGATTTCCAATGAGATTGATTTCACTGGCACGCGTTTGCTGCTTCCTTGCTCATCCTGCTTTCTTTTTGTCCATTAGCGTGTTGCCTACGACCGTCCTTTCCACAGCTCACTGCATCCTCCTTGATTGAATCCGAACCCTGCCTGATGCAAAACGTAAGTAGCGTAAAGCTACCAAAGCTGCTTTTCATAGCTTGCCTGATGCGAAACTTTGGTAGCGTAAGTTCGACGTCGCCTGCGTGCCGCAGGCGGTCGATGTAGCTCAGGACGAGCACCGCGCTCAGCTTGTCTTCCAAGGCAGCCAGGCCACCGGAGCTGTTGGGAAGAAGGATGACCATGCTGTTTCGCGGGTTCTCGTACGGCACCTCGACCAACGTCGCCTGAAGCTCGGCGCACTCGGCCGTGCGGAAAGGACCGGTGCAATGCATCATGGGAACCCTGCAGTTAGAGGGGACAAAAGAGGATCTGGACGGAAGTTTCAATATATATGAAATTTTCAACGGGCAATTCGGCGCTTTAGAGCGAATCTATTAGGACATAGTTGACCGGAAGTTTTGGTGACAATGGCATCGTCTCATGAAAACTACCATCACGGCGGTGTGGCCAAACGGATGTCTAGAGAAGTTGGTCCGTCCTTTGCACTCCCGTTTCCCTTTCCCACAGCAATGCCAAGTCGAGCTCCCAGCTATGCCTGCAGAAAATAGCGTCTAGTATTCACCCAACCATATCTCCCTCGTGAGATTACCAGCCCCACCAAGCACCACGTCTTGGTGCGTCCCTCCTTCGATCGGAAAAAACCAGCGAGTGCCCGCGGCGACACTGGGAATCGAACCCAGTGCCTCCCACGTTGGAGGCGTACGTCGTAACCACTCGGCTACCGCTGCGGTCGAAAGTAAGATGGCGTTAAGAAATGTCTGTACGCCATTGCACACTGTCCCCCGTCCTCAGAAAGAGAGGCACGATCGCTAGGATTTGTTGGGCCTGTGGAGGACAAGAACAAGATAACAGAGCTTACATAACCAAAATTAACATTAAAAGTGGCTTCTCGACTGGTCATTGCTGCTAGAACCATCGCGTTACTTCGATCGCTGTTGTAACTCGCAGGCGCCTGAACGCAGCTGATGGGCCAGTTAAGAGGTTTCGCGAATGCCGGCAGGAAATCGGATAAATATAATTCCCGTATAAGGTGCGGTGAAGGACAAAGGGACAAATTAGCGGTAAGGGACAAAGAGCTGCAGCTGGGTCAGGACAGCATAATTGGGGACCTGTGGGAGAGGCGTATGCCCTGCAGTGGGCGTAGACAGGCTGATGAAGATGATGTTATTTCAAAACAATGTTCCTGGCTGTTAATGCCTAGTCATATTACTTCTTAAAAGCACTGTTAAAGATAGCAATACTACCATACCAACCACCACATATATTGAAGCAACATCAACCTATACTTTACATGATCCAGTCTCAGATAGCACATTTACTTTTCAGGGTTGTAAGCAAGAAGGGGATGTCACGGGGCAACAACAAAAACAACAACAAGCAACACAAGCGCGTAAATTACATCTCGATACCTCGATGAAGGTCGTTGAATATGAACCATGACAGCGAATATTGCTAGAGTCGCTCGAAGGTCGCTCGACACCTTGCGGAACATGGGGCAACCTTTCGTAGATCTTCACACTTCGCGTTAGTACGAGAAAAGTCACAGTTTAGCCGGGAGGGCGAAGCGATGAATGCAGAGCGCATGATATGATATGCAAATTAAGACTAGCAGCTTTATGAGGAATCTGAATTGTAGGTGAACGTGGGCTTATTAAGTAAGCATGCACGTGCGTAATGTACCATGTTATGGTCGAGGGGCATATACAACGGCCCAGCAGAGCTGCAAGCTAAGTCATGCTGTTTTAATGTCTTCTGGCACCTGCTTCACACCGCGCGACCGCGCTAAGTAGCGTGCAATTTGCATCATCGAGAAAATTGGCCCAGCACAGCGGCATCAAGCGAGCGCGCTCCTTCCGGCACTCGTAGACGCAATCGTGTGAGAGCTATGTGGCGAAGGCATTGTCAGCGTTGCGACTATATGCGAGGTGCTTGGAACGGAGCAGGCGATCAAGACGCTGCCACGCAGTACGCAGCACGTCTGATGGCTGCCAAGATAGCTCGCGCGCCAGCGATGGCGACAGCGCGAACTCGACAGTCGCTCGCGCGAAACCTACCCCCCTCCCCTCAGCTTCTCGCGGCTTTTCATGCTCGTGAAAGACGGGCGGGGCGCTTCCGCTTCCTTTCGGTGGAGGCCTGCCGTGCGGGGTGATCTTATCACATGCACCCTCCGAGCGATGGAGGTGGGCCGGGCTCGTTTGATCTCTGCTTCAGCCGCGTTCGCCGCCCCCGCTCGCGTGCTTTTACCTGCTTGTGCGTGGGGGCTATCAATCTGGACTTTATACGGGACATGACGTGGACAGCAACGGCGGCGGCAAGAACCCGTCGAGGCTGTCCATATGATGGCTGTCGCAATAATAAAAAAAACATTGCACCAACACAACGCCCAAGGGCGACGGGACTGCGCTCACCTCGTTCCGCTGGTCTTGGTTCCTGGTAACCTGTAAAAGGGTTCCCTGGAGACGGCGAAGCGTTTCTGCCAGCGTCCTTCCAAACGCAGACACGACAGCAGCACCAGCCGAGTGTCGGGTCCCACGGAGCCCGGCGGAAACACCTGTTCGCGCGACAGCGAGAAAGAGGTGGAGGCCCTCGCCACGGCGTCCATGATGAGTCGGCACTGGCGGCTGTCGTTGCGGAAATCGCGGCGGTCAATGAAGTAGCACATGGTGTCCTGCAGCCTGCAGAAAGTAGGCTGTAATGAGCCCACTGCTGGGTATGTCACAGAAGGAAAAGGGTTGAGAGGGACTTGCGTCTCCTTAGGTGCACTGAATGCGGCGTGTCTAGTCGTGCCAAGTATACATACAGGCCTCCGTACTACATCTTCATTGCATCGCCACGGGTGTCTAATGGTTATGACACTGGGCTGCTGATCCGAAGTTTGGGGGTGGGGGATCGAATCTCCGACGCGGCGGCTCCATTTCGATATTTAAATGGAGCCAAAATGTGGAGGCCAATGTACTGTGCGATGTCAGTGCACGTTCAAAGAACCTCAGGTGGTCGAAATTTCCGGAGCCCGCCAGTACGGCGTCTCTCATAATCATAACGTGGTTTTGGGATATGAAACCCCATAATAACCATACGTCACCACCCGTTCCACGTGTCTTTGCGAAGTCGTCACCTGGTCACGTGACGGCTTCCACATGATCATGTCTCACCATGCCTCACGCGGTAAGGCCGCGCCTGCTGTGCACCTCAAACATGGTGGTTTTTAAAGGGCCTCCGCATCACATTTTTGAGCATGGAAGGAAAAGGCTGCTGATCAGTCGTGGAAGTTACAGTGAACATGTAAGACAAGTGTCATCTTCTTGGCCGCACCAAGGGAACTTGCTTGCAAATTGGTCTCCCATAAATCTCGACCACGGCGGGTCATTAATTGAGAATGTACAATTTCCATGTGGCGAAGTTGGCGATTTCAAAAAAGATCACTCTAGAGGAGCGGGAAACCATAGAGAGACGACACACATGAGCGCAGTAGCGTTAGGGACCCGTGGACTACCTAGAAGCGGTGATGACAGCAACCTGATCTGTTGTGTCTTCCTTGTCACACGTGCGTCTACAGGCTTATGTTTCAGTGCATGACATCATTTTGGCCTTAACGCGTTTCCAGTGTCACTACTCTTGGTCTCCGATGTGACGTTTTGTTGATGGCTATCACAGTAAGTCCCGGGAAAGGGAGCCACACTATGTTTCTTGACTATGAAATTGAAGTTCTCGGTCAAAATTTGTCGCAGCTTTTCCTGTAAAACGTGTACATTACGCTGTAGTCAGCTTACCGACAGATTTTTGGTGTCTACACTCCCCTGATAGGAATTGCAGTGTGCCGCACACTGGGCGAAATAAATTATGCCAGGAGTGCCCTTGATCTGCTATATAGCAATAAAAGTATTTCGGATGAGACAACGCTCACTATCGCTCAATTCCTCTCCCGATCTTCTTTGCTTTTAGCTTTTTATCCGCACCAGAAATTGTGAACTTCGTAGAGCCAGAATCTGGAATTCAGACATCTCGAGACAAAAATGACAAACCATACTGTCCTGTGCTTCGCAAGTGACAAAGAATCACGTGAGAACTTCGCACACTTTTTTTGTTTCATAGATTTTTCTGCACACTTACAATGGTACTTACAATGTAAATGTAGTCCTTTTGTGGGGTTGCGTGGGTGCGGTTGCTTCGTAAACAGGAAAGTGCGGCAAGACAGGCGGGTTATTGGAGTGACTCGAGTAAGACGACCGCAAAGAAAGTAAACGTGACGATCGCTGCTCTTAAGTTGCTTTCTATTAATTTTTCCCACTGAAAAGAAGTTATCCGCTGAGCTTTGTAGTTGTCAGCATAAGCGTGTATTGACTACGGGCCTCCAGTAGTCTTTGTCCATGTACGCAACATTTGTTTGCATAAATTCATGTGGGTATCCCAAATCAACGATGCGAAAGCAACAGACATCAGCAGCTGAAATGTCTCACTTACAGTCTTAGCTGAGTCACGCACCTGAAGTATTCCTTGTGCACGGGCACCGACTGGTCGTGGAACAGCGCAAAGAAGCAGGTGAGTCTCATGCCCATGCTGTGCAACTTGGCTCGCTCGAAGTCCCTGAACATGTCGGTCGCCATCTGCTCGAACCGATCAGCCGTCCCCGAGGGGTCGCGCTCAACGTGTAGGGCGCTGGCTATCTGCAATTTGCCCGTTTATCGAGGTTTTAAATGCGAAGAAGCTTATGGCGGGGGCTTTGTCCGTCCCTCGTTCCCGTGTCCCGCGTCCCATGCCCCCACAGCGCGTCCCCTCCCCCTCCCTCTTTCCTCTTCTACGCTCCCCCCTTTCTCTCATCTAAGAATCCTCTACTCTACGGAGCGGCGCGCACGGCAGGTGGAGCGACAGCTGCATACTCCGCTGGGGGCGCCACGGTAGTTCCGCGGTATGAAAATGACGGAGAGCGCGCGCCTCACTCTCTCTCCTGTGCAGCGCCGCGATGAGCGCTCGGGCCATCACGAAACCACCGCCCGTTCTCTCTCTTCTCTTATACATTCTCATTCGTCCGCTCAGTAAAATTACACCATCTCCCGCTCAAGCTAACCACCTCCCCGCTGCTTCGGATCCACACATGGTTCCTTTCAGTGGGAGATGGCGTAATTTTTTTGCAATCATTTAGCTTGATTTAAAGAGGAAGCCTACACAAGCGAACCGTATGGCTTTGCCGGTTTGTAAAATCTCACAAATTATACACAAGCCTTATGTTGCATGCGCCATTAAGGCTTCATGCTGTCCGTGACTGTGGCCGCCTGCAGCACGCAATCGAAACTGCGCCGCTGTTGAATCTGCCAAGGAGCCGCTGTCGATTTCGTAGGTCTACTGAAGCAGCAAGCTGAAGAGGTGGGCTGCTGTGGCGTTTCGCCGCACAGCAGGAAATCGCAGGCTCAGCAGTCTGCTGCGATTGCTTATATTTCCAACGAGAGTAAATCGAAAACGCTTGTTCATTTATGGACATTTGGGTGCAAGTTGAACAACTCTACTTGGTTGACGTTATCTCTAGGTATACCGTTATACCGTTATACCGCGAATTCTAAAGTACTGCTCCTCGGCGCTGGTTTCAATCGATCTTTACCTGAGCGTACGTGTTTCCGCTGGCGCCCCTCAGCAGCATGACCATAGAACTGGCCGCGATAAAAGGGGAGAGGAGGACGTTTCCAATGTGCCCAGTCTCACGTAGCTTGCGGTGCAGGTCGATGGAAAACTGGAGCAGGCAGCCGCTCATGTCTGGCGGAATCCTGAACCACAGCCACTGAAGCCTGCGTAATCAGTACGTCGCATAAATTTGAGAAATGCATTGATTTATTATTGAAGGAAATGGAGCCACTATTACTTCAAAAAACGGGAGAAACCCGGAGGCAAAAAAGTGAAGACGACGATGTAAGGTTGCAATGGCTACGCAATTGATACGAACTGTAGTAGGAAGGCAATTTCGGGAAAGAGTAATTTAGGAAAGTGACTTAGTAAAATCGCTGTCTACACTTTCCTGGGGGCCCGTACTGTAAAACGGAATACGTTCTGGTCAGTTCTGCTTGCCACTGACCTGACCAGAACTGACCTGACCAGAACCTGACCAGTTCTGGTCAGGTCAGTTCTGCTTGTCAAGGCAGCAATGAGCAATCAGAGAACTGAGACTGGTCAAGGATTGGTCAGTTTTGCCTTGACAACCAGAACTGATCAATCGGGAAGGACCAAGACTGAATAAGTATTCCGTATTCCGTTTTACGGTATAGGGCCCCTGGCTCCTGATTTCCTCCGTTGTCGAAGTTGCAGCGTAGCGGTTCTGTTTCCTTCAATACGATGCACCAACTTGCCCGGCAAGCACCTCTCATGAGCTCATTTCTTTGGGCTACTGCATGACAGTTTCACGCAAGCGTCATTAAAAAAAACAATGTATCAGAGTGGGCATCACGTCGTTTAGCGCCATTACCAAAGGAGCATTTGAGTGAAAAGAGCACATAGGTTACGGTTCTCACGATAATTCTTTGTCGTCTTCGCCTAACGGAAAGGCTCATGCGCGCGAGAACACTCGCCATATACATGCATAAAAACCTGCAGCCTTACGCTTCAATCAGAAAAAAGTACAAAAAAAAACACACTTGCTCGCATTTTTTTAAAAATCTGACGACTCTTTAATGCAAGACCAACCGCGTACTTTGATATAGGTGCTTGTTAAAGAGCTCCACATAGTAAAAGCCAGGCCGAGATCCTCCTATAGCCATATCGTAGTTTCCGCATGTCAAGCCACCGTATTTGAAGTCATTCAACGTCTCCCCGCGAATGTGGTCTAGTGGCTATGTCACTCGGCTGCTGGTCCGAATGCCGCGGCAACCAATCCCGGCCGTGGCGGCTGCATGTCGATGGAGGCGAAATGTTGAGACCCGTGTACGGTGCGATGTCAGCGCAGGTTAAAGGATCCCAATTTTCGAAGCCTTCCACTACGGCATCTCATAACCATATCATGCTTTTGGGACGTGAAACCACAGAGATCAATCAATTTATACAATGTCGCAGAGAACATTATGAACACGTACGTTGTCGTGTCCGTTATGTCCAGCTCCGAAGAGCATCGGTCTGGGGCGCGTCGAGCGGAAGCGCCTTTCAATCTAGCCGCCGCCGAGGCGCTGCCGGTGGAAGACTTGCCGGAGGATGGGCTGCTGGTGCCGCGCCTTCGGCAATGGTACGGCCCGACGTGCGCCAGCGAAGGCGACCTGCTGCCGGGTGTTCTCGAGGGCGAATCTGGATCCTCCTCTTCTAGCCGGGAACCGGATGCGCTGGAGGTCGACGAGTGCTCGTCCTCGTGGAAGGCGGCCTCCCCGAACAGGGTTCTGCCCGTCGTCGTGGTCAGGAGCGCCGAATCTGAGGTCCTCGAGGGACGTTGGTCGAACATCGTCGTGCGGGTTCCCTCCGAGAAAAAGATGCATACCCACTATGGGAAAGGATGTTGATGATGAACCGGACGCTGAATAGTTTTGTTCCCGATTGTGGGGGATCGGCCACGAATCGTAATCTTGAGCTACTAGATGCTGCTATCCCTCTGGATAGCCCAGGCTATCGAGAGGGCCCACGAAAGGGCGGAACGTCATGGCGTTCTGTCCTCCACGTGGGTGCGGCCAGCGGTTACAACGGCCTCCCGCTAGGGAGTCCTTACAGTAGCTCCTCAGGATTCAGTAAGTTCATTGTCTGTCTGTCTGTCCTCCCTTTGAGGTTTGGGACGAGACTGATATTTATTGTCCAGGTGTTTTACTTGCGGGGGGCGGCGCGTGTGGGAGAGAGGGCCGTGGGGAACGTGGACAACCCTCGCCAGAGTGGGCCGAGTGCTGCCGTTGGTAACCAAAGTACAGTGGAACTCCTTTGTGTACGTGGGTACCATAACACGCCGTGCTTTCTCACTTCTTGGAAGGGATCCGGTCCCGGGAACCACCACAAAACTAAAGGGGTATACATGTACAGGTATAAATTTATATAAAAATTAAAAAAAAGGAAAAGAAATCGAACGAAAGGTGAAGATGGGTTTGGTGTAAATGTGCGCTCGGAACGGACAACTTAGATTTCCTAAATGTGGGAGTTGTTGCGCTAGACGAATAAATAATGAAAAGATTACTTATATTACTCTTTATCAGTGCAGACAGAATGCTTGTGGTAGTAATTATAAGGATAATGAAAATATAGGAACCAAGAAGAGGCGTTTCCTACTTTTAGGGAGATGGAGAAGAAAAAAGGAGGAAACTTCTTGCCTCTATAAAAACGGGTAAATTACGGTTTTACCTGATCTGATCTCCCTTCAAGTCCTAGTTGTGGCAGAGAAGCTCCCTTCACTTTTTTCCCTTATTTTGTCTCGTATGCGTGCTTGTGCTGTGCTTTTATTTGAAAAGCGAATTTTCTACATGCTTTGCAGTGTGCTATGTATCATTTGCGCCGATTTCATGTACTGTGCCATGACAGAAAATAAGGGGGCAGAAGGTTTTGGTCGCCGTCATGGCTGCCACCTTCTTCTCTCAAAGGAAGTGAGGCTTGATTTGATTTAGATTTGAAGTGAAGAAAACCGTTAAAACTAACAATACGACAGAAGTGGTCGTTTTCTCGTATTTATTGTTAACATTTCATTCACTTGGTTGAAATTTTTATTCGATCCCCGCCAGGTCGTACGCCCCACGTGTCGAGGCAGAAAAACGAACAACAGTTGATTTCGCGGACGAAACTTTCTGGCATGCCTTGAGCTCTGGCAGGGTCCTGGTCCCTCGAGATCAACATTAGGTGGTCCTGGAGCTTCAACCTGGGGAAGGCTCTCTCATTCCGAGGCCGTTGGTGTCGTAAGCGTTTTCGGGCTTCTGCGATTACATCTGCTAACTGACAGATACTAAATACATAGCAGAACAGCACTCTTTGTCGAACTGTGGTATTGAATTAATGTGGCACTAGTGTACCGCTCCAAATCAGCTTAAAGTGACAAATAATGCTGGCCCAACTCTATTTTCTTTATTTCCTATGTTTCCTAAGTTCTAATTAAGAACTACGCAACCTGCATTGGAAGGCAAAATTATTAGTGTAACGTTAAGAGACAGAAAGCGAGCGGATGGGTCAGGGAACATGCAGTGGTAGATGACATCCCTAAGCCAATCAAGCGAAAAAAGAAGCAAACCTCCAAAGGCCACGCAGTGCGGTGCATGGAAGACCAATGCAGAGTGAGACAACGGAATGGATGCGAAAAGATGGAAAACGCTGCAAAGGCAAGCAAAAGGTTAGGTGTGTGAGGGGCTTAAACTAAGAGACTCGCTGGCATAAAGAGGAATCAACTCGCTCAGGACAGAGAAAATGGGATATAATTGGGAGACGCACTTGTCCTGAGGTGCACTTAAAATAGACAGATGATGATGATTAGGGGCTTAGTTATGATTTTTAGAGAGTACGTTAAATACCTACGTCACAGCTCCCTTAAACTGCGTACAGGACATCAAATATTTTCAGCCATCCAATTCGGGGTAGTAATTTAGTGCTGTTAATTTCGGACACACTGAGACACACAGGATGCCTCTAGCCGCTTCTTGACGGAAACGAGCTCTCATTAAATATCTACAATGACCGCATGGAATATTTCAACTACATGCTAGAGTTCACGCAGTTGAAAAAAAGAATTACAGACGAAGCTTTTTATTAGGCGGAAGTGCGCATCATGGGAGTTAGGCGTTCGCGTTAATAACAATAGTAATAAATAAAGAAGCCCTGTCGCTATTAGGCTTTACGAATCGGTAGTATTAGTTAGTGAATGTCGTGGCAAGATTAGGGACAATAATTGCGTGTGGTTCGGGGACATGCTCCAAATGTTGTTCGCCGCGGGAAAGTCGAATAAATGCGGCGCCTCTTCCGTGTCCGAAACTTCTTCCGTTATGATGGTCAAATTGGACCTGGAAGGAAAGTGCCACAGTCATTCCAGTACGACCTCGATTGTCTTATAGTGCGTCGAAACATGGGCAGACTAATTCGCAACTCTAACGTGCCCTCGGAGTCCATAACTGATGATGAAAAGAGGTTCCGTTGTTTTTTTTTAATGTATTATAGGAACACTATATAGCGAACCAGTAAATCAGTTTATACTGATTGATTATGCTTTGGTAACTCTGTTGGCGCTGATTTCGTGATTATGGGTTCAATACTAAAGGAGAAAATAAGGGTCAGTGTTCCATTTCTTTTTTAATTTCGCGCCGAAACCTTCGGACTTCAACATAAGCATGACGTATCGGATTTCTAAGTCATTTTTATATTTTTGTCCACATTGGCTCAAGGAAATTTTATAAAACTTGCTGTGTTAATTCTCTGGCCACATAAGAACACAGTGCAATTCATTTTTACAGGTGAATAACTAGATGGACCCTAGCAGAAGCCTTCAAACATCTGTGACGTCACAAAAAGCTGGTGCGGGAACATAAGGCGGCGTCGCCACCTGTATATACTCCTCCTTCGCGTTTTCTACTCACCAAGCACCTTCTCGCTCTGAGAGTGGTACTCTTGGTATTGTAATCCAAACTAGAAGAGAAACCCAGGGGAAGATGGCGGCTTGAATCGATGAAGAGATCGCTGAAAACGATGTAGGACAGGGAATGTCACTGGAGCCAACGTTTCGACAACTGGACATGTCGAAACGCTGGCTCCTGCGACATTCCCTGTCCTAAATTCTTTTTAGCGATCTGTTCGTCGACTCCTTTTGTGAAAGAGTGATCTACTGTTACGGGAAAAAGTTTTGCTCTTTAGTGCCCCTTTGATAATAGTCGCTGTAATTTTACCGGCCAGAACAACGATGCGATTATGAGACATGCCCATAGATGAGGGCTCCGGAAAATTCCACAACCTGGGGCTCCTTAAAAGGGAACTCCGGTGGTTCTCTTAACCCATTTTTGGCATCACCGTATTGTGATGGCAATGACAGTCTGTTAGCAGGCAGAATGGTTCCGTTTGCTCAGACATTCACCAATAGTTTTAAATAATCAGATTATTGATGTGTTCAAACCAAACCAAGAAAAAAAAGGCAGCCGATTCGTGCAACGTATGCGATGACGTCACGGCCTCCCTGCCGTCAGAAATATGGAGCTGGTGCCATAAATATGAAAGTGGCGATGCCATCCGACGATGCGTCGTGCTGAGCCAGCCTTTCTGAACTCTACAGCGGTGATGTGATCACTGAAGGGTCACTGTTTTGCTATTTACCACCTGTCTGCTTGGGTAGGCAACGATGTCGGCAGGCAGTGACGTCAAAAACACAACGTTGCCAATGCTGAAAGGCATGTGGAACCCTCTAAAAACGCCTCAAGTTCAATTTCAGGAGAGCTACAGCACTTTGAACCACCCAGCTTGACACACATTATTACAGTACCGTGGGGTTGTAGTACTGTAATGTAGACTTGGAAAAATCGCAGGAGTTGCCATTTAACGTGAACCTAAATCAGAGCGCACGGGCCTCTATGCATTTCGCCTACACAAAAAATGAACCGTCGAGGCTACCATCGGACCCACGTGTTTCGGGTAAGCAAGCGAGCACAGTATAACCCAGTGACGACGGCACTCATCTGCTGACCCGAAGGCCACGGGATCGAATCCCGGTCACGTCGGCCGCGTGCTGATCAAGGTGAAACGCTAGAGGCCTCCGTATTGAGCAACGTCGGAGCAGGTTATGGAACCCCAGGGGATCAAAATTTCCGAAGCCGTCCACTACGGCATCGCTCGTAACATATCACGGTTTTAGAACGTAAAACCTCACAGACTAATATTATTAGTGAAGATTACTCCAGAGGCACACAACGTAATCCTACCGTGATTTCGGCTCGCAAAATGCTATAAATGGTGGTGGCGGTGGTCATCATGACGAAGACGAAGGTGACGACGAAGGTGATGTGGCGTACAATTCCTTATTTAGCAGATCACTCCCTTGTAATCTTAGTAAGAAGCTCTGCGGTGCTAGCATGGCCTCTGGGATTACAGCCTTGGCGCTACATGAGCAAACGCGAGGCCCACCATGGATCGTCGTCCGTCTCGTTGAGGAAGAACCCTGCGGCCGTCTTGTCCTTGGCGCTGCTCACGACGTTCGCGACCGTGACGACAGTCGCGATGGCCAGGCTTGACACGCAAGCCGTGGCGACGACGCGCACGACCGAGACCACGCGACCTAGCCGTGACCTCCTGGTACTCCCCTGCTGACTCCTCGGTTGGGCTGCCGCTGCGCACCGCTCGATGTCTGGGCGCATTCTGCCGCAGAGGTCGTCTTCGGCCGAGATCAGCATCGCTGACGACATGCTCGCTGCTATTACAGAGAAGCTAAAGAGGAAAGAAATTGTAAACACGACTTTAATGTTTACTACAGTTTTTGAATGGCGCTAGCGTTTTACGCACTTTTGGTTGACTGAGGCGGACTTTTGGTTGATTTTGGTAGACTTTACGTTAACTTTGGGTGGACTATCTTATACCCGTAGTACCAACGTGGGTACCAGCGAGCGACAATCTATCTATCTATCTATCTATCTATCTATCTATCTATCTATCTATCTATCTATCTATCTATCTATCTATCTATCTATCTATCTATCTATCTATCGTTGCTTTTCTCGGCACCAAACGCATCCGCTCATATCACATCCACCGCATAATTCGCACGATTGTTCTCATGATCTCATTTTTCGGGAGTATACTTATATACTGTAGCAGAGCATATCGGCATCAGTGCGAGTCACTGTGAAAGAAGACGCTGAGGTTTGTGTGGTGCGCACTCAGTGAACCGTCCCAGCTGAATAGGTTTAGTCAGTCGCGGCGTCTTCAAGTGTCGCTAGACTTCAAGTGTCGCTCGCCTTGTTTCAATTGGTGGAAGCGTGCTGGGTAGTCCCTCTTCGGCGTCCTGGAGCTTCGCAGCCGCACACTGCCATCTGCTTCCGAAATGGCCGAGGACGCTGGACCCTCGCCTGCAGCTCCGACCGCCCCTTCTGTCGTGTGCTCTGGTGCGCTCCGACAGCGTGACCCCCCAGTATTCAGTGGCACCGGGGATCGCGACGTCGAAGATTGGCTGGTAGACTACGAACGCGTTAGTGCGAATAACAAGTGGGATGACCCAGCCAAGCTGACTCACGTCGTCTTCTACCTTACTGAGGTGGCCAGCTTGTGGTTCAACAACCACGAATCCGATTTTACAACGTGGTCCGCCTTTAAAGACACCCTAGTTTCATTTTTCGGACGGCCGGCTGTCCGCAAGCTTTGTGCTGAACACAGCCTGCGTGGACGAGCTCAGCAAGCCGGTGAGACGTTCACTAGCTACATTGAAGACATTATCAACCTCTGTAGACGGGTCAATACCAGCATGCCGGAAACTGATAAAATAAGGCATATCATGAAAGGCATAGATGACGACGCCTTTCATATGCTCGTGGCCAAGAACCCTCAGACTGTTAATGAAGTTATTGAGCTTTGCCAAAGCTTTGACGAGCTGCGTAAGCAGCGTCTCGCCACACGGCGCTCGAATATGCAGGCAGCAGACCTCTCCGCGCTGGACTCCACAAGTACTTGTGCTGACTACGCCACTTTGATGCCACTGATAAAGCAGTACGTTCGTGAGGAAGTTGCTCGTCAGCTCTCTCTCGTGGCCTCTGTCACCGAGCCTCCCACCACGCTCGAGCACCGCTACGTCGCGTCATACAGGCACAAGTTGCTGAGGCTCTTCCGACCCCTGCTGCGCCTGTGCACGTTACTGCGCCGCTGACGTACGCTGACGCCCTTAGCCGACCTTACACCCAACCGGCGCCGGCTCCACCCACCGCAGCTGTTAACTACTACAACCCGCCACGTCCGGTACGCCCGGCTTACGTACCCTTTTCGGCTCCCAGACCGCACGTGAACCCCTGGCGTACTCCGGATAACAAGCCCATCTGTTACGCCTGCGGTATTCCAGGCCATGTTGCGCGATTTTGTCGGCGCCGGGCATATTTTCGAAACGACGCTCCAAATCTTGCCTACGACCTCCACGACCCTGCCCATAACGGGGCCCCTGAACCGAGGGATTCCTACGCAGGTCGACCCGACTTCCGCTCCCGTCGGTCTCCTTCACCCCGTCGCCGTTCCCTTTCCCCTATGCGTCGCCGTCCCACTCAAGCCCAGGAGGAAAACTAACAGCCGCAGTTCGTGAGGCAAGAACTGCGCCATCGTCGAAATTTTCAAGACCTCACCTTTCGCCCCCTAATGAGATTGTAGTGCTTGTGGATGGTGTCGTGACTAACGCTCTTGTCGACACAGGAGCTGCCGTTTCTGTTATCAGTGATGTGCTGTGCCGGAAACTTAACAAGGTGACTACTCCGCTTCTTGATCTTTCGCTTCGTACAGCTAGCTCGCAGCACATCAAGCCTTCGGCCACGTGTACCGCTCGTGTTTTAATTCAGGACTCACTCTACGTCATTGAATTCGTCGTTCTTTCCCGTGCGTCACATGATGTTATCCTGGGCTGGGATTTCCTTTCTGCGCATCACGCGATTGTCGACTGCGCTCGTGCACAACTCGCCTTGTCGCCGTTCCCTTCCACGATCGAAGATCTCCCGTGCAGTTCTCCTAAAGTGGTTGTCGCTGCTGACGTCGTTATTTCGCCTTTCGCTGCTGCCTTAGTTTCCGTCTGCTGCAATTCTGTGACTGATTCAACCGCGCTTTTTACGCCATCTGTGGAATGTGCGCGTCGCCGCAACCTTGTAGTCCCATTCGCCGTCGTCACACTTGCTAATGGCTCCGCTGCGGTATACGCGTGCAACCCGTTCCCCTGCCCTTCAACTCTATTACGTGGCGAATGCGTTGGACGTCTCGAGACTTTAGACGCCATTTTCCCATTTGACGCCACGTCCAATACGACACCATTGCCTCTCGGCGCCATGACTTCTGCCGCCGTGTCCGCTTCACCTGACCAAGACGCCTTCCTGCGCAGCATCGATAGCACGCTCACGCCACCTGAGCGTGACCAGGTTGTTCTACTCCTTGCACGCTTTCGTGCCTCTTTCGATCTCGGACAACCTTCCTTGGGCCGCACGTCCACGGTTGTGCACCGTATCGACACCGCTCACCATGCACCACTGCGCCAGCGTCCGTACAGGGTGTACGATGCCCGTAGCTGACAGACGCTAGGCGCGTCTACACAAGTGACTCCGAGCCATGATGACCGAACGAATGCCCCGTTGCTTTATTCCCCTCAACCATATATAGAAAGCATGGCGCGTAGCGCCCTCTACATCTCTCCCCCGAGATATGCACACAACAAAACACGACACATCACAAGTCAAGTCTTTTCGGAGTCTTAACTCGGCGACCAAATCTGGTGACTCGCACTCCGCATTCATTGGAGACTTGTGGCGTCGCTGTTGCCGTGGCGTCTGTAACGGTGGCTTGGTCATCGTGCCCCTCGCTGTTTTCCCTGGATGCTGGCTCGTTGAGTTGGCCCTTGGTTGGGTCCGAATAGGGCACTAGATGCACCCTATTACGCACAAGCACCGCGGTTGGTGTTTCCACGACGTACGAGCGGGGCTTCGAGGCTGGGCTGAGAACGCACGCCGTTTGCTTGATGTCTCGAACCCACACCGTGTCCCCTGTCTCCAGCGGAGGAAGGACGGTCGCAGCACGACGGCGATCAAAGTCTTTCTTCTGTCGCCTTCTTACCTCCTCGTCTTGGCACTTGACAACGTCAGGCGCAGGCCACTTCGGTTCCAGGCAATCCGCTGGCTTGGGAAGCCTGGTTCGTAGGCTGCGGCCCATCAGTAGCTGCGCTGGGCTAAACCCTGTGACGCCTGCAGTGTCTCTGTAAGACAGAAGTGCCAGAAAAGGATCCTCTGCTTTCTCGAACAATTCTTTGACCGTGCGCACCATCCTTTCAACTTGCCCGTTAGACTGCGGGTAGTTGGGACTTGAGGTGATGTGTTGGAAGCCATAATGCTTCGCAAAAGCTGCTAATGCATGTGAAGCGAACTGCGGTCCATTTTCGCTTCGTACAACTTCGGGGATGCCGAAACGAGCGAAAGTGCTTTTGACGGCATTGATGACCGCCTCAGAGTTCGTGCTTCGCATGTAGATGACTTCAGGGTAGCGAGAACGATAATCAACTACTAGTAGGTAGTTGTGTCCTCTGTGACTAAATAAGTCCATTCCTACTTCTTGCCATGGTTGCGCTGGAGTTTTCGTCACAACCAATGGCTCACTTCGTTGCTCTTGTGTGGCTGCGCACTGCCTGCAGCGATTGACTCTGTCCTGTATTTGCTGTGAAAGTCCGTACCACCACACGGAATCCTGTGCTCTCAGCCGGCATCGGTTAATTCCCTGGTGGCCTTCATGGATAAGTTCGAGCGTATCCTTTTGCAGCGAAGTCGGAATGACGAAGCGATTGCCTTTTAGCAGGACGCCGTTGCACAAAGAGAGATCACCTCGACGGCTCCAGTATTTCTTCATGTGCTCCGGAAGCCTGTCTCGACGAGGCCAGCCCTGGGTGCAGTACTTGACGAGCTGGTTGCATTCACCATCCTGTTCTTGGTGCCTGCGGACATCATCTGCAGTAACCAGCTTCGTGTCAGTGATCGCTGCAACTTGGAATTCCACGAACTCTTCTACCACATCCACTAGACTGATCGACGGCTTCTCGTCCGGAGCCCTTGAAAGAGTATCCGCAGTGGCTAGCTGTTTGCCCGGAACGTAGACTACGTTGAATTGGTATCGCATAAGTTTGATACGGAACCGTTGAATACGTGGAGGCATCGTGTCCAAGTCAGCGTTTCCAAGTAGTGTCACCAGCGGCTGGTGGTCGGTTTCCACCGTGAAGTTGAGGCCCCGCACGTACTGGTCAAAACGGTGCACTGCCCATGCTACCGCCAACGCTTCCTTTTCTGTTTGGCTGTAGCGTTGTTCTGCATCGGTTAACGACCGTGATGCAAACGCTACCGCGCGTCGCTCCCCCGATGGTTGTTCTTGCAGAAGAACAGTTCCCAATCCAAATGAGCTCGCGTCGCATGAGACAATGGTATTACGACCGGGATGATACTTCGCGATGCAGAGGTCCGAGGTGAGCATCTCCTTGACCCGATTAAAAGCGCTCTCCTGAAGCGGTCCCCACTGCCATGCATTTTGCTCGCCTAGCAAGGCGCGAATTGGGGCGGTTGCCTGCGAAAGGTTGGGCAGGAAGCGACCAATATGACTGACCATGCCGAGGAAGCGTCTAACACCAGCAACGTCCTTGGGTGGCTCCAAGTTGCGTAGGGCTTCGAGTTTGCTGGGACTCGGCGAGATACCGTTGGCATCGATGATTACACCCAGAAACTCTACTTTGTCTTGACCGAAGCAGCACTTCGACTTGTTGAGTTTAATTCCGGCTCTCTTCAGACGTTCAAGAACCTCCACAAGTCGCTTGTCGTGCTCTTCTCGGTCTTCTCCAAAAACCAGGATGTCGTCGATCATGTTGACGACGTTCGGTTGTCCTTCCAGAATGCGAGCCATTTCTCGCTGAAAATACTCCGGTGCCGAGGTCAGGCCAAAAGGTAGACGACAGTAGCAGTAGCGTCCGAATGGCGTGATGAATGTGGTGTACTCTTGGCATTCTTGGGACAATCGCACTTGGTGAAATCCTGCTGTCGCGTCGAGTTTAGAGAACACCTTTGCGTCGCCCAGTTGCCCGAGAACCCATTCGACCGTTGGAAGCACGTGCCTTTCACGGAGAACTTCCTTGTTGAGCTTTGTTAAGTCCACACATATTCGGATGCCGCCTGATGCCTTCGGTACTGCGACCAGACCTGCACACCACAGCGTCGGCTTCGTAATGCGCCTGATGACGCCTTGTTTTTCCATCTGGTCCAGCTCTTGCTTCACCAGGTCGTACAGAGGAATGGGAATTCTGCGAGGTACACTGAGCGCAAATGGCTTGGCATTTGGCTTGAGCCTAATAGTGTACTCCTCCCCTACGGTACCAAGTCCATCGAAGATATCCTGGCTGAGGGTGGCGTCGCTTGAAGAGCTGGCTGGGTTTTCAGGTCGCTGTGCGGCGTCGACGAATTTCACAACTCCCAATGCGAGGATAGCAGGGTAGCCTAGCAGAGGCGTAGACTGCGAAGGCATGACGTGCACTGGCTGTACGCAGGTGCGGCTCTTCCACTCTAACGTAGCTCTGAATTGGCCCGACACATTTAAAGGATAATTTCCAGGACCTGTTAGATGACCTTCCGGTTTTTCGAGTTGAGACGGTATTCCCGGAAAAGTGCTTGGAACAACGGTAACTTCCGCTCCGGAGTCGACTTTGAACTTGAGCGGGACGCCGTTCACGTGAACCCAAACGAACTTGGCGTTTGCTTCACGACTGGTCTTGACAGCATGCATCTCGATGGCATGTGACTGTCGGCTGTGCGAACGCTGCTTGGCTAAGCAAACTGTTTCAATGTGCCCTTTCTTTTTGAAAAAATTGCAAACGGCTTTTTTGGCAGGACAAAATTCCCGCTGATGCTTTTCACGTCCACAGAAGTGACACGATCCGTGCGTCGCGTCGGAAAAAGGGGTTTCTCTTGATGCTGACGTTCGCTTATGGGATTGTCTTTTCATTGGCTTGTGCTTCGCTGCATCAACGGCGACTGGTAAAGATAACTGGTTTGCGCGTTCACGTTTTTCTCTTTCGGCATCTTCGTGCAGCCGTGCATGCAGGAGCGCTTTGTCCAGCGTCAAGTCAGAGGTGCGGCAGAGTTGTTCTGATAACCTGCTGTCGAACAAGCCGACGACAAATCGGTCTCGAACGAGCCTATCCTCGACGGACGCTGAGCCATAGTTGCATCTTTTGACCATGTTTCGCAATGCAGAATAAAAAGCATCGACGCTTTCGTCTGCTTGCTGCGTCCGCTTGTGAAAACGATAACTCTCGTGAACTTCGTTTAGCGGGTGAACAAAATACGAGGAGAACTTGCTTTTCACAACGCTGTACGACAGAGCGTCTTCGGCCGTCAAGTTGAAAGACGCTAGCACGCGTGGAGCTTGAACACCCATGCAGTAAAGAAGCGTTCGTACCCGAACCTCGTCGGTAGCTCGGTGCATTCCAGTAGCATAGGCATAGTCCTCGAACTGCTCAATCCAGGTGGACCAGGCACTTGGGTCGTTGAAGTCGAAGTTCGGTGGCTGTTGGAGTCCAGGTACCCCGGCAAACGCAGCGTCGGGCTGGTCCGCCATTACAGAGAGCGAACGGCGGCCACTTCTGACACCATGTACGATGCCCGTAGCTGACAGACGCTAGGCGCGTCTACACAAGTGACTCCGAGCCATGATGACCGAACGAATGCCCCGTTGCTTTATTCCCCTCAACCATATATAGAAAGCATGGCGCGTAGCGCCCTCTACACAGGGTATCACAAGCAGAGCGCAACATCATCAGTGAACAAGTCGACGACATGCTGCAACGTGGCGTGATCCAGCCATTCCACAGTCATTGGGCATCTCCAGTCGTGCTGGTGCGAAAAAAGGACGGTTCCATCCGGTTTTGCGTAGATTATCGCCGGCTCAACAAGATCACACGCAAAGATGTTTATCCGCTGCCCCGAATCGACGATGCTCTGGATTGCCTTCAAGGTGCCGAATATTTCACTTCGCTTGATTTGCGCTCTGGGTACTGGCAAGTGCCGATGGCTGAAGCGGACCGCGCTAAAACGGCTTTTGTGACCCCTGACGATATGAATTCAACGTAATGCCGTTCGGCCTTTGTAATGCGCCTGCAACTTCTGAGCGCATGATGGACACGATTCTCAGGGGGCTCAAGTGGCACACGTGCCTTTGCTACTTAGACGACATCGTGGTATTTTCCGCTAACTTTGAGTCTCATCTCGCTCGCCTTGAGCAAGTTCTTGAGTGTCTCAGAGCCGCCGGCTTACAATTAAACTTGAAAAAGTGCCACTTTGCTGCTCGAAAGCTCACAATTCTAGGCCACGTCGTCTCTAAAGAGGGAATTCAACCAGACCCTGCAAAACTACGCGCAGTTGCCGAGTACCCGAAGCCCACTACACTAAAGGAGCTCCGAAGCTTCATAGGGTTGTGTTCGTACTTTCGACGCTTTATCCGTAACTTCGCCATGATCATCGCCCCTTTGACTCGGCTTCTTTCTGGCAGCACCAACTTGTCAGCTTGGAATTCCGATTGCGATGAATCATTCACGACGCTCCGACAGCTTCTCACGTCGCCCCCAGTGTTGCGCCACTTTGATCCTACCGCGCCTACTGAAATCCACACAGACGCCAGCGGCATAGGTCTTGGTGCCGTTCTTGCACAACGAAAAAACGGCTGTGACGAGTATGTTGTTGCATATGCCAGTCGCACCCTCACAAAACCAGAATATAACTATTCTGTAACAGAAAAGGAATGTCTGGCAATTATCTGGGCGATCGGCAAATTCCGCACCTACCTTTACGGGCGCCAGTTTGACGTGGTTACTGACCACCATGCCCTGTGCTGGCTATCGTCTATGAAAGACCCGACTGGTCGCCTCGCTCGTTGGGCATTACGACTTCAGGAATACGACATACGCGTCGTTTATCGCTCGGGACGCAGACATTCTGACGCTGATGCCCTATCCCGTTCACCGCTGCCGTCTGACTCTGAGCACTCACCAACTTCCACCTACGGCGCCTCATCTCTTAGCATCGCCGACATGCCGGCTGAACAGCGCAAGGATCCTTGGATCGCTTCCCTGCTTGACGTCCTATCCAACCATTCGCATAGCTCCGACCCGCGATGCCCTCGTCGTCAGGCTCAACATTTTGTCGTGCGTGAAGGCTTGTTGTATCGACGAAATTATCTCGCCGACGGCCGCAGGTGGCTTCTCGTCATTCCCCGTCATCTACGCTCCGACATCTGCTCAGCCTTCCACGACGACCCCCAACTTGGCCACACTGGAGTATTCAAAACGTACTCCCGCCTTCGACTGAGGTATTACTGGCGCGGCATGTACTGATACGTTCGCCAATACGTCAGGTCGTGTCCCGCATGCCAACGCCGGAAGAAACCGCCCCACAGCACTGTTGGGCCTCTACAACCCCTACCTTGCCCGGCACGACCATTCGACCGCGTCGGAATCGATCTCTATGGTCCGCTCCCCAACACCTCTGACGGAAACAGATGGATCATAGTCGCCGTAGACCATCTCACACGCTATGCCGAAACGTCTGCGCTACCAGCTGCCACGGCGAAAGACGTCGCCTGCTTCATTCTTCATCATCTCATTTTACGACATGGCGCACCACGTGAATTGCTGAGTGACCGCGGCCGTGTCTTTCTTTCCGATGCGATTGAGGCATTGCTGAAGGAGTGTCGCATCATTCACCGCACCACGTCCGCGTACCATCCCCAAACAAACGGCATGACTGAGCGTTTCAATCGCAGCCTTGCCGACATGCTCGTCATGTACGTGTCGGAAGACCACTCAAATTGGGATCGGGTGCTTCCGTTCGTCACCTACGCGTATAACTCTGCGCCGCAAACCACCACCGGCTTCTCTCCTTTCTTCCTGTTATATGGACGTGAACCCTCCTGCTCAATGGACACCATTCTCCCCTACCGACCCGATGTTACTGAAGCGACACCTGCTTCCGAAGCAGCTGCATATGCCGAAGAGTGCCGTCAACTCGCCCGCTCTTTCACCGCGCAAGACCAATGGCGCCAGAAATCCCGCCATGACGCCTCTGCCTCTAATGCTCACTATACTCCGGGGATGCTAGTTTGGCTCTGGGTACCATCGACTACGCCCGGACTTTCCACCAAGCTACTCTCCCGCTATCATGGACCTTACCGTATTGTCGCGCAGACATCTGCAGTGAACTATGTCGTTGAGCCCCTTGAACCTTCTTCCGACCGACGCTGCCGAGGACGTGAAACAGTGCACGTAGCACGGCTCAAACCTTACTACGACCCCCCTGTTGTGTCATTCCCCTAGGTCGCCAGGTTGGCTCCTTTCTGCGCGGGGGGTGATTGTAGCAGAGCATATCGGCATCAGTGCGAGTCACTGTGAAAGAAGACGCTGAGGTTTGTGTGGTGCGCACTCAGTGAACCGTCCCAGCTGAATAGGTTTAGTCAGTCGCGGCGTCTTCAAGTGTCGCTAGACTTCAAGTGTCGCTCGCCTTGTTTCAATACTTATTTGTAAAACCTCACGCAACCCGATTCCATGCCCCGCCACGGTGGTCTAGTGGCTATGGTACTCGGCTGCTGATCCGAGGGTCGCGGGATCGAATCCCGGCGGCGGCGGCTGCATTTCGATGGAGGCGAAATGTTGAGGCCCGTGTGCTGTGTGATGTCAGTGCACGTTAAAGAACCCCAGGTGGTCAAAATTTCCGGAGCCCTCCACTACGGCGTCTCTCATAATCAGAACTGGTTTTGGGACGTTAAACCCCACACAACAACAACCCGATTCCAGCGGTGTGTCGGAGGGTTCTGAGAAAGAAACATAGTGTCGCTAGAAGATGGCACCAAAAAACGATTTTTGTCGTATTGATAAAGTTTGAGCAAGTCATGCCACTAGAAACGGTTGGTAAGCTGGAAGACATTGAAACAGAAAATGGAGAAGCGGTGCCTCATTGAAGTTTCCGCGCCAACTCATCGTAACGTTATGGATTGCGATGGCGTTGATTAGGGCTTTTGTGGTTCGTAACCGGTAAAAATTAGGTACACAGTCCTCCGAGGGAGCTAAAGCTTTAACCTGCCAAGTTTCAGGAGACTTTTTTGGGCCAATGCGCCAAAAGGACATTGTTTTTAAAATCTGTGGCGTGTCGTCGACAGTAACGTGCAGAGCTTTTGGCATGAAATCTAACCACGAAACTGGCTTTCGTTTTCTGTTTTTTCATTAAGAGAAGGGCGGTAAAATTACCTGGTTAGAATTCTTGTACAAT
Source organism: Hyalomma asiaticum (assembly GCA_013339685.2). Classification (NCBI taxonomy): domain Eukaryota; kingdom Metazoa; phylum Arthropoda; class Arachnida; order Ixodida; family Ixodidae; genus Hyalomma; species Hyalomma asiaticum. The sequence continues at coordinate 47,391,199 of CM023487.1, read as the reverse complement.
AAGTCAGCAATCTAAGTCAATCCATTATTTGACGTTATTGCCCATCGAGCAAAAATTGAAATAGGTTTGCATGAAATCTAACCACGAAACTGGCTTTCGTTTTCGATTCTTTCATTAAGAGAAGGGCGGTAAAATTACCTGGTTAGAATTCTTGTACAATAAGTCAGCAATCTAAGTCAATCCATTATTTGACGTTATTGCCCATCGAGCAATTGAAATAGGTTTACTCGGTTAAGGGACATTGAAGTTCCATACTTTTAGACGTGCAAGGACATACGTTAGCGTATGTATGCTCTCCAAAGTGTGTTATAAGAAGCCCAAGAAATAAGTTAGGGAAGGTCGCACGGTACCGCAAGCTGTGTCACAAGGTCTCAAATAATCTAGGATTGTGTTGAATCAGTTAATGACGCCGCACTGATGCATGGCCGAAGTGGGTTTTTCGATGTGAACCAAGTTCTTTAATTTGAGCATTTGACAAGGAACCTTCACTTTGCGAGACAACATGAGGGAAGGAACAGCCTTTTGGGAAACAGCCAAAGAGAGGTATTGTGCTGAATCGATAACATTTCTTTTCATAACTGCTTTTTGTAATTGAACACCCCCTCCACTAATGATTTGTGCGGCACCAGGATTAGTTGAATTATTTTTTTACGAATGTTATTAGCGTAAGTAGCTTATTTCTAACTTTTCTTTAAAATGTAGGTGCAGGGCTCGATTTGCTATAATGCACTATACGCCTGCTTAAGTTGTCACTCGCAGTGTACTAACTATAGCCGGGAGGAAGTCCTGTCAAAATCGATAAGGTCAGGTGTCGGCGATGCGGGAGTTCGAACGCCGCCGTGGCCAACCCGTAATTAGTGTTCCTCGTTCTTCCTTATTTGCCAACAAGGCCTTGAGGGCAAATGAGGCGTCTTTCCGTATTTGTGACTAACACTGGAAAAAGTCGCCTTCAGAATCGCTGTCTTACGGTACACCGTACCTCAGTCAGGACGCAGTCAGCAAGCCCGCGGCTATCGAACTGGTGGTCTCGCACTCACAGCCGCGGCGAGAACAAGATCCTTTGCAGCACCTTGAGAAAATAAGACAACAGGAACCCAATGAAACATTTTGTTGTGCCAGGTGGTAGACACCATCTTCAAGTAAACCTGCGTTACACACCCAGTGATATGTGTGCGCACGAATATACCGAAGGAAGTTAACACGCGAGTAGCCATCACGTTATAGTTTAAATAGGGAAATACAGCCTACAAAATGCGGCAAGTTAACTGCTGTGTCCCCGCACGCACCGTGTGTTCTTGTTATTCACTCCACAATGACGAAATACTGCATGGGAGTCATAATAAATAAATAAATAAATAAATAAATAAATAAATAAATAAATAAATAAATAAATAAATAAATAAATACTTTCCGTCCAAGCCGATTCCTTACCTTCCTTTATAGTTCATTCCAATGAGGCGTGATCACATAAATTGGTGTGGGCTTTCTCTCCCTTGTTAACGCGTTAGTTCGTTTGAGGAGTAAGGGGAGAGGATTCAAACAAATAACAAGTTCTCTGCATCACCTTACCTTTAGCGTTCACGAGCGGAGGGAGTAAAAAAATTAAATTCCTTCATCTTACGGGTCATATCCACGAAATGATCGCGAAGTACTACGCAGTGAGGCACAAAGGATGACCTGTGACCATTTAGGAAGCATTAAAACGCGTTTCTAAAAATCAAGGGGCACAGGTGTTCCTGCAGTTCATCCCATGGAGATGCACCCGGCGTGGTCGGGGATCAGACCCATGTACTTAATGTAATAAGCGGTGCAACTTGATCGATGAGCAACCATGGCGGAGCCCGAGACTTGAAAACTCAAGGATGTCATGTTGTTGTTTTGTGGGGTTTAACGTCCCAAAACCAGTTCTGATTATGAGAGACGCCGTAGTGGAGGGCTCCGGAAATTTCGACAACCCGGGGTTCTTCAACGTGCACTGACATCGCACAGCACACGGGCCTCAACATTTCGCCTCCATCGAAATGCAGCCGCCGCGGCCGGGATTCGATCCCGCGACTCTCGGATCAGCAGCCGAGTACCATAGTCACTAGACCACCGTGGCGGGGCTACGCAAGGATGTCAGTTCGTTCCTATGATTTATTGCTTTTCCTTTGTCCTCGTCGCATTATTACGGCAGTATTAGTGGAGCCGCTCTCATTTAGGCAAACAAACGCGCGTTTAGGAAGTAAAGAGTTTCGAAGGGGACACGCGACGAGGACGGCAGGTAAGAGAAATACCAACTACAGTCCCTAAATCTCACCAGTGCCGATAACACTCACCGCACGGCATCGATTTCACGCCTTCTTGCTTATGGGAGCGTGTTACTAGTGCTGATGATGATGCTGCTGCTTTAGGCTATGGCGCATACCTGCTTCAGAAGGTCGTTCTTCTTGATTGCTCGAGCGCTGCGATAACTACGCTACAACTCATAAAAACATTCAGATATTTAGATATTTAGATAGTGTAGTAAACACAGTGCTGAGTGGTTGAGCCATTATCCATTCAGAAGAACAGCCACTTCTGTATGAGGCCCGTAGCGCAGGCAAAAGAAAGAAAATCAAAAAGAACAAAAGAAACTGCATGGGAAATACACCATGACGATGGAACAGTAGTTACCAGTAACATGAATATAAGAAAGGGATAGTACTCGGTTTCCTATTCCCAATAATAGCTACAGAATTGCTGGTGTAGTATGAATATTGATCACTGTGCAGTTGACATCAATTTTTGACCCCAGATGGAGTTCTGAACAAGAACGTTTACGTTTAAGAAGCTGTGCATTTCCTAAATAGCTATTATAACACTGTGCGAAAATATTTTCGCTGAAACTTCGGCAACCCGATATGAAAAGCTATATTTACCTTGCTAGCTGCAGAAGTTTCAGCAGTGGCACGCTTGCCGGCCGTGTCTGCCATCCTTCCCGCACATGATAGTTCATGTATTGTCAAAGTCTAACTGCGTGCATCCAAAAGCCACACATTGCCAGTGACAGACAGTCACATAGGAAAAGTCACGAGACATGATACTGAGTCACTTGTCAACGTTTACAAACAAACAAGTTATTAAATTCCATGCTGAGACAAGCGAATGAGTTCACGATAACTTCCAAGAAGAGAGACCGCCCACTCGTTTCTTTGGCATATTTATTGCCACCACTGAAATGTTAAAAATCCTCTAGACATGGCTTAATCCTCATCCAGGCACTTTTTGACAACAGTGGAGGAACTTTAGCAGTGCAGGATGGCTAGCATTTCATCAATGCCTGAACTTGTAGTTAGCACACAGAAAGAGGCATGTTGAAAAAGAGCCAGAAAGCCGGGACCGTTTAACTTTGTCTTTGAATGACACGGAACTTTCTTTTTTTTTGTGAGCGACGCGAGAACTGCTCCAGAGTTCACAGGAAACACACTCAACTTAAGGTAGTCCAATCGAAGCGTGGTGCAATTTTTCCAGGGGCCGATGAAAGCAGCAGATGCCGCAAGGGTCGCTGCTCCACTGACGAGGAAGAGACAAAGTGGTCTTGTCTACTAACAGCACAAGTTCTTACAAACCCCGAAAGTTCCTCGAACACGACGGCACGCACTGAGCGTCTCCTTACTCGGAAGCCCTCACCCTGCGCCTGGACATGATAGCCCTCAGCAATGGCGACTTCTGGCGGTGCGGATTCGACACGATCTTGTAAGACATGACCACCAGTATGCCCAAGATGACGCAGAGAACAATTAGGAGGAGCGAGAGGGCCATCACCTTGCCCCATCCGTTGTTCCACGAGAAGAACGATGGCTGTGGTCGTCTCTGTTGCACGGAGAGGCGCTGTCGCATGCGGCGTCTCTCCCTAGGTGTCATGCCGGCGGGCGGCTTGACGCGACCGATCTGTCGGGGGGGTGGTACAGCGAGGGCTAACGACCCGGAGCCCGACACAGCCGAGGTGCTCGTTCCGGAGCTGGCAGTGCTTCCGGCTGTCGACCTTTCACCCTCTTGCTGGTCGGTCTGTCCCGTTGTGGACACCATGTCGCTGCCGAAATACGCTGATTGGTCACCGCGTCCTACGTTCTTCCGGGATATCTGGGACCAGCGGAAGGTCTTTAGCCCGTAGCAAATTCTCTACGTGCTAAGATCGATCTCGAGTACTCGTGGGAACCACGCGGCTACTCAGTGAAGTCCCGCGGTGATAGCGGGAGTCGTGCTAGGACGCTAGCTATCGTCCACAATGCACGCAGGGGGGGTCCACTATGGACAAGCCGAGCCTGTGATGGTGATTTTTTTTTTTTTTTGCTCTCAAGGTCAGTGGCACATGCCCACTGCGAATGGCCCGGAAAGCGATCGGGTGTCAAGCAGAGACTATCTTAAATGTTGTTATGCTGGATTAATATTGTCGTGGTTCTGCAAACGCACGGCGTTTGCTGATAGAGATAAGCGATTATAGTGGCGCTCTCACAAGAGGACCGGAGAGGCAGGACTCCGAAGGACGTCGTTATCTCTGAGAAAACGTTCGTAGTCTCGAGCATACCTCGTGCACCGTCTTCGTCACTGCCAGCGTATAGCTGGGCAAGGACGAGTGCGCGGTAATAGAGAGATACGAGTTGTGCGGAAAGCAAGGACGTTATCTAGAATGGCACATCCAGTTTGCTACCCTGCATTGGGGGAAGGGTAAGAATGGGAGGTAGAAAGGTATGAAGGAAAGGATGACACACACACGCGCACACACACACACACACACACACACACACACACACACACACACACACACACACACACACACACACACACACACACACACACACACACACACACACACACACACACACACACACACACACACACACACACACACACACACACACACACGACAGGGTTACAGTCGTTCAACAAGACCAGTTTCACGTAAAAACCTCAGCAGTGTATTCATGGCTGTCCCACTTGAAAGTCGATTGTTCCGCCATTCCAACGACGTAGAAGGGAAATGAACAGCCGGAGGGGCAATTGCCAGATGATCGAATTAATGCCACCTTTATGAAAGGAAGGGGGGTCGCTCTCTACCGCCTTTGGGGATTAGCTTGGAAAGGCGACGGAGTTAGAAAATTGTTGGGCGAAGAGTAACATCATATGTCATTCTTTGGTCCTTCTTGTCCCACCGGCCTGTGCAGATCTCTGCTCGGTGAACGTTCAGTTCGTTCGCTCTCAACAAATCGGTCTACCTCTGTTATACTAATCGAAAGAGGCTTCTTTGACACCGTATTTCACGAAGTTATTATGTGCTTCATTGTAATACTGTAAAAATTTAATAGACTTGTCATGTCATAGTGTAGCATATTGCGGAAGTCCACCCCCTCTTATGGGAAAGCTGCGTAGCTGTAAATAAGGAATCAACTCGCCTAAACGAAGAATTCCTGCTAGTCGGCCCCAAATGACTCGCAGTTTCGTAGGCTAGGTTTAGTGGACTACCTTCAGAACGCAAGTCTGGCATCAAGAGATGCCACCACAGTGCATCCACGACGACAGACGATGGTTGTCGTAGCCGCAGCGATGAGATGCCTTTCTCTCTGCAAAAGCATACGGAAGGCGTTCTTTTTCCTAAGAAATATCCCTTACCTACTGCAGATTATCGATAGCGCTGCTACGTCTACTAGCATAAGGCGTTACGTTGAACCCAGGGTAAATGGCATAACCCACTACTGGGTATAACTAAAAATGTAGTGCTGTGGTACATTTCCTAAATAGAGAGTCGCCTGCACAGGAACAAATAAAATAAAAAAGGAAGGAAATGATTTCGAACAGGAAATCTGGTGGCATCTGTTACTGGATTGAACTGGCTGAAATTCCGCACACCGCAAATCCCTTTCAAACGCAGCTCTTCGGAGCCCGTTCCCACGTTGAGCGTCTGATGACGATGATGGTGATGATGGTGTTCCTGAAGGCATACGGCGCTCACCCACCACGGGGGATTGGCCAAGAGTTACTTGATAATTATGTTTTGATTTGAAATGTTTGAAAGAGACAGAAAGAAAAAAAAGGGATTTATAGGGAATTTAATTAGTGAAATTGTGCATTTTAACTATTAAAGCCATCGTCCACCGGCTTTCGTAACGGAGCAAATGAACACAGCAAGGTATGTCCCTCCTCGCGCGCCTTGAGCCACGGGACGCCCTTGTATTGCAGAGGCAGGCTAGTTTTATGAATGGTAGCTTATATCTGTGAGCTGTGCATAAAACTACCTGGCTATTGGCCAGTCACCGACAGAGGGTGTGCGCCACATGACTGGTTTTTACACTGTGCGTTTCAAACAGTCTCCGAGCAAGCTCCGCGCATGCTCCGGAGTTATAATTGTTGGTGCAAAATCTGAAACAGTATCCCTGCCCTGAATAAATGTCAGCCAAATATGACACAATCGCTCAGGAAACTCTTCCCATGCGGGAGTTACCATTCACCTTATTGTTGTCGTACTACAAACTGTGTATACATGCACGTTGAATTTGTTTTTTTTTCTTACATGATCGTATTTGAAAATGTGATTTGCATTTGAATTTTACTTATAATCATTGTACTCGCTAATTAAAACAACAATATGCAATGTCTGTAACGGATCCTTAACTAGCCTTATCAGCTACGGATCCGGATGTTCTCGCGGAATTTTTTGTAAATCATTTTAGTGAAATAAAAACATTCTTCTTCTATGAGTAGCGGTGACAGTATCGAGCCCCATGCAATAATCTTTTTCCCCACACACATTGGACAGGTCCAAGGCGCTATCCATAACCTCAACGACTCTGCCCACGAGGCCGCGCGAGGAGTAATCGACCGAGCCGGTTCTGGGCAACAGCTCAGCGACAACGAAGTTGCAGAGAACAGGAACGCGTGCGCCACGTATAATGAAATTACGAAGGGTATTTACCTTCCACGAATAGTGCATCCACCCCCGCATCCCTGTCTCTGAATGCAAGGGTCTCAGGCCCTTACACTCAGACTGCTACGAACGAATTTATTTATGGGGTTTAACGTCCCAAAACCAGCTCCGATCATGAGAGACGCCGTAGTGGAGGTCTCCGGAAATTTCGACCATCTGGGGTTTTCTAACGTGCACTGACATCGCACAGCACACGGGCCTCAACATTTCGCCTCCATCTAAATGCAGCCGCCGTGGCCGGGATTTGATCCCGCGACCCTCGGATCAGCAGCAGAGTACCATAGCTACTAGACCACCGTGGCGGGGCTGTATATATATATATATATATATATATATATATATATATATATATATATATATATATATATATATATATATATATATATATATATATGAGCTATACTCAGGAAGCTGTCAGGAGTTCGAGCGTACTAACACAAACTGTGTGACATTAAAGGGGTCCAGCAATATTTTTCGACCACAGCGAGGAAACGGTGCCAGTTAGTCGCTGAAGCTCCCGTGAATATGTGAGCGAAATATTATTGCGCTGCGCACACAACATAAATTGCAATTTGGTTTCAAAGAAAACTGCAAGTCGTCTGCTCTTCTTTCATCAAATGGCGTCAACAGCAGCACCTACTTGGCAGCGCGACTTTTTCCGGTCTTTCCAAGGATAGATACAAGCATAGTATTTATTTGCTGAACTCAAAACGAACAAATAACGCTTTGCAAAGGACATTTCTACAAGTGTGAGATCAACCAATGCTATCCCCTGCCTCAAGCGGCGTAGCCGGTTCTCCCAGTGGCGTCATTCATTGAAAGAAGCGTCTCGCTTTCCAGCTGCATTTAAACTAAATTGAAAATTACCTGCTGCGTACAACGCAATAACATTTGGAGTCACGTGTTGACTGAAGCCTCCACGACTGATAAGCATCGTTTTTCGACTAGGTCCAAAAAGTGGTACAGTGCCCCTTAAATACATTTACTGATCAATAGCGCCTTTATTAACTTCGCTTCAGAGACTAGTGTATCGGTGTCTATCTTATTCAGAGACCTGCGCATATGACTCTCCATACACTGAAGTAAAATAGGAGATTCGGGCCTATTGAACCTCTCGCGCATACAGGCGAATAGCGTTAACAGCTCCGACGCACCTATAGTTTACGATTCCTTCTTGCAGAGGGCACCTAGTCTGTACTCAAACTAAGTTCGACACCAATATTTTTGTATGTACCCGCATGTCAGCAGGTAATGGGGAACGCTTCGCTGGAGACGCGTGCGGCAAATGATCGACGCAAGAACTCCGAATTTGCGCATAGAGGGTTACGTTCTGCGCGAGGAAGTGGTAAGGGAGAAAAGAAGTCTTGTAATTAAGCGATTCGAAGAGAGGTAAAATGTAGACAGCTGCATGCGTGCGACCACCTGCGGTGTTGAAAGCGTTTATGTGAGACCTCACGCGCAAAAGAAAAAAAAATAAAACAAAGGATGAAGGACACACGATGCGCAAGCGCGTCGTGCGTTTTGTGCATTTGGTTCTACATGCAAAGCATCGCTGGGCAAACCAACGCCGTTTTTACAGTGTCTATATAACTAGCCGCCTACAATCTTGGTGCTGTCGGGGTCATCTAGTTCACATGGCGGTTCACCGAAATTTGCATGGTAGGGCACGAACGTATGACAACGTGACTGATAAACTAAGATCAGCAACAGGACATACTTCTCATGCAAGTCACAACGATAACACCTTTAGCGCGTGCTGCATACCCGCAGTACTGAAACCGGGGTGCGCGTCTTCTGTGGTCGTATTTTAGCCTTTTTAGCCCGTGTCGATCAATGACCAGACAAAGTACGCATTGAAAATTTGACGAACACGCACTTAGCGTGGGTTAGACAACACAAGGACATGTCGTTTGCCACATCTTGCAATTGAAATGTAGACATACGAAGCAGACAGGAAGCCAAATGTACTGTAACAACCGTAGGCAATCACCCACAGGGTAGGGGGAGGAGATGGGGAAGGGGGGAGAGGGGTAGGGATTGAACCCTTGATCCAGATTGCCAAGCAAGCACGTCAATATTCATCCACGGCAGTTTTTACCACGCCGTACATGCCGTAAATAAACGGATATTGTATCAGCTGTTGTGGGTGTGGTTGTCCAGCAGTATTCATGGTGCTGGTGCTTGCCTAACGTCAGTTATGTTTGTAGTGTGGACTATTCCATTTTATAGCAATGCGATAAACAGTACATACATATTACTGTAACCTTTCGATCCTTTGGCTAAGCTTTGCTCGGGTACGGACGAGGACAAGAAGGAACAGTGCTTATGTTATGCAAACCAGTGAACAGTGCCTTGAAGTTCGCTCCGATGAAACTGGCGTCTGTGCACGGACAGAAGTTCCGACGCCACATCGTACCATGAACTACCCTCTACGCGCAACAGGGCTCCCACTACAGAATTGCCATATATGGCGATATCAGGAATTGGGCATATGTGGCATATATGGCTCGTGCACGCATGGGGCCCTATTTGCCCAAGTCATGAAAAAAGCATATATGACAACGAAAGACCAACACGAAGAATGTCACGCAAGACTCTGATACTATATTGGGAAAATACGGCCACGTACGGACACGTACCATATATAGCCAGATATGCGTATATGGCCACATATGCGTATCTGGGTAAATATGGCACATGTCTGTATGTGACCGTATTTGCCCAATATGTATCAGAGTCTTGCGTGACATTCCTCGTGTTGGTCTTTCGTCGTCATATATGCTTCTATCAAGATTTAGGCAGATACGGCCACATACGGGAACGTGCCATATATAGCCAGATATGCTCAGTTCCTGATATCGCCATATATAGCATATTTGTAAGGGAATAGGGACGCGCCTACGAGCAGACGGACGCTCCATGAGGTCATCTATACTATACCGCATCGCCGCAGTTCATAAGAAACCTGCAAGAGCATACACGTTTATTTAGCGACCCTGCGGTTTCAAATGGTGCGACATTGCTACACATGTCTATTATTCCAAGGGACAAGACTAGTCGAATTCCGTAGTGACAAACTCTCGCGTAGCCCGCGGCGCAAGGTCCGCTCGCCGCTCGTGCATCCGGACCACGACGTAGACGAGGACCCCGAGCACCATGCACGCCATTGCCAGCACCACGGAGAGGCAGAGTATCCAATCCGGACGCGTCTTCCGCACAGTGGCACTCGGCCGACCCACGCCGTAGCCGCTCTGGAAGTTAGGAACCACGGGCTCTGTTTGCAAATGGACAGAAGGAATGAATGAGGAGGCGAAGCGATTTTGATCGGGGCATAGAGGGAGAACGAAGAGAGAGAGAAAAATTTGTCGTTGTTGCTGTAGTAGTAGTAGTAGTAGTAGTAGTAGTAGTAGTAGTAGTAGTAGTAGTAGTAGTAGTAGTAGTAGTAAAGTAGAAGAAGGAAGAGGAGGAGGAGCAACAGAAGCAGCGCCAGCTCATTTTTAAAGTTTCAGGTAGCATAACTTAGTAAATTAACATGAAATCCGCCTGAGTCTTGGCTAATCCCCCCAAGTGGGTATATGCCAAATGTCAAGGAGCATCATCGTCATCGTTTCTTGGAAACAGCGCCTTACTACACGTGTACGGGGAAAAGAAGGTGGGTACACAGAACAGGCGCAGCACTCATAAATGAAGTTCATAGAACATAATATACATGTGCGATGGCAACAAGAGGTAGGCGACACAAAGTAAAATGAAAAGTACATACAATGGCGCCAACACCATCCAAGCGGAAGCTAGGTAGTATAATTCGTTATGACAAAGCGCCAGGGACGGTTAGCTAACGCACTCGTTATAACTCCTTGCAACATCGAAGGCCCCTGCCACCTCAACTGTTGTCCGGTCCTTGTATGTGAACATAACATCGGTGCCACTGATGACTTGCCATTTTGGTTGAGTAGTACAATCAGAAATGACTAATTTTTACCGATATATTTCCACCCCTTACGTCAAGCCTTTATCAAGGGCTCGTTAATGTAATAGAAGGAAGCCGAATGCCATACCAGCTGCTTGACCGCGTACAGCCGATCCAGGCGCTATGTTGTACGCCGCATCGGGAATAGGGAGCACGGCGGGAAGCGGCAGTGACGTGCCCTGTGAAGATGGCTGCTGGACGACGTACTGGCCTGGATATCCGAAGGCGGCCGCGTAGGGGGCGACGCCGACATGCCCGGAATAGGAAGCCAAGGCGCCACTAGCCAATGGAGAACCGGCACCTGGGTACCCAGATGGTCCCGATGCAGGGTCGGCCCCTACACCAAGCGGTAGAGAGCCTGTCGCGACCGGTGGGGATTCCACACCCTCGTTGTAGAAGCGCTGGTAGTACATGGCGAACGCGTCGTTTCTTTCTTTCTTTCTTTTCGCGTCGTTGCTTTCTTTCTTTCTTTCTTTCTTTTCTCCTTGTTATTTGGCTCTTGCCCACTACGGGGGATTGGCCATGAAGCCGGCGGTTAATGTAAAAAAAAAGGAAAAAAGTGAGCTAAAACAAAGGAAGAGTAAGGAATCGGTAATGTAAGGAAGAATGAAATGTTAGAGAGTGATAGACTATTTATAATACAAATGAACCATAATAAAATAATTTCAGGTTTAATAAACTAGTGGCGGCAATTTCGAGGTACGAAGTTTTGGTTGGAAAGATGATTAGCAACGAATTCTTCTTGTGTCACGAAGGAAATTGCACATGGCTAAGCAGACGTTCCTGTTGCTGTAACCTAGTGAGGACGCTCCAAAGGAAAGAATATTCTGAGAATTCAGGGGAATTTTTAAATTCCTGAATGAAATTTCGAAATGCCTTTTCCTCTGACTACTATAACGCTGACAGGTAATTAAAAAGTGATCAATGTTTTCAGGCTCTTGACAATAGCAGCATAGCGGAGATGGCACCAGACCAGACCTGTGTAAATAAAAATTTAATGGAGGGATACGACAGCGAAATTTTGTTATTGCCACTTCCAGTTTACGAGAGGGACACCACTTATTATCCCAAACAAAAGAAAGATGCCCATATTCTTCAATTGGTAACTTCATTTTTAAAGAATCTTGAACTAAAGAGTACTTTCGGAATCTCGACAAAGTAACGAAGGCAGTAGTAGGCACTACAGACATTACCGGCCCATCTAGGGACCACCGCGCGAGAACATCAGCCATCTCGTTTATAAATATGCCACGATGGCCTGGCACCCACACCAATCGTATTTCACGCACGTGGGGAGGAATTAATGAAGTGAATGCGTTTAGAACAGAAGACTTGGAAGGAGAGGCTGAAGCGAGTGATGTGCATACCGAAAGCGAATCAGTCACTATAACAACTGCCGAATTTTGTGCAGGAAGTTTGAGAATGGCTAAAAGAATGGCTAAGAGCTCTGCTTCGAATATGGGTGTATAATCCGGGAGGCGCAAGGTATATGACCAAGACAAAGTCTCTGAAAAAATGCCCACTCCCGCTTTCTCCTCACGCATGGATGCATCCGTCGCAATTATGCTATCAATTCCCAGTTGACATAAATGATCTTCTAATAAGCCTATTAAATATCTGGAAGGTAAGAGTTTGGCATTAGAAGGGAATATATTATCCAATTCAATTTTAGCATTGGCCAATGGTTTATCCGTTGAGACGATGTCGCGAATGTTAACGTCTAAAGCCTCTAGTTGATTCTGCACAAACAAAACTTGAGGTCTGTATATGCGAGAGCAAGGCTCATGAAAAAATATTAACGCTTCAGTGCAGAATACGAAGTGTGATCGCCTCTGTGCAGACGCATAAATTTGCAAATATGTTTTGACAGTGAGGATACGGAATCTGCAAGCTAACGTGGGGATTCGGGCTTCTTGGTACAGAACATGATTTGCAGTAAATTTTGGTACCTTGAGACAACTCCGAAGAGCCTCTCGCTCTAAAAGAACCAAAGGATTAATCTTGTATGCCGGACCACCAGAGTATAAAATTCAACCAAATTCTAGAATCGGACGAACATACATACGGTATATCATAAGAAGAGTGTCTCTGCGTAACCCAGAGGGGTGCTGGCCAAGTCTGCGTATCATCCCAACAGCGCGAGTAGCCTTACATTTAATGTGCTCAATGTGGTCGCGCCAACTCAGTTTATGATCGTAAAACACACCTAAATACTTCACGCACTCTGCTTGGGGAATTATTTCCTGGCGATACTGCAGAGAAATGCTTACTGGATCATTCAAAGGAAAAACAATAACAGAACTTTTACTAACATTTAAAGTCATGCTAATTTGATTAAACCATAACTCTAGTCTTCCTAAATAAGCTTGTAAGATTGTATGCAATGAGTGAATATCACCAGCAGAAGCAAAGAACGCAATGTCGTCTGCATAAACATACACTTGAATGTTATTGTGCAACGGTACTGAGCTTAACAGAACGTTAAATAATACAGGAGATAAAACAGAACCTTGAGGGACTCCTCTGGACTGATTATATTTCGGTGAGGATAATCCACGCTGGGAACAATAAAACTTTCTATCCCTTAAAAACTCATACAACCAGTTAATAATATAGCTCGGGAAATTCAAGCTTTTTAATGAATTGAGAAGGATGACATGCTCTACACTGTCGTATGCCTTAGCTAAATCTAGAGTTACTAGTGCTGCATATTGTCGCCTGTGACGAGCAAGCTTAATTCGTCCCTCTAAATCTACATGTGCATACCATATGGAATATCCAGGTCTAAAGCCAATTTGACATGGGCTCAATATTGAGTGGTCTGCCAAAAATTTTATGATTCAAATGTAGAGCACTCTTTCAATTAATTTTATAACATGCGAAGTTAGTGCGATAGGTCTAACATTATCAATATGCATATCTACTCCTCGTTTTTTAAGCAGCGGGATAATTTTCGCAAGTCTCCAATCTGGAGGAATCCAACCTTTTTCGAGTGAGTAGTTGACGAGATTTAGGAGGTCCTGAGGAGACACATCAAACAAAATTTTTAGCATGCCTGTCGTAATGCCGTCTGGACCTGGAGCCGAATTGGGGAGCGACTGAACTGCGCGCGCAAGTTCTTCTATGGACACCTGCACAAAATCGTCTACACATACAGGTTTGGGGAATACTGTTTGTATTTGAGTGGTAAAGCGCCTTCCTAATCCCAATGCAATATCATCTAATACAGCAGACAGTTCTTTTGGAGCTAAAACAATTGATTCTAAGGTTACGGGTGCAGAAATAGCCTTACGAAATCGAAGAAATCTGAAAAGAGCTTTCTTGTTTCCACTTTGTGAGAGAAAGCTATATTGGTTTTCGTCATGAGTAGCTTTCGCTATGGAAACAGTTCTTTTAAACATGGCTGAGGCATACTTGTAGTTACTCCAATTAGTAGGGCACTGGTTAACAAGGAGTTTTTTCCATGCAGCTTTTCTGCGCCTGTATTCTCGTTCGCAATCAGAGTCCCACCAGGCACTTATAGGCTTACTTTTCGCCGAGGATACGGTGAACTGTGCTTTTCTCATAGAGCATTTTAGAACACCACAAAGACTCATCGCTTTAATGTCATTTCCAGAACTGGTCAGAGAAGATAAGCTTAAATGTAGACTTTTTTTAAAATTTTGAGTAGTCAACAAAAGTCACTGCCTGAGTATCTAAAGAAATTACTGGATTAGTAACTTCCATCAATATTGGGCGGTGATCACTATTTGTTGCAGTATCAATAACAGCCCAAGAAGAGATGCGCAAGCTTGAGCTGGCGAATGTTAAATCCAAAACCGATCTTGTGTTGCATCGTACAAAAGTGGCTACTTTAGAGTTAAGACATGTATAATTGTTCGTACACATCCAATTCCACAACAATTTACCCGACGAATCAGTGCGGTAACCCCAATAAACATGGTGCGAATTAAAGTCACCTGCAAAGAGAGAGTTTGCTCTACAGAAGCTCTGAACGATGTCCAAAGTACCTTGCTCTTGTACGCCAGATGGAAAGTAGCTGTTGACAATGCTGAGAGGAGCACAACCTGGGAGTGCTAGTTCAAGTACTAAAATTTCGTGATCACTTGATATTGCCTGATAAACCAGTTTCGCTCTGTGACAAAATTTTGTTGATATAAAAGATGCCAATCCTCCACCTCGTGTATTCCTGTCCAAACGAAAACATTTATAGTTTGGTAATTGAAAATTTTGACCCGATGATAACCAAGTCTCTTGCAATAAAACGATGTCGGGAGACAGCGGTCGACGACGACGACGACGATGATGATGATGAGCCTTGAAAAAAATGGCGCATACCCACTTCGGGGGATTGGCCAAGACCTGATGTGCTTAACTTTTAGTTGGTATATTGTGCGAATACCACAACATGATGAATAAAAAAGAATAATAAATTAATAATAATCGAGAGAAAAGGAAAACGGAGAACAAGAAAAAAAATACTATGTAGACCGTTTGTGCACTTGCACTATCAAAACAAGTAAAGTGTTTTCTTTTTTTTTTAATGCATGAGCGGTCGACAGCGGATCCACTGTTTCCTCGTCCTGATATTGTAATGTAGACGTAAACGAAATCGGATGGCGCGCACCCACTGTGGGAGATTGGCCAACAGCCAGGTAGTTAGAAAAAAATGAAGGACTATACAATCGCTCAGTTATGCTGAGCAAGTTAAAATAAGTTATAGTGGAGAATATTAAACTGATTAAACAGATACAGGCAGTTAAGTATTTGTAGCAACGAATAAATTGAAGCATAGAGCAATTATATTTCTTCGAAAAGTGGCGCATCAAGTTGTTGTCGTGGCCTCTATAGTTGGCACATAACCACGAGGGGGATTGGCCACACTACAGGTAGTGATATAGAGAACGAGAAAATTAAAAGGGCAAGGCCGAAATCTAAGAAAAGATTAAAAGGACGAAAGAAGCTCTAATTAAAAAACAGAGATTAGAATTTACTAAAAGAAACATTGGGAACGAAACCCTGTGGTCGACAGCAAAGTACATTCAATGCCGCCAACACCATATAAGAGGAAACTAGGTAATACATTCGTTACTACAAGTCAATCACCGTTGAGTTCCGTGCGCTGCTCTTCCTTTTTCTTTTAACCT
This sequence comes from Hyalomma asiaticum, assembly GCA_013339685.2. Classification (NCBI taxonomy): domain Eukaryota; kingdom Metazoa; phylum Arthropoda; class Arachnida; order Ixodida; family Ixodidae; genus Hyalomma; species Hyalomma asiaticum. The sequence continues at coordinate 47,375,139 of CM023487.1, read as the reverse complement.
GCACTTTCTAGGTGTGGGTGGCTTTTGTTAATGATGGCTGTGAAAATGACGATGATGTCGTTGCCACTTACCCGCAACAAGGAAGTGGCCAAGTTACGGTCGAATTATGGGAGAGAGAGAGAGAGAGAGAGCAAACATTTATTTTAACAAAGTGAGGGATCTTCCTCGTAGGGTGGAGCCCTTAGTTCAGGGCCCCATTGTCCGCCGCGGTGGTGTAGTGGTTACGGTACTCGGCTGCCACCCAAAATACGCGGGTTCGATCCTGGCCGCGGCGGTCGCATTTTCGATGGAGGCGAAAATGCCAGAGGCCCGTGTACTGTGCGTTGTCAGTGCACGTTAAAGAACCCCAGGTGGTCAAAATTTCCGGAGCCCTCCACTACGGCCTTTCTCTCCTCTCTATCTCTTTCACTCCCTTTCCCCCACCCCCACGGACGCTTAGCCGTGCTCCCTACATGGGCTGCAGAAATTAGCGTCCTTTCCTAACCGAACCACAATCAATCAATCAATCATTGGCTCGCGCCACTCCACGTGCTCGCTGGATCAGCCGACGCTGCTCCTGCGGCGCTGAGCTGGTCAGCGCAGTCTCCCAGGAGGAATGTGATGGTGATGGGATAGGGGAACAGCCCGGTGGACGTGGGCATTCCCACGTGCAGTGATAAACTGTGGGCTCCGCTCCACAGTAGGGGCAGTATGAGGGATATTGTGTGGGATGAAAGAGGTGTAGGGTGAAGAGACATGGGAAGGAATTAGTCTGTAGTTGCCGCCACACGACAGCTTCCTCCCGGGTAAGGGAATGGTGTGGTGGGGGGAAATAACGTCGGCTTTGTCTGTAATGTTCTAGAGTGTCAGCGTAGTTCAATGGTTCTGTTATTGCGTCGTCTGGATTGGACAGCTCTTCCGATGGCGCCCGGTTTGTGAGCTCTCGGGCTACCGCATTAGCGCGTTCATTGCCATGGGGAGAGGCGTGTCCAGGTGTCCAAACGATACGCACCCTGTGTAGTAATGAGGGGTGTAAAGATGTCAGAATACGGTGTGTGTACGGTGTCACCATTCCTTGTGCTATGTTCCTGCAGGCAGTTTGCGAGTCAGTGACCACTGTCGTAGGTTCGTCCCGTGCTGGTAGGAGAGAAGCATGTACAATAGCCAGGGCGACAGCCGCCTCTTCCACCATGGCACTGTCGTTAGTGTTAAGCGTGGCCGAAACGCTTACAGTGTCGGTGTTGTCTACTACGACAAGACACATGGCCTGTCTTTGTGGGTACCGTGCCACGCCAGTATAGAGGACTGGCGTATCAGAGGTACCATCGCCTAGAACGCGCATTAAAGCCTGAACCCTTGCACGTCTCCGGCCTTTATGACGGTCAGGATGCATATTTATGGGAAGTTTTAGAATACGGTATACCCAAAGCTTTGCGTACGTGTCTTTGCGCTTGCGCCACTGCGCATGAGTTCTACCCTAAGCCCTTGGGTATACTCCCATTATTCCTCGGATATAGCGTGCGCACCGAAGCGACGGAAATTTCGCGCACCCAATTTTGAAACTGCAATGTTTAGGGGTATGCGAATATTACGCTTCTCCAATATGAATCGAATAAGAATATCTGGCTTCGAATTACGATTATCAGAATACAAAAGCTGCTTCAACAAAATTACTTACCGCATCAGTGTCCTAAGCAAATAGTTTTAAACAAACAACACATATTATGTTGCCATCAGAAACGCATTGCTGCATAATGCCTTGTCAGATCGCAACTGCATTCGTGGGATATCACAGTACAAAGAAATTTATGACCAATACTAAACGCCACCATGAAGGCATATTAGTGGTTTCGGAATATTCGAATCACCTTGAATATTGCAAAATTTTGAACACCTCGTTTTCGAATGGAGTATGGATATTGAAAAATGTAATATTAGACAAATATTCGAAACATTTGATGATTTGCAAAACCCTGATAAGACTAAAATGGTAGCAATTTCGTTGAACTGGCGAAGCAGTAAAAGCGGTAGCCATGTACTTAACGACTGTTTGAACAAACTTTTGTAGCGTGATCGGCCGTGAAAACTCAGCTTGTAATGAGATGAACAAGCGTGATATGTCACGTGTGCAGAGGAAGGCATTAACGTGTGCCGCTTTATGACCTCATATATGACCGCCTTCACAATGCTGACCTTAAAGGGCAACTCCGGCGGTTTTTTCACCATGTTCTGTAATCGATGTTTTCGAATGGTACTGATAGTCCTGTAGCAGCCAGGGTGGTTCGATTTGCACAGAAACGCGCCAATCATTTTAAATAACTGATCGAAAGGTGTTTTCATACCGAAACCTAAACGGTTAAACGCTTCGTGCAGGGTATGTGATGACGTCACAGTCTCCCTAACATCAGAAATATGGAGCTGGTGCCAAAAAAATGAAAGTGGCGGTGTCATCCAACGATGTATTGAGCTCTTCTGAATTTAACAGCGACGATTTTAGCGCTGAAGTGTCACCGTTTTGCTTTTAAGGGCCTGCAAGCTTGGTTAGACAACGTTGAAGGTGATGACGTACAAAAACACAGGGTGGTGTTGGAATCCGCTAAAAACTTGTAAAATTCATTTACAGGAAAACTAAATTACTTACAACCGCCTGACTTGGCACATATTATTACAGTATCGAGAAGAACTCGTAGTGAAAATTTCATTGAGATCAGTGGACATTGAAAAACCACCGGAGTTGCCCTTTAAGGCGGATAAGCAGGCACATCGTAGTCCATTAGAGGGAAGCTGCCAGTTAGTCACACATGCCCTCGGCGCTCAGAAACTTCAATGCGAGTATTAGCCAGGAATATGCGGTATGAGCCACACGACTGTCAAAGGGGAACTCCGGATTTTTTATTTCGCCGCATTGTCATATCGGTGTGTTCCAACGGCACTGATAGTCCTGTAGCAGGCGTGATGTGGTTATGTTCGCTCAGAAACTCACCTATAAATTTTTATAAGCAAATGAGCGATATTTTCGAACCGAAACCAAAACGAGTAGGCAATTATAGTGCGGCATCGGTGAAGTCACAGCCTCCGTCCCGTCAGGAATATGGGGCTGACGCCAGAAAAATGGATGTGGCGAAGTACACCAACGATGTATCGATTTATGCCAGCGTTTCTGAACTTGAAAGCGGTGATTTGAGCGCTGAATGATCACCGATATGCCTTTTGACAGCCTTCCTGCTCGGGTAGGTATCGATGTAGGCAATGACTTCAAAAACACAGGTTGGCCTGCAATCGAAAGCGCATGAATCAGTTAAAATTTCTTGAAGTTCATTTTCAGAAAATATCAGAAAATTTTAGAAAGGACTTGCAACCGCGTCCCTCGGCATATATCATTACAATAACAAGGAGAACATTATTAAAAAATTAACAGAGATTGGTGGGAACCTAAATAGTGCTGAAGTTGCCGTTTAAATTTTACAGCCTATGCCACATTAAAGTCCCATGTTGTTCGACTGCCAAAGGTCCTGGGTTCAAACTCCTAAGTTCCCAACTCGACTACACAAGCTCAAGACTGCCCAAGAGCAGCGCGCGAAGATTCTTCTCGCCCATTACGAGTCAAGAAGCGTTAAGACCTCTTCCAGACACGACACCGAAAACTTTATCAGGAATACATTCTGGTGGAATAAGCGTCAACGATCAAACTCCCGTCCTCGTCATTGGCGACATCAGCGTGGATGTGTCGCCGGCTTATGGCATTCGGCGACCATCGTTGATGCTCGAACGGTTCGGGCTTCAAGGCTCTACCGACGTCAAAGTGTCATCGACTGCACGGCGCTTGCGTTTATACATACTTGACGTTCGCGAAGAATCTCCCCAGGTGTGCTCTCCTGGACACTGTCAAATTCCGCCACCTTGTGAAATTTTGCAATGGCGGCATTTTTGAGCCAATCAGGGAGTCCGTAGCAGCACTCTCAGCCAATAAGAGCTGCCAAGATGGCGGAATTTGACAATGTGGCAGAATTTGACAATGTACAGGATACCACCCCAACCTCGTCACCGTGTTTTCATGGTCAACCATCATGGAGGAAAAAAGAAGTTAGGAGATGGCGTCACGTGACAAACATGAATCCTAGTCACAAAAAAAAATTGGGAGGAGAGAATCATGGGAAATAGGCCCCGCGGTCACGTGGTAGGAAAGCGGTAGAATTACGCACGGTGATGCGCCACAAAATGTGACCGCGTTCAAACAAATATCGCGCCGCAAATTATCTACGTCGGCCTAATCCTACCCTAGAAGCACCGCGCACAAGGCGACAGGCGAAGGCTAGCGGAACCACGTGACGCCGCCTCCTAGCTTTTTCCTCCATGCCTTCCACTGTGACCACAAGACAATAGTAACTTTGTTAACTTGTGTGGATAAGCAAAGAGCCAGCGAAAGAAAACAACCAAGACGCTTATATATCTCTGTCATATATGAAGATATACCATCCGCGTAGCTTCGCTAAACAACCACCATCAGAGGGTGGAATGGCTGTCCAATTTATTCGCTTCAACGCTTTTGGTTAGGCGATCTTCATGGAAGTCGCGTGAGCGCACCGAAAACCAGCGTGCAGTTTGAAGCTTGAAGTTGGTTTACCACACAAAAGCTACAAGAAAAAAAATTGCACATGAGACGTGGTTGGGGAAGTGAGAAAAAAAGCTGCATACATGCAGATTGACTGGCCCCCCTCCCAGTACCCAGCAGCGAACACTTTAGCAAAAGGAAAGCATGCACCAAAGTCTATTTGAGATTTGAGATTGCAATATAAGGTTGTTAAAGAATCACGGACTATATGTGTTGCAGCACAAGGTTAAACAACCGCGGACACTTTATCAAATATAAATAAAACATGCATACAAAATCTGACAGAAGTAAATGTTTGTTGAAAAATACATGAAAGATGGAAACTACATGCATTATGTGACCAAGTGAAATAAAACGCCCGATGATAACAAGCATTAATGCAAAAAGCGCATACAAGTATTTGCTCGAAAGTGCACGCAAGTTCTCACTCGTCAAGTGAATCCAGTCATCCTGGTTCGTCCATACGAGGTGGATATGTGGCCCCAAGCCACACGCCGCATGAAGTTTCCCTGCAGCTAGAGACAAGGTGTGAGGGCGCAGAGACTTAACAGCGCGCACGGATATGACTGGTTACGAGATATGAATAAATTGAAGCTCCAACCACAGAACCGCGGCGCGCTTGCCGTTCATCTGTGCTAGCTGGTTTCTGTTCGAAGCGATGGATTTTTAGGAGTTTTACATCCCAAAACCAGCTATGATTATCAGAGACGCCGTAGTGGAGGGCACCGGAAATATCGACCGCCTGGGGTTCTTAAACGGGCACTGACAGCGCACAGTACACGGCTGCATTTCGCCTCCATCGAAATGCAGCCGCCGCTGCCGGGATTCGATACCGCGACCTTCGGACCAGCAGCCGAGTGGCATAACCACTAGACTACCGGGGCGGGACATTTTCGAAGCGGAGGTAATCTTTCTTTCCCTTGATGCAAACGCAGCGATCATTGGGCATTAATGGTCACTCTTTCCTATTTTGAATGTTAGGTTTGTCTGAATTGGGTGAAATTTGCCATGACTTCCAAGTTTTCAATGTATGTAGTGAATAACGCCTCTCATTTAGCCTGTCTGTGTATTGTCGCCAGGCAAGGGAAGTTTTCAGCTTTATGAAATTATTCTCGAAGAAAACATTGGTATTTTTTTGTCAAATAATAAAACGTTCCCTGCCACATGCCTGCATAAATAAAGTAACGTTGTTGCCGTCATATTGGTTCATGTGCGATAGACAAGGTGTCAAGGCAACAGAAAGGAGGAGAAGATGATGATGATGAACAGCAGGATGAAGACGAAGAATATGATGATGATGAAGACCCGGACCAACCAATAATTGACCGTCAGCCGCGCTAGCCTTGCGCCACTAGAGGAAGCTGCGCTAATTAAATTAATTATTTCTTGTTTAATTTGTTCATCACAGTACCCACAGCGCCTGTGGGGAGTGAAGTTAGGGGGCGAGGAAAGAGCACAAGGTGTCAGTGCATATCACAGCTGCCAACAGGTCGACTATACGTGGAAAAGAAATTTACTGCATGCTAAGACACTCACAAAACCGCGAGAAACCCTACTTGAGTGCCTGTAGTGAACACTTGAAAAAAGAATGTCACATGAGGTAATTACTACGACATCGGATGTAAGCTTATTCGATTGGCGTATTGTCGCTGGAAAAAAAGACATTTTAAACGCTTAAATTTCGCAGGCTATTTGCTTTACTTTATTTACGTGGTACAACCATAGTGACACATAATCGAGTTTCTAAATGTATCGTGGGGGGCTCCAGGCCTGTCCGATTGTGAAAAATGTTATGGAAAGCTTTCAATCTGAGATGTTGCTTTTGTTGCTGTAGTAGTCTTCAAGGCTTTCCATTGCACATGGAACACAGGATTTCTGGTATAATTTGACCAAATAAAGCAAACAGCCATGTTTTTAACTCCTTCTAAACTGGACGCATCACATGTCGACCACGGATCCCACACAGCAAAAACGTAGTTTAAGATGATCGGATATTAGATATGTACAGTTGTACCTCAGCCTCAACAGGCAGCTGTTCTTGCGTTCCTGCGCAAAAACGTAGAACACGACCTGCTTTATTTGTGACCTATGATGTCTTCCTCCGTCAACCAAAATTCAGCCCCAGTAAACCAAAAGTGCCCCCGCCCTCCAACCGCCAGGATAGCGCCGTCATGGACACCTAAGGAACTTTAATTAATGTCGGTGTAAAGTTAAATATCTCAGCGGGGGCGGGACCACGGGAGTGCTGTCTCAGGGTATTGAGGCTGGCCATGGCGGAACACGCGCCGAATATGTCACACCGATCGTAATTGCCTCGGTCGTTAGGACTGGTCCACAACATACTAGGGTGCCAAAGCGCGTGATGCTGTTCATGGGAGGGGTCCGGCGTGGAGGGAGGAACATGTGATGTGGGCAGCTAGACTCACGGAGCAAAGACCGGCAGGCGTTAAAATACGGAGCGGAGAGCTAGCAGAAGGCTTCTTTTCTGACAAGAAGCTGCTATGTTGCCCTCGAATATCTCGAGGCCGGGCACGGTCAGGGCAGAAAACCACCAATGTGTTAATATTGTTCTCTGTAAATAAGCATTTATTTACTTTGCTCATCCTGTAAATAATTACAGTGTATAAAGTCACTCTCCAACAACCTCCACTTTGAGGGCGTCAGATACCACACCTTTAAGCCTGGAGTTCAGTTTTTGTCTAAACGAACAAAAAAAGAAGAGCCCCAAATTTAGTGTTAGCTTTGCAGTTTTCTTTTTCAAAAGCAATACACCGCTAGTTTCATGCCCAATGCCCTTTCGTGCATTGCGGCAGTGTATTCATGGACCAAAAAACCATCCGTAGTGGGCAAGTGTCAATGTGTGCTAACAAGATCAAGAATTCTACGAAGAAGCAACATCATGCATCGAGACAGGTCAACCAGCCGGCTAACGCCAACACAGATGGCCAAGTGCAGAAGATCGTCCTTAGACTTGAATGGCCCCGGGCATCACGTGACCTCACTGCCTCTCCGTGTGGGTCTGTCCTCTTCCTGCCAGGACTGGAAGCAAGAAAAGCTGGCCGAAGCCCTACTTGAAGTGGAGGCACGCAGTGCTTCAGGCACCTTCCCAAAGGCCGACACGCCGGAAGCTTCTTTGACAGCAGGTGCGCTTCTGTTTACGTCACAGCCATCGCTAATACGCCAGCGTAAAACGTAGCGTTGGACAGCACGCGTAGTGTCCCGTTTTCGAGGTAGTACAGTGGGTAGGCGGCAATATAAAGGCAGGGAAGGAAGACATTTATGGCTGATAATACGGTACGTTTTGTAGTGCGTGAGCAGCTGTGCGGTGGTGAGCAGTGCATATGGGGGGAGTGGAGCAAGAACGGGGAGAGAATAGAAAGGGACCAGTACACCTTTATTCTGTACCGTGACCGTACTGTATTGCGATACTTCACGTCTCAGAGTATGGGGAAGGACGTAATGTCCCAATTTTAACAACACATAATTCTCGCTTTGTTTTTGGAGGGAAATTGAACATGAATGGTTTGGCGACATTGCAGACGGCACTGCTAAAGAGAAGTTAGCCCCGCATTCAGAATAGCGCTTAGCTTGAATGGCTGACAGCATACATGAATGGTTTGGCGACATTGCAGACGGCACTGCTAAAGAGAAGTTAGCCCCGCATTCAGAATAGCGCTTAGCTTGAATGGCTGACAGCATCGTGTACAACACTTTTCTTCAACGTGCCGAAGGGCACGCAATGATCGCCTTGGAGATGCTCGCTCATGTCATACGTGGCTATACGCGAACTTTACTCGGGGCTTCAAGTTAAACATGTCTTTGAGTACATAGGCGTAGTAACCTAGGATACATAATGACAGTGTTGAGCGCGGAACTGCCTTGACGGGCACGGAACAGCGCTCAGGTGCGCTCGCGTGCGTGTTTTTTTCTGTACCGTCCAGTTCAAAAGGTTCTGCGCTTAAAACTGTGAAGACGTTGCACCAGCAAGGCTAGGAGTCTATACCCTTGCTGAGCTATAAGAGGTTCGCAGTAGCACGAGTAGGGCTCGCTAAAATAACGAAGTGTCAAAGGCAGAGATTTAGCTGGGGTCTTTTTAAGCCCTGCTGCAGTATATGTCGGATGACTGTCCATATCCGCATGCTTCATTTCTACAACAGCCACGACCTTGACGTCCGGAAGCGAGAGCACAGGCGACGGGCCCAGCCGGACATCCGTGGCGTGCAACCAGCTAGCCATCCGCATGGCAAGCATGGTGGTTGCGCTGCTCCTCGTCCTGGTGGTGCTCGTCTACTTCAACATGAGCGCCATACACCGGCACTGAAGACCTGTAGACGTCTGCATGGTTCACTTGCAGGCGCGGGAGCAGCATATCGACGACGCCGTCTGCGGAGACTCTAGCGCGCATATGAACATTAATCTGTGTTCCCTCCCTATGAGTTAGCACATGCGCCATCTATTCACCCGTTTGCCTTCAGATGACGCAAGTGCGTCGATAAATTAAACTCGTACTGAATAACAGTATTTGCTCTTGAAGCGCAACGTCTGTTGCTGTCACGACCGATGCTTGATATCACGGTTATTCTGTGTGCATGCACTACGAGATCTTCACTATTGAAACGAAACAGCGAGGTCATGACAGCGCTGTTGGATGGAAGCTTCTCCCTTAGTGTTTGTCACATGACACTAAGGGTGACATTCGTTGATATTTCTCTGAAGAAACACACTTTTTGACGGCCCATATGCTTACGACAACGTCATCCGTAGCGGTGTCTCTGCCATACCTCAGCTTCTGTCCTTTAAACTCACTGTTTTAAGAACACGTTACATGTGGTACCGGCAGAGTTCAAATCGCACGTTAATATACAACTGTAGAATAGATTTCTATAAAAATGATTTAAACTACGCATTTGCCTGCGTTTATTGCCATAGCGCTGGAACTAACCATAGCCACTCAACTATTTGGATTAGCATTCCGGCCCCCTTTTTTCTGAACCACTTACTTAAGCCTTAGTTTCGGTTAGCTGTGGGCGTAGTCTGCTGTGTCCCTCAAGGAGTATGACGTCTCTAGGTGCGAGAGCATCAAAAAAGAAAAAAAAATATATGGCATAGTCTCGACGCTTACAATGCAGGATCTAGACAACAAAAAAAAAGGATTCTGCACTTCTGCCAGCCAAAAGAGCAAGAAAAAAAAAGGAAAAATCAAGCCATTTCCACGCCGTGACAACCGTCGGAACGCCGAAGCTGTCTTTTCGTCATTAATCGTGAAGTAACTGGCAACGGTGTCAAGTTATTGATGTGATGACGTATCAGTTACGTTTGTCATAGCTACTCCGCCAAAACGTGATGGCCTTTGTCACGTGATGTCTGTCACTCCGCATTTCTTCATTATCACTGACCTCACCCGACCCTTCTTCGTGATCTTTCTTTCTTTCTTTCTTTCTTTCTTTCTCTCTTTCTTTCTTTCTTTCTTTCTTTCTTTCTTTCTTTCTTTCTTTCTTTCTTTCTTTCTTTCTTTCTTTCTTTGCATATCGCGCTATGAAAGTGCAGCGCGGGTACGGGATTCGAACCCGCTACTTCGAGCTGAACCTTTTCTACACGTTATTATACACTATCAGCCTCGCATAACCACCATCACGTTCTTTATCGCACATTTAGCCTTCGCATAATCACAATTACGTTCTACGCTTTAGCGCGCGTTGTTGTTCGCATAATAACTGTCCCGTAGCCATACGTCGAGAGCGAGAGACGAAGTGCACGGACAAATGCCGCTAATATATAGGGCTTCGCAGAACCACCTCCATCTATAGTAGTAGTGGGTCAAGGGAAAGATGGGGTCCGCTTTTCTCTCCTGCGCTACTCGGCGCACGGCCAAAGGTTCACGCAGAAAACTTCGTTGTCAAGGCAGCATATGATCGTGATGCACCTTGTTGGGGGAGTAGGAGGAGCAGGAAAGCTTTATCCCAGGACGGAAGGGGGCAGTGGTGGAGGAAGCGGGGAAACCTAACCGGGGTAGGTGTCCGCTAGCTTCTTGGCCCAATCCAGGATCTGGTCCTGGACCTCGGGCACCGAGCTGCACATAGCAGCCTCCCACTGCTCCTTATTGTTAATATTAAGTGATTTAGGTGGGCGGTTCCGAGCACACGTCCACATAACGTGGTCGAGATTAGCTTTCTGAGTGCAGAAAATGCATGAGGGGAAGAGATGTACAGCAGGATGTATAAGATGGCGTTAAGAGGGTGTAGGAAACGTGCGAGTTTGCAATTGGCGCCACAAAATCTCGCGTTGACCGTGAGCTCCACTGTGTAAGAGGGGGAGGATACGTTGCGTTGAAGGCAGTAGGGATTTGTTATATCGCGGAAGGGAAACTCACGATTCATTATGACTTCGAGCTCCTTTTTAATGTGCGCGAGAATGCAGGTAGAAGGGGCGTTCTTGCCTTTAACCATCGAAACTCTGCGGTCGTGAGGTATAATGAATCCGCATCGTCGAACTCAGCGGACCGTCTGCGTACGCCATGTTGCCGAGGGCATATTTTACTCGCATACACAACCACGCGCGCGCCCTCATGCGGCTATGCATGCTCTAACGAAAGTAATGCACACTATTCGATGGGATCACCGCTAACATTTTCCTAGGGTGCTCGATAGCACCGCGCCCTTCTGATAGCAGCGCAGACGCTGCAATTGGAACGCTTTCCCGAAGGCAGCAGAAATCCTACCTAAACACTTCCATAAAGAAGTCTTGCAAGAGAAATAGTTACAAAGGAGGCGAACGTGCCAGGCGTGAACAGCTTTCCTAGCATTCGACAAAATCGAGTCGCCTTGTTGGATCTGTGAGCGGACTGGCTGCGAACAAAAGAAAAAAAGGAATATGCCCCAATTTTCGACGGCCTGTCGCTTCTTGCCGAAACCTCTTGTTTGTACCCAGACAAAATGTCCGCAAGCAGCAGCAGTCTCCCAGCACCGGCTGGCTATAAATTTTCTCAAGACTTTCTTTCATAAACATGCCTTCTCGTTTTTCTCAAAAACGAACACATAAAGCCACACTCGGAAAGGCGGGCTCCCATATTGTGTCACTTTCAATGGTACCCCAAAAACGTCGTCACATCGGCGTCTCCACAACCGGCTTCGACGGTCGCTGCGACAGCGCGTTCAGACATGTCCTGACTGCGCAAACTAGAAACAAGTGCAACGTACTTACAGTCTTTCTTTCGGGCATTTCCTTCCCTTGGAGATGAAGACGCATGAGCTGCCGCGTAGTCTAGAACACAACTGGCACCCCGCATGAAAGCGCCTGCACTATATCACGCGTATGAAGGACGAACGTCTAGTGTATGCGTAAATGGTTAGCTTTGTTCTGTTAGCTGGCGGACCGACGACAGGGAAAGCGATCACGTTGCTTTTTCCCATAAAACTGTCCCGCACGGAACTAAAGAAAAAAAAATAAAGTAAGGAAACTGTGAAAACCTTCGGCAACGAATTTTTCTTCAGCCAACCCTCTTTCGCGTAAAATCGCATTATGGTTTGCTCCGATGCGCGTGAGACGCGGTTCACCGAATTTGGCTGGTCGCCGAACACAAGCTCGCTAAATTGTGTGTTTTCTAAAAAATACAGTCGTCGGCCCTGCGCACTTGAAGTATCCATCATGCCGCACGCATTACAAGTGGCTATCTTCGTGGGTGAGTTCGTGCAACACCAAAAATTTTGACACCCTTACGGGCGTATGAAGACCATGGCAGTCCATTTGCTGACATCCTCATGTTTAAAGGTACACTAAAGGAAACAGTAGAAGAGTTTAAAATAGTAGAGCATTCTTTCAGAATGATATGGTCTTTCGTTTCACTGTTGTGGGTTCCATACGAGAAGAGAAAATGAACACAATACTTTCTTTTCTTGAGTTTCGTGTGAAACCTGCGAACCCCAACACAAAGCATGACGTCACCGATTTTGATGCCTTTTTTTTCGTATTTTCGTAGTACCGCCTCGGCGGAATTTCATGAAGGTTGCTACATTGAGTCTCTGTTTACCCAAGAACGAAACGCAATTCACTTTTTTAGCGGCACGCAGTCTTAGTGGACGCCAATGTGGTCTAGTGGCTATGGTACTCGGCTGCTGATCTGAGGGTCGCGAGATCGAATGTTTTTGACGTCATCACCTCCAACGCTGCCTACCCGAGCCAGCGGGCCTTCAAAAGCAAAGCGGCGATACTTCAGCGTTCAAATCTTCGCTGTCAAGTTCAGAAAAGCTGGCATAACTCAATACATCGTCGGATGACCTCGCCACTGTCGTTTTTCTCGCGCGAGCCTCACATTTTTGATGGCGGGGAGGCTATGACGTCAGCGCACGCGCTGCACGAAGCGTCTATCCGTTTCGGTTTCGGTATGAACTCGCCTTTCAGTCGGGTATTTAATATTACTGGTGCGTTTCTAAGCAAACTGAATCACCCTCCCTGCTACAGGACTATCAGTGCCATGGGAAAACCGCGATATGAGGATATGGTGAAAGAACCGCCGGAGTTGCCCTTTAAGAGAGGACAGACAACAACGCACACCGCGTAAAACAGATGACAGAGTTAGGTGAAATCTAAAGCAAGTGATGCTGAACGCGTCGCTGACAGTGCTTTGTGTTCCGCCTCCGCGTTGACGAGGAAAGCCGCAAATGAACCGCAAAACACCGATAATGGGCGTACGATGTTCGAATGGCTGTATTCAAGTTGAGTGATGGCGCATGGCTGCGAGTGCGAATGAGCACATGCGAGTTCGAATCACCGTTGTTGGGTGAACGTGACGTATGCGTTTCCGCTTCTTAATTAGACTCTTTACGCACCAGTGAAGCCCCTAGATGTCTACCACGCAACAAAATAACAGAGGCGGCATAAAGCAGTGGCGCTTGAGCGTCAACGATACCATGTTCACTCAACTAACATTGTTGACGTTTCTGCCATTCTTGCAGGGGCGCTCTGGGTCACTGCAGAAGCCTGTCATCACGTGAGATCACTGGCGTTTTATTAACTTGTGGTGATAGTAGCCTGTTTAATTAACATCTAGCAAGGACTGTTTTCCATCACAAGTATGCCTTTCGCAGGACCAACAGAACCAAGAACACTGTTCTTCAAAGTTGCAGTGGGTGCGAAAGAGTGAGGCAGGCTCGTAACCTGTAGTATGAATATCACATACATAGGTTGGTTATATTCTACGCATTTCTCTTTCACTAGACTGACACACTCCGTATGGACTATTGTCGAATGGCTTTCACGAAACCTATGGTGGCAAATATTGTACTACTAGAACCTAAACACCCTGTAGCAGCTAAATACCCTACCGTACCCCTACAGGCGGCTAAATATCCGTAGATGAATGCCCTGTAGGCAACTTGCAAGTGGCGGCTTGCTGAAGGCATGAACGCCAGTAAAGACAAGGGAAAAAGGCTAGGAGAGGGCGACATGTGACAATCTCGAAGCCTAGTCATAAAAGACTTTATAGGAGAGAGTCATTGGAAATGGGCACCGGTCCCGTGGTAGGCAAGCGGTAGATTAATGCGCGGTCAAGCGCCGCTAAAGGTTACTGCGTTCGAAACAACCTGGAGTGGTTCGGCAACTGTGCGAGACTAGTACCGCCGGAAAGGCACCGCGCACAAGGTATCAGAGGAGGTTGGCGTGCCGAGACTAGCTAAATCACGTGACCCCACCTCGTTTTTTTTGTGACCTCTACGAGTAAAGAAGACGAAGACGAATATTTCCATATTCGTCTTCGTAGAACCATAGGCTTGTCCAGGATTCCAGTTTAGGACAAGGTCCGCACGGGGCACGTCATACCAAGTGAAGAGGGGACGTACAAGGAGTGGAGACTATAGAACGTGATTTTTCTTTCGGCTTTAACTGGGATAGCTAGACAGAACAAGGAAGGCAGGAAACAAACGCCAGCACGCAGCATTTCTTCTACGTGTTCCTCGCTGTGTTATATTGAGTACCGCATGAACATAAAAATGTTTCATAGCGCCAGTGAGACTCTATAAATAATAATAATAATAATAATAATAATAATAATAATAATAATAATAATAATAATAATAATAATAATAATAATAATAATAATAATAGTGCTTCGGCGAAGGAAAGGACGCTACTTTCTGCAGCTCTTTCAGCGTCCATGGAATTAAGGGAAAGGGAATAAAGGCTATGGAAAACGTGACATCCAAGCGTGTAGGTGCGATAGTTGACACTAATGATACTGGATGCGGAACAGTCGTGACATTGGGTTTGCATTATTTCACTGCACGCTGTCAATTTCTAGGGTGGTTCGAGTGAATGACAATTCGTACAATTTTGCCTTACTGTCCATGCCATATATGTGCTTACTTTTCGCTCGATGACACGGGAGCACGCTCCAGTAAGGGGGGCGCAGTCATGGCTTTTGTGCCCTTTCATGAGTGATTTTCTTTTAGAAAGAAACATGTTGTCGCCAAATTACTCGCCGTGAAGCCTGATGCATGTGAGACAAATTAGGGCATGTATTAACGTGCGTTTAAGGGAGCGTGATCAGCCCCTGAAAATGTCTGATACCCCGCACCTTGTGGCGCGCTGCAGCACATGTGGGTGTTCTCCTGTTTTTGGAGATACTGAGGTCCTTTCAAGACACAGGTGCAAAGTAACGCGTGAGGTGACAGAAGCTTTTCACATAAAAAAAACTGGAGACGCATGCGTGGGTCAGGCATCGTTGTCACTGACGGACAGAGTTTGCATTTTTACTAAGCACGTGTTCTGTTAAAGGGCAACTCCGGCGGTTTTCTCGCCATAGTCTGCTATTGATGTTTTCCAATGGTACTGATAGGTCTGCAGCAGTCAGGACGGCTTAGTCTGCTCAGAGACGCACCAATAATTTTAAATAACCGACTGAAAGGCCCAAACGGAAACCGAAACGGGTAGACGCTTCATGCAGCGTATGCAATTATGTCACAGCCTCTCTGCCATGAGAAAAATTGGGGGATACTTAAGCTTCGCCTTTAAGAGTTGAACGCGAAAGCGAAATCCGGCCCCTAGTGTGCACTTCAACCACTCAGTGCATACTTATTAATGTGTGTTGTTACGCACACACACACACGCACAGACACACACACGCGCGCGCGCGTCGTATCTATAGTAATGGTAGAGGTTTTCGATCTATTTAACAGCACTATTATATCAACTTCATGAAAATTTTGTAC
Organism: Hyalomma asiaticum; assembly: GCA_013339685.2. NCBI lineage: Eukaryota > Metazoa > Arthropoda > Arachnida > Ixodida > Ixodidae > Hyalomma > Hyalomma asiaticum. Next base: position 47,359,347 of record CM023487.1, on the reverse strand, counting down.
AGTGATGTAGTCACATGGTCCTGTATTATGAACTGCGCGTAGGCGTGACACTTTTATTCGTAATGGTCACATTCTGTCGTCCTTCGTGCGTTAACTATCTGGCAGCTGTTCGATTTGTTCTTGTGGAGACCTCTTCCGGCCAACCGCAACAAGCATCGCCTTATGGTCGGTGAAATGGCAATTGCAGTACTTCACTTCTTTAATGGTGTCGTGAGAATCAAATGCTAAAAACGTGGATGCAGAGCATCCGACGAGACCGCATATAGGCTCTGCTGTAGTCGCATGGCCTCCAAGATGGCGGGTGCGCTCGCCGTCTCGGAGGCAATGGTAGTCGAGACATTGCTTGATATGGGTTCCGCTAGATGGACATAGTTGTCCATTTTTGGAGCTGTTATTTTTCGCTCACGGCCGATTTTTCGCTCACAAGAGACGCGTGGAGACGCCGACACCGACGGCGGTATTTCTGCGGAACGAGCTCTCTCTAACGCTATCGCGTTAACAAGGAGCTGGTGCCAGAAAAATGAGAGCGGCGAGGCAATCCGACGATGTATTGAGTTATGCCAGCTTTTCTGAACTTGACAGCGACGGTTTGAACGCTGAAGCATGGCCGTTTTGCTTTTGACGGCCCGCTGGCTCGGGTAGGCAGCGTTGAAGGCGATGACGTAAGAAACACAGGGTGGCCCGCGTAGGAATCGGCTAAAAATTTTTAAAATTCATTTCCAGGAGAACTAAATAACTTGCAACCGTCTAGCTTGGCATATATTTACCGAGGTAGAAGAGAAGCTCAGGGGAAGACGGATGCTTGAATCGATGAACAAATCGCAAAATACGATTTAGAACAGGGAATGTCGCAGGAGCCAACGTTTCGACCAAGCGTACTTGTCTTCGTCAGAGCGGCAACTGCCTTTTCCAGCGTTCGTTCATGTACGCCTTTGCACACTCTCCCCCGTCCTCAGAAAGAGAGGAGAAGAGCAGCACATGCTTTCGCTCTTGCCATTTATATTAGTCGCGCTAACACCTGTCACCCAACTGTCCCTGCACCCTCCCCCTTCTTTTTATTTGTTATTGTTCGCACGTGCTGCTCTTCTCCTCTCTTTCTGAGGACGGGGGAGAGTGTGCAAAGGCGTACATAAACGGACGCTGCAGAAGGCAGTTGCCGCCCTGACGAAGACAAGTCCGCTTGTCAAAACGTTGGCTCCTGCGAGGTTCCCTGTTCTAAATCGTATTTTGCGATTTGTTCATCGATTATAGCACCGAGGAGATTATATAATGAAATATTCACTGAGATCCGTTGACAGTGAAAAATCGCCGGAGTTGCCCTTTAAGTGGTACTTAGATTACTGAGTAGTTCACCCATTCCCGGTTATCACTCGGTTGTTTTGTTTGCTTCACTTTCGTGCGCTTTCTTTCAAATTAGTTTTTCTAAGTCGTGAATTGCGAGTCGGCGCTAATCCCTTCTTTGAGCGCGTATAAATAAAAGGACAAAAACAATGCCGATGTAGGACCTTTTGTTTGTGCCCACCACGTGTAACCGATTGATTCATTGACTGATGATCCTTTGCTGATATTATTTTGCATCCTGGAGAGCAGAACAAGGTCATGTGTGGGACAATCCTACAAGACGGTCACAAATGCAAGGCAAGTTTCATTTTTCAATGCAACTGTAGCGCACCCATTGAAACTCCGAGAAAATGCGGTGTGATAATTTCCATACAGGTAGAGGGACGAGAAGTTTCTTCTGTTCGAAACTCAAGTGGAACGAATGAGTTGTTGGAGACAGACCTGAATAAATATTCTAGAGACTAGTTACACCCTCTTGGGAGCAGCTAAAGCTGCACCCTTTCGGGCGTATTTGTGTCACACGACAATAACTGCAATTTGCCTTGCTTGCGTTCACTTTCATGAAAGCTCAGAACTCGCCATGTTCTACCTGAATATGGTACGCCACGATTATAGCGAGCATGCCATTCGTGACTTTGAACTCTGGAAGCTCTGAGGATTTAAAACCAAGTTAGTAAAGCACCTGTGTACTTATATTTAAGTGCACGTTCAAGAATTCCAGGTGGCCAAAATTGCTCCGGAGCCTCCACTAGGGGAAGGCTCGGAATCGATGGATTAAATTTTGGCCAGAGTTCTGGATATTGTTGGCAGACTGCTAGGCTGGTTCCAGGTCAGTAACTGGTAGCCATGGAAGACAGCACAATTGTGCAACGGGAGTTATGTCCGCAGTTTTTCGTACACCTTCTCTATTGTCCTTCGCATAATCACTGTAATGTAGCAGTGTAGTCAGTGGGTCAATGTCAACAGCTGTTCTCTTCTGCGTGGTAGCTACACTGTTAACTGCAAACGATGCACCACAGGGGCTAACACCGACGTTACACAGCTCATCTGTTAAAAAAGGAAACGTTAGACAGTTTTGTTAAGTGTAGCTATACAGCCCACACTCCAGTATAACACAGATCAAACGTGACAAACCACCTATGCCGTTCATTACATATATACATATTTCCCGCCCCTCGTTTATGCCGATTCTTTCGACACTGTAGCAGCACCAGTCCGCCTACGATTGGAAGTATCTTTCACATATTTGAAGCGATTCGCATAACAAACAAAATAATTATGGGTGCATAAAAGGAAGAACGCCACATTTCAGTTGATCTTACTTCGTGGGCTATTGTTCTTCCGATTACATGTTCCCTATGATACTGCGCGCGTCGGCAATAATAAATCATTTCACAATCACATGTCCAAGCAGTTTATGAAGTGACACTGAGGGGTCACAACTTTTTCCTTCGCGATGTGATTTAGTGTGCGTATGTGTTCCGTGCACATTTTTTATCGAAATAGTCGATCATGGTGATTTTCTTTGTTGTAATCCCACGTACATAACCAATATGCATGTTATTTCCAATTATTCTTGCCCAGTTTTGTAATTTCGCACATGTGCTGTATTTTTTGGGCTTTCTTTTTCCTGTAATCAAATCAGGGGCCCTTATCTGTGCGCACCGCTTAATGCCCGTTTAGGGCCCTCTAAGAAATCTCGCTTCTATGGAACACGCAGTTGTTCATCATGTTCAAGCTGTACTTCGGGGTGTGCTGCGGAACAATGTGCGTCATTCCGCCCGCGAGCAACCCGTGCCTCTCACCCAGCACGCCGCCGACGACGCCGACGACGCCCATGACGACGCCGACGACGACGTCCACGTTGACGAACGCGACGACCAAGCCGACCCCCGCCAGCTGCCAAGAGACGTGCGAGAAGCAGTGCGAGTGGCTAAACTGTGTCGAGTGTCGCAAGCGCTGTCTCGACGATTGCCTGGTGGTCTGCAAGAGGCCGTATCCCACCCCGCCGCCACAACGACGGCAGCAGCTGCAGCAGCCACAGCTGAAGCAGCAGCATCGGCAGCCGATAAATGGAACGGCGAAACTAACCGTGAACTAGGTATACGAATGACGCCCAGGCGCCGCTGCGTCGGCGATATAGGCACCGCGAAACGGCCAGAGGGCGCTACGTACGTGGCTTTCATTTGTGAGCCCAGTTTCGCCCACATCGGCCGCTAGGGGTGCGGAGACAAAGGGACAATAAAGAAGAGAGCGCAAACCGAGATTCAAGGCTAATCGTTCGTAGCATGTTGCGCATGCGCACTTGGGTACGTTCAGATTACTTGACACTGTCCCATCCTGGTGTGAAAGTACCACAAGTCATGGCGAATGATTATTTCGTTTGCCTGACAGTGCCCTGACAAGAGACAGTGACGTTTATATGTTCATCAACTCTTCTTTTCCTCTGTCATTCCCCTCTCCCCTTCCCCAGTACAGAGCAGCCAACCAGAGGCCTCCTCTGGTTAACGTCCGTTTTTTTTTCCTTTCCCTTTCTCTCTCTGGCTTTGCGCCTGAGTGACTTATGCGGTGTTAGTAAATTCCCTTTTCATAATTCCAAAATGCAACACTTCTTCAAAGAGCGGACACTTGGAAACCACGCAACGTTCAATAATATACAAACGGCGCCGCCTTCTTTGTGTTACCGAACCAACTCTCCGTACGATCGTGTATTTTCGCGGCAACTTGAGAATGACCTACACAATTCCTGGTCGATGAGAATGAGAACGTTGTATTGATGGAGCCGGAGACAGGACATAGCAAGCTTCGGCGACTTGTGTGGGCCAACGTGGACAACGTTGAAAAGAAGCCACTCTGTGGTGGCACTCACTGACGTGCTGACATTCCGGCGCGAAATTCATTATTACCACAGTTCACATCACTTCTTGTAATAATGGAATTATGCCACGAAAGTTAACGACGATAAAGCTCACAAAGAATAATATACCAAAATAAACATATTTATGAAAGCAAAAATTAGCATCAACCCGCTCGTAGCACAAATCTGCGAGGAAATCCGTACGAACTTCTCAAAAATGAAAGGCATACGGTTTTCGTCAGTAACGAAATTAGTTCTCGGTCAATTCGCCCTTGCGCTACCTTTGCTTGCCTCCTGGAAAGCTCAAGTGGTAGATCGAGCACCCCAGGCATAGGCGCTGGAACCGGGTTCGAACCCAATGGACCAAAACGAGTTTTTTGTCAATTTGTCTCTAGCGCCCTCTTTTTAGCCGATTCAGTTCATTACCCATCGTAATAGGAAGCCAAATAAGCCGCTGCGCCCCGCCACGGTGGTCTAGTGGCTAAGGTACTCGGCTGCGGATCCGAGGGTCGCGGGAACGAATCCCGGCTGCGGCGGCTGCATTTCGATGGAGGCGAAATGTTGAGGCCCGTGTGCTGTGCGATGTCAGTGCACGTTAAAGAACCCCAGGTGGTCGAAATTTCCGGAGCCCTCCACTACGGCGTCTCTCATAATCAGAACTGGTTTTGGGACGTAAAACCCCACAAAACAACAAATAAGCCGCTGCGGGTATTAGGATGATTGCGAGTTCTTCGATACATATCAGTTCAATAAAAAGGAGGTCGAGAGTTGGAGTACCGACACATTTGGCAAGTTTATAGTTCGATTTATTTTTCGTGTGTTTCCTATGGAGCCCCGTGTGCTCCGATGCGATTGAAAGGTTGTCATTTTTAGCATTGAAGGGATAATAAAGTGAAAAACAATCCCCCTTTCCCCAGAAAAATACAAAAAGAAACTGGTGGCGACTCCACTTTGAAGTTCCAGCCCTAATAGGCGTGACGGCAGAGACCTTTGATGGCATCTGCTAAGGCTTACATAACTATTTATCGCTAAGAAAGACATACATTGCGTTTTAAGGAAGCTAGAGACTCGACATAGGGAGTTTAAGGACATCTGATGGAGCGAATTAGGCGGGAATACAGAAGAAAAAAAAAGTTGGCCTTCTGAAGTCACGAAGTCCAAGTTTCTGGCGCGAATTTCAAACCTAAAGCTCTGACATTCATTTTTCTCTTTTCACATTGAACATAGAATGGCGAAATTGACGACAATCGACTTCGCGAAATTAAATTATTCTAAACCACTTCACCTTTTCACTTCAGTGTCCCTTTAAGAACCACACATTATTTACATTTGCTATCTTCTAACTTTGAAACGTCGCAAATTCACGCGCTACTACATGTTTCAATGGAGCCCTGTGTATTACTCTGGCTATAGCCTTAACAGCGCAGGTAGCTGTTCAGGATCGAGGCCGTGCCATGCCTCGGATCTCGCAGTGCTTCTGACACAGGAAGGAAAAGCGGATCCACTGTTTCCCTCGACCCACTACCCATTGCCGTAGTCGCCCCACTTTTGCCCTGGGCCCACTCGTACCAACACGATAGCGATTATCGATAGCGATTATGGCCAATGTGGTTATGAAAGGGAAAATTAGCATCCACCCGTTTTGTAGCACAAGGCTACAAGAAAATCCATACGGATTTCTCATAAGTAAAAGCTTCCGTATGGATTTCCTTGTAGCCTTGTGCTACGAAATGGGTGGATGCTAATTTTCCCTTTCATAAACGTTACTCCACCTTGCGGGTTTCCGCAGAACTCATTTGGTCAGTGTGCTTCCATTCACATTTAAACAAATGCAAAAAAAAGAGAACCCACTCTTGCCCTCAACCCGCTACCTTTTGCCCCGCTCGAACCGCTTTTGTCCTCAGGCCACAGTTACATGGTAGTGACTACGCGGAACCCATTGTGTAGAAAAGGTTTGGCTCGAAGCTGAGAGTTCGGTCCCTAGAGCTGCGTGATCAGCGCTACGGCACCTTAGCCACTTCACACACACTCTATCTGCGTCACAATTAAAAACGAAAAGGCAGTCATATTCCGACGGTATCAAAGGCGTGGAACTGGCATAAATATATATTTAAGTGTTGTACTCTTGAACGAGAACGCTAAGGGTAGTAACCTGCAGCAACAGGGAGCAGGATAAACGAGACGCCAGCAGATGGTGGAACAGCACCGGTGCAATGTAGATCGTGCAGTGGCGAAAGGGCTCGGGTAGGGGAACGTCGCAGACGATGTCGCGGATAGGACCAGGGCAATGGGTACAGGAAAGAGGGTACAAGAAAGTGAACGCCACGGCTGAGTTTACTGGTCCACATCAACGAGCAACGAAGACATGACATTCCTCCTCTCTTAATTCAGAACCATTGTACCAACCTCCGAGTTCGTATTCATCGTCTTAGTAGAGTATGCGGAAGGTCAGTCGTTTCTACCGACGTGTAGACGTCCGGGATCTGCTGCGGCGGTCGACATGGGTCGTCACTTTGGCCCGTCGATGCTCCTTGAGCTGCGGTCGTTTCCTCCTCTGCTGCGAGAGGATCTGGTGCCTGTGGGACCATGCTTGTCGCGGCAGTCGAAATGATGGCGCTAGTTAGTTCAACACGCCCATGCCACTTTTACTCACCGTAGTTTCATAAGCCGTGCTTGCAAATGTATCGTCATGGCGGTGGCGGACTTGGTCGGGATGGTCATGCACTGCTCCGACCGAAGTTTCCGCTTTTACCATCCTGGCTCCGGACGTAGACTGCACGTTCCCGGGTGCCCACTTAGGGCTGCTGCCATAATTCTGCGTAGATACCTTACTTCCCGGCAAGAAAAGCCAATCGTACATGCCTGTGGCTGAACTTGTGCACCTGGAAACACGTGTCCGTGCGCGAACGTATACCTGGTAGCACGGAAGCAACTCCGATGGAGACACTCCCTCCCTTGGGGGCTTCGCAGGTAGTTGAGCAGTCGCATTATGTTATATTAAACTGCCAACAGCTTCTGGCATCTTGCGCTATCCATCCTTCACTGTTTGAACCGCTCTTCAAATCTGCAGCTCAGTTCGGTTGACGACAGAATGGCGCTGAGTGATGACGCACAATATGATTTCTTGTTACGAACGTGGTGTACTCCTGACGTGAACAGACTCCAAAACGGCAAAGAGTGTAGTAACACTTAAAAACGGCAGATGCTTCGCAAACAGCAAACAGTACAAGCTGTGTTCACATGTCTCGTGAGAACTGCTTCAATCCACTTAGTATGCGCGTCAACCGCCACAAGTATCATCTGACCAGCTACTGGTTCTTCAAAATAGATGTGGATCCTGGACCGCCCGTTATGTGTTTCGGGCGCAGTTAATGGCTGGGCTGCTGCAGGCATGAGTATATTCTGCACGAAATTTTTACACTGTGCCGTGAGACAGCAGTAACGGTGCAACTGCAATTAAAATGAACTCAGGGACGCGGAGATCGTCCTGAGCTCGTCCTGGTTTCCATGAGCAAGCCTGCACCCGCGGGATTCGTCGCGGTACAACGTACACTACAACGTACAACAACAATACAAAACGTGCACCTTTTGTACTGTTCTTTTGAGCGCCATGCTCACCCGTAGCGATGTATTAAACTTCTGTTTGTTCTTTACGTCGCCTCACCTTCCCTGGTGGCCCTCTTCGATGTTCAACCTGGTTCGAGCTTTATGCAGGCGCTGCTGAAAGATCCCCGACCCACGCCACCCTAGCGGTGGACACGCACTATGTTCCTTTCAATACCCGGCCACCTCAATAATGATCGCGCTACCGATTTAATGGACGATGACCACTGGTGCGTTTCGCGTAAAATCTGTAACATTCCTCCTTGTGCCGAAGTCGGTGTCACAACCCGACTTCGTCAGTAGACTAGCTTGAAGGCCCACTACAGTTCTAACTTGCGGCCAAGGGACGTCAGCCGCAATCACTCCATTACTTTAGCCGTTCAGGGTCACCAATGCAATACATCCTTGGCAGCTAGCTCTTGCAGTCCGGGGGTGGTTACAATGCCTTCAGCCAGGGCCTCCAACGACAATACATACTCAGGCGGGTCGCCATCTGGCGCTGTACCGGTCGTCTCTGCTAGAATTCTGATGAGGGTGTCTGCTGTCAGCAGTTGATTTCCAGGCACGTACTGTAGCTTGTACTGGTAGCCGCCCAGAAGATTGAAATACCGAGCTGCGGCTATCTCCGCAGTAACACTCTTGTTTCGGCTAATTGGTGCATTCTTGGCACAGACAAGGTAGCGCAAAAAAAAAGAGCAACGCGGACGAAGAAAGAAGGAACACAGGACAGGCGCCTGTCGTGCCTGTCCTGTGTTCCTTCTTTTCTTCGTCGATATTTTTTTTTTGCGCTACCTTGTCTGTGTAAAGCTATGACCGCTATCGGTGGTGTCTGATGATAAGGCCTGAGTAGCCTGAGCAGGGGTTCATTGCCGGTGACCAGTGTATACACCCGACCTAAAAGATAATCCCGGAAGGGACACACGCCAGGAATAAGCGCCAACGCCTTTCACCCCAGCCGCGAATAGTTCTGTCTTACCTTTGTTGCCGTTCTGGAGCTGGAACTGGTCTATGCTCGTTTCATTCCTAATGAAACAAATCTGCTCCTACGCCTATACGGAGACGCGTCACACCTACAGCTTCAGCTCTCTGTTGCGGTCGTGGTGGATGAACATCTGTGCGTTCTTCAGGATTTCCTTGAATTGATATCTGGGTTTCAACGTCCAAAAGCCATGGTATGATTTTGAGACGCTGTAGTGGAAGGTCCGGAAAGTTCGGCTACCGGGGGTGTCTTAACGTGCACTGACATCGCACAGTACACGAGCCTCAAGACTGCGCATCTCTCAAGATGCAGCAGCCGCGGCCGGTATTCGATCCTGCGACGTTCAGATCATCAGACGAATGCTGTAGACAATAGACCATCGCGGCGGTACCTTCAGGACTTCCTTGGATTCCTCGAATGCAGCCCGATGCAGTGGTAGCCACTTCCTACGCGCCGCCTTTTCCGTTAGCCGGTACAACAGAGACAGAAGCGAGTACACATTCGGCAAGAATCGCGCATAATACGTAAGCGCACCCAAGAATGAACGCAACACCGTGACATATCCTAGTCTTGGCGCTTGCATGATAACATCTACGTTCCTCTCAATGGGATAAAATTCTTCGTAATCTATGCGACGCCTAAGTATCTGAATGATGGTTCTTGTCTGGACTTGCGTTTGTCGGACGTAAGTTTCACACCGTGGTCTCGGAAACATTCTAACACTTCCTTGAGTCGATTTCCGCAGTCACCGCTCTGCCACTAGCAGGTCGTCAAGGTGGGCTTGAACGCCGGGTAACCCGCTAAGTACCGCATCCACCTTCCTTAGAAAAATAACCATTGCTGAAGCTGTGCCAAACGTAAGGCTGTTTAACAATGCAGACCACGATAGGTGTTAATGATAAACTTCCGTAACGCGTCGACTAGGGGTAATTGATTGTACGCGTCCTTCGAAGCAAAGGTACTGACTGAAGCTCTCACAAACACATGTCCTGGACTACCGGAAGCGGATAATGCTTCACATCACAAGCTGGTTTGCGAGTGACAAAGTCTCAACAGATTTGAACAGGAGAGTATTTTTGAGTGCTACATAATACAACAGGGCGTCGCCCATTCCACATGTGGTACTGTCGAGCGAACTGTTTGTACCGAGTAATTTCGCTCGAGACGTTATCACAGAGAGCGTAAGGAATGAATCTAGCCTTACAGAATTTTGGTGTCCTGGTCTCTCTGGGCGTCAGGCTTGAACCCAAGCTCTATCGAGAAGACGTCTTTGTAGTCAGGAACCATGCTGTTCACCCTGCGAGCGGCAGAAGCTGTAAAGGCAGGCAAGTCCGGTGCCGTCAGCAGTGCAGTGGTCACGCCCATCTTGCTGAGCTTATTCATGAGGTCGAGTCCACTGAGGCTCGGTTCTGCAGGGTCGAACAGAATTGGCGTGCACCTGATGGACACATCTTTGTACCGCACCCACAGTTTGAGTTCACCCAATACGGGCAGCATTCTGCGTAACACGATAACTTCATTCGAGGCGTCTTCAAGCGTGGCCACGGTGTGGTGTGGCGGCCGCAGATTTGCCGCGATATGACGCACAAGGGAGACCCTGTGTCGATTACCATGTCCCGCTAAATGTCTCCCCAAGAAAATGTGCTAGTCTTGGCGCCAATCCACTTTTCTTCTGAGAGATTACGGCCGAAATGTGTGCTGCGCTGGCTTCGATGCTATGGTCATGGTCTCAAGTAGATGGCACGGCCGTGCAGGGTTTTACGCTCTGTGCTCTGTTCGCTTTCTGCACATCTGATGGCGGTGCATAATAGCATAACCTAGCCAAGTGCTTGCATCGCCCACAAAGAAAACAGCGCGCTTTAGCCCACAGGCTGGTGCATCGTCATGCCATTCCGAATCTTCCGCACATTAGTGCTGCGCTTCTGTTCTGGTTATCTTGGCGTGACCGATGACGGGCTTGCATTTTGAGCATAGTTGGCGATTGTACACTCATATTAGTAGCGTCCTTGTCGGCTGCTTCCGCAGAAATGGTATAGATTTGACGTTTTCTAGTGTCAACCCTTCCTTCGTCAGCAGCCGCTCGCACGGGCTACTTGAGCGTACGCCCGCAAATAATCCGGCCCCTAAATATTCGGACTGATGTGCTGCCAAGCTTTCGGCTGTCTGCTACGCGCCGTATGTCGACGATAAACGCGTGCGACTCCCATTCCTGCAAGCAACGCATGAAAGAATTGTGGCTTTCTGCGTTCTCGTGACGCTTGAAGTCGTAATAACTATGTAGGGCTGCAACTGCTTCGGCATACGTGAGCGAACTGAGTGATACCAAACTGCGTGTCGGCATCCACACTTATCGAGTAATCTGCTGAGAGAGGCAACAGCCTAAACGAGACGCTAGCTGGCGCTGGAACGACGTTTATTGGTAGCAACACTGCAATATATGCCGTGCTGTGGTGAAACGGTTTGAGTAAGGGAACCGTAGGCGATATCGCGGATAGCAACAGGGGAATTGGTGCAGGAAAGAGGGTACAAGAATGTGCGCACGCACAGATGGCTTGGCTGGTACCTGTCAACGAACCACGAAAACATAACATTGAGGTTCGCAATTACTAACGCATGCAAATGTCTTAAGTTACCATGTCATTGATGTTTTAATTACCAGGAACTTATTCTTCGATAACTGTATTACGTTCCGCGCTTGATTTCCACGGGTACTCGCAAAATGCTTGCGAAGTAAGAGGAAGCTTCTGCTCAACATTTGTTGTCGAACCTGTTGTGCTTATTCGAAAGACCAAAAGCAGATTGTTAAGTTAGCGCAATATAAGAGCGTAGCGGTGGTCCATTGATGCACGCTTCGGCATGTTGTGCGCGCCTGATGAGCCACGGTGTAATTGTGCTCGTTGGCTGGGTAACGCGCAGGGTGATTCATAACACTATTTCTCCTTCTTCTAAAACAAAATATAAGCTCGTAAGAGGAATAATCACGCAAACATTGCTTTGTTTCAATTAGCCATAAGAAGAGGCAAAATTAGAACACATAGAAAAAAAATGAGTTCCAGACATGCGTAGAAGGGAAAGACTGACGACGTCACAGACTGCCAACGGCCAGAATCGTTGCGAGAATGCGAGCGCCGGAGCTGCGACTTCTATAGATGACGTCACTGTGGTGTCATCAACGTTCGTGCACCGTCGGCCGGTGCAAGGACGTCAATTCCCGACACCAAGTTCCACCGACGCATTGAACTGCGCCTTAGGTGCCCGAGTGGTGCTCCTCGAGATGACGACCGATGAGTTTATCAGGAAGCGCAAGTACGTCGTGAGCATCAAAAAAGCGCAGACTGCCACCAGGAGGAACAAGATCCACGACAGGTCCGGCGGTTTCTTCGAGGGCGTCGAGCTGTCAGGGGTGGAGCGGAGCGCGCATGGCTCCCATATGGAATTATCGACGCTGACGGGCAGCACACCTTGTCGCGGGGTCTTGTGTTCGCACTCTTGAGAGGTCGACTCCGATTGAAAACTGCTGTCGCAATGAATGCTGCTGTCCCGGGGGACGTCGCAGACGCTGGGACCTAGCGGATCGGAATGAAGAAAGGTGCAGCTCGCAGCGGGGAGCAGTAGGTCGACCGAAGACGCAGAGTCACTCTTCACTACGCTGGCGTCGTGCGTCATCGATGTGGTGCTATGCTCGGAAGAAGACATGGCCACGTTCCCAAGTGCGGCCACGTGAGTGGCTAAATGACTCGGTCGGGTATGTTGAAGTACTTACTGGCACGTCGGTTCGACCACTTCGAGAAAAGCTGTGGTTAATGAGTACAGGTCACGACCAATCGTGCCGTCGTTTTTGTAGACCTAAGTGTGCACGTCGAAGACTTCATCGTTTGTTCGGAACGGGAACCACAGTGACGTCTTCGAAAACGCCATTGTCGGCGAGATGGTAGCTGGAACTGCAGACGATCCAGTCGCACATAGATTCTTCAATAAACGCGTTGAAGATGACGCTGATGATGATGTTACGCGAAAAATTGGCACCTGCCCCCCTCACATTCTTTATCAAAGAAATGTTTACTCTCTCTCTCTCTCTCAGTGCGAGTCGTCGAAGTCCGGGCGGATATAACGGATTGTAGAAATCTCAGTGTAATCTAAAACTGTTGAAATCAATCTGTATTGTGCAAGAATTAGGTTTCGTTTTATTTTTAACATGTAATGATGGCGCCTGCCCACTGCGGGGCTGAGAATGGTTGGGGTGGTACAGAACGAAGCTGAATTAGTCCCGAATTCGTTAGCGAATTGAGCAAAAATTGGATGAAAATAATCTACTGAAGACACTGAACAGACTCTTGAATGACAGATAATATACGAAGGACATTTCGTGAAAACCTCACGCGAAATGCTTTCCGTAAATTATGCTTCATTAACTTTTACTTCAATATGCTGTCAAAGTTAACATCGTTTCATCTACAGCTGAGTTAACGTCCCGGTAGTCGTGTCCAAGGGATGAAGAGGCTTCCATACGAGGAATGTGCAGAATGGATAGATTTGCACCACTTGTCTCAAGCCTTCTTTATAGAACGTCTGTATATAAACAGGAAGGTAAACATAAATAGAAAAATGTAGCTGATCCCTCTGTCAGGGGAAACGGTATAACGCGAAAGCGAAATGTGTCTTCGCAGAAGCAGTTGAATGTTTATTATACATTGAGATGAACTTAACCGGTCGGTGTTCCTTTGGTACGGCACCGTCTGACGTAATTTCACGCATCGCCTCCACAACATTTAACTGAGGTAGGTTGCGTAATAACAGTCGATAGTAAATGACGTGCGACCCGCCAACTTCGTTGCCGTACTCCCTACTGGAACTTTCCGTGTGGTCGTTGCAATAATTTCATATGTTTCCGTAAGACTCATATGAAAAAATACGGAAAATATACGGCAAGTATACGGAGAACGTGTGGACTTTGTATGAGAAATATGGCATTATTAAAATACGGAAAGGGACGTTTTCAGTAGGGTTTGGGCGCTTAGCGCATCAGTTTTCTTGTTGCCATCACGCTCAAGAGTAGTCGGTGGGGAAACGCCATCCACGACGAAAGGTAGCCAGTGCTCTACGACTGCGCTATCGGCGCACATGCGGGAGGCTGTATGAAGACGTCTTATGTTCTTTCTTACATCGCTTCTGTCATTGTTCCTCGGTGCGCTCTTCAGGCAGGGACGCACTTTGGAACGGGCCTGGAATGGTGCCGCCAACCAGGAGAGACGAACATCACTTCGCCTCTCCAGGATGGCGGCATCGTTCCAGGCAAACTTCGCCTGGAAGATTTAGCAGGAAAATTAAGTCAGTCAAGAGTTGCACTTGGTAGAACACTTTTGCTAGACGGTGGCAAACCTGCAGTAAGGAGTACTATGACATGTGACAGCTTGTGGCCCCTTCCCCTTCTTATTAGACTTCACAGTATGACAATGCAGCAAATCTGTGTTCATTGGGGTACATTATTGTCACGCGGCGAAGCCAACTTGGTAAACTAGCTTAAAGAATTTTTTTCTTTTAGTCACGTGTCACGGACCTCCCAAGTTGCTTCGCGGTTCTCCATACGCGAACCTTAGATGTGGATCTTGAAGAACGGTGGCCAGCAGGTCTCGATGAGTAACTAGCAAGAATCTGCGGCCGTCAGGTTACACGCTACCATTGTGACTTTCGTTGTGTGGGAGACACACTGGTGGAGAGGATCGGAATGTCTGGAACAGGGCTGCTGATAGTTGAGCATTGCGTTTCGTTTCGACGCGGTTCGTTGCCGATGTCGCGTGGATCATATATGGCGACTAAACAAGAGCTATATGCATCGTCAGCGAGGCTAGCAGGTTCCACTGGATGGCACGACATACAATGGGCATCTTGACGTAGTCAGATTTATAACTTGCATTAAAGGTATACTCCTGTAGTCCTTGAGCCCACTGATCAAAGCGAGCGCCTTGGTAGCACGGTCGTCCGTACCTCTTTCGGTTTCGGTTTGGACACACCGTTCATTCGGTCGTTTAAAATTATTGGCCAGCTTTCGAGCAAATTAAATTGCTTGGCCTACTACAGCACTATTAGTGCGATCGGAAAACAGGGATGTCAGAATATGGTCGAAAAATGGCCGGTGTTGTCCTTTCAGCAGTCGAAGCAAGTCAATATAGGAGAATGCGCGGCCGTACAAGTACGGACGAAATTTTCTCACAGCCAGTAGCCAACGCAAGGCACTCGCGGTCCGCACTCGATCAGATATGACGTATGCAGTAGTACGTGTTTGACAGTGTCTGATGGCAGCGGACTCGTAAGGCTGTCGAAAGACAGCTTTGACTCGCCACTGCATTGTGTGTATCCGATATAAGCAAAAGTAAAGTTGATTGGGTGGTACTGAGCGAGGACGGCACCGCACTGGCATCTGAGCGAACTTCAAGGGCTATTCCGACAATTTTTCAGTGTCCATGGATTTCTGTGAAATTTTCAATTTTTGTTCTCCTGAGTGTAGTGATGTACACCCATCCAGGCAATTGTAGGTCATGTAGTTTTCCTGAAAAAGAATTGCCATGCGGGCCGCCCTGTGTTTTTTGAAGTCATTACCTTCAACGCTGCCTACCTGAGGATGCGGGCGGTCAAGAAAACGGCAATACTTCAGCGCTCTGCTCGACACTGTGAATTTCACGAAAGCTGGCGTAACTCAATATATCGTCGGATGACATCGCGGCTTTCATTTTTCCCGCACCAGCTCCATATTTCTGATGGCAGGGAGGCTGTGACGTCATCGCATAAGCTGCACGATGCATCTAGCCGTTTCGGTTGAACACATCGTTGATGCAATGGTTTAAAATTATTTGCGAGTTTTTGATCAAATTGAACTACCCTGTCTGCTACTGGACTATCAGTGCGATTGGCAAACAGCGATGTCATTGCGTGGTGGAAAAGTTGCCGGTGTTGTCCTTTCAGTAGTTGCGGGTAGGTCGAAGCAAGCCAGTATAGGTGAACTGGGCGAGTTCATCAGCGCCGCTAATGCAGCCGCTTGGTCTTCGCCCCACGCCCTCGTCGAACACGCACGCACAGCCGGCCAAATTTTTAGCCCAGCTGCGCCCTCGCCTCAAACCGTTTGCAAATTTGCTGCATCGTGTAACGCCGACGCGCAGAAAATTAGTCACTCGCGCACTCCAATAGAATGTTTACACGGCTGTATGTACGGTACAGCAAGTACCGTACGTACAATACGTGCCCGCTATTGCCTGCTATTGCCTGATATGCATACGTGCCTCCTGTTGCCTGCTCTACACACGACCTGCTATTTCGCTTTCTTCTTCGGCAGCTGCCCTTCGGCTACACAAAACTCGCGTGTAAAGAAGTTTTTCGGCGCACGTGCGGCTTCGTTATACCGAGGTTTCACTGTATACGCTGCAGAGCAAAATAAAGCAACCAATTGCAAACACAGAAGCAGCAGCAGCAATGGTGCAGTGAACCACTGCCATTTGGTGTTTGTGCCTTGGAACGAACGAAATTTTACTACATTAGGGCGCTATAATCCTGTTCAAGGTCGCAGAGACAAGTTATGGATGTATGCTACGTAGGCAGTAGGCCTTACGCGTAGGTTTCACGAAACATGCATAAATGAGGAACTTTTCTACACAGCTAAAAAATACGAGGATAGCCGCTCTCATCAACGCCATGCCACAACTACGGCTCAGTAATTAACTACGACGTGGGATCCCAACTAAGGGCACAAATATCCATAACATACACTGTATTGGTCGCAATACATTTGAGGAGCGGGTTGACTGTGCGCGGCTAAAAACGCGATCGCCTATCTAACACCTAACGTCCATCCTAGGCTCTAAAGTTAGACGAGCCTCTTGACGGTGCCGAGCAGGAGCACTACATCGGGTCTCCGCTTGAGCATCAACAGCATGAAGGGCCGGTCGACCACGAACTGCGACAGTGAGCGCTGCGGATCGTCCAACGCCGCACTGCTGCTGATGATGCTGGCCAAGTCGGCATTTGGGATGGGAGACAGGGTCCCTGATGGTGGACTGGTTGGCGGACTGGCGAACGTAGATGGTGGAGTGCCCATACCACTGGAAGCACCGTGACCAGTTACGCGCGGGGAGACGACACCGTCTGAACCGACGGCGCCCCTCCGGTTGGCGTGCAGGACGGCCACGTGACGGGCCCCCGACAGGTGAGCGCCTTCCGCCTTGCTCAGGTACCTGCGTGTCAGGAAGGACGGGTGTTGACGTGCGTTGCGCTCGCGCGGTGTGCTAAGGTGTTTTAGCAGTGGCGGTATGGATCATGGAACAGGGACGAGCGGAATGGATCAGGGAACGGACAGGAGTAGCTGATATCACATCAATTAATTGAAAGAAGTGGACCCGGGGAGGGCACGTCGTGAGGAGGAAAGATAACAGATGGACAGTAAGAACGGTGGAATGGATGCCAAGAGAGGGAGAAAGCAATAGAGGCAGGCAAAAGGTTGGATAGAGCGATGAAATTGAAAAAAAATTGCGGGCATGAAGTCGAACCAACTCGCTCAGGGTAGGGTGGATTGGAAATCGTTGGGAGAGACCTTCGTCCAGCAGTGGACCTAAAATAGGATGATGATGATGATGATGACGACGTGTCGTACGCTAAGTACGGCAATGCCCAAGGTCCAGGTCATCACGTAGATGGTTTAGCCTACAGCACTCTCCGCCACGGTAGTGCAGTCACTATGGCACTCGGCTGCTGATCCGAAGGCCAGAAGGCACGGGGTCGAATCCCTGCCGCCGCGGCTGCATTTCTTTGGAGGCGAAATGTCGAGGTCCGTATACTGTGCGATGCGGGTGCACGTCAAAGAAGCCCAGCTGGTGCAAAATTTCCGGAGCCCTCCAGAACGGTGTCTCTCATAATCAGGTCGTGGTTTTGGGACGTAAAACCCCACAAATCAATGAAAGCCCCCAGGACATCCGTATTAATCACTGTCGTCATCTCGCGTCACCATGCACATTAAGCAACTCATGCATGCCTGGCTGACCGCAATGGGTAAGCTACTTGCCCATTATAACACCACGGTAGTGCTGTACTTAGCGTACTGCGGACCAGCGCTACGGGAACATCTTCTTCACGTTGGACTAAATAAGCATATATCAACGTTTCGGGGCCTCCACATTTGAGGTGTTTTTCGTGAAACTTTGGAGTAGGCAACGCATTACTGACAAGCCGCGACGGATCACTGTGCACTGGATATCGTTCGTCCACAGGGGAGGATCGTGGTTTTAACAGCCGAGCTGTTTAGGGTCGAGGTTGATCCTTCGCCAGCCATGTTGGCAGTTAACAGCGGAGCTGTCAAGCTGACGGGAAAGGAGGACCCGCTCGTGCCATTGAACCACTACCCACACTGCTACATGATCGTGAATATACACAACGAGCAAGAAGGAATGAAAGAAAGGAAGGAAGAAAGAAAGAAGATAAGAAAGAAATAAAGGGAAGTCTCCGGTTATGCACGAGGGAAAAGCGAACCTGCGCTGGCTCTCAACCCACTGGTACACATTAGAGATAACGATAATGAGCGGGCAACAAGATAGTGGTAGTCACCTTGACACCCTTGGCCGATCTCGGCTGTTTACTCAGGGTTCAGAATCGTGGAACTGGCTTTAAATTTTTTTCCAAATAGGCGGCGCACTTTTGCGTCGGCGATCGATGGTGATAATCGGGCGGATGTTTTGCACGGAGGATAAGAATAAAAACATCCTTTTTCACGTTTGAGTAGGCAGCTAATAACACGGAAACACATGTGAAGATGGGATTCAGGTGTTTGTCACGTGCCGGAGATATGCTGGCGCTGCGCGCACAAACTGTAAGAGCAGCCGACCGTCACTCGTGGATCTGTGCATGTTCACCTGGGGCCGAATTCACAAAACTTCTCTTTCGTAAGTGCTTTTTGCCATTGGTCGGGAAGCGTCTCTAATGATATGTCCAGCAGCGGCATTGGCTGAAATTTTCTCTTAAGAGCTTTTTTGTCGTAAGTTGTTTTCGTGAATACGGGCCCTGTTGATTACGAGGGATGTTTTCGCGCTATCCGGACGTTTTGACGGTTTTCTTAATGACGATTCTAGCCTATAAGAACTTGGAATTCGGTCATCTTCGTAATTATATCATTACAAATGGGCATCGTTAAAGGGACCCTGCAATATCTTTGAGAATAGTAAAAAACTAAGTTTTTTAAACTATTGTAAGTTGTTCACGGAGGCTCCTCTGAACATGCGAACCAAATATTATAGCACTGCACCTATCAGAAAATTTGGAATTTTTTCATCAAAACACCGAGAAATAGTCTTCTCTTCCATCAATGGATTACGTCATTGGAACAACCGACTACATCATAATGAAGGAAGATACTTTCTTTTTTGTTGAACGCAAAAAGAATAAAGCATTAACGAGGAAGTTTTTGTAACCATGAAAAACAAGCTAATGGTAGTTCTGCCCCATTCAACGTAGTCGGTGTTCCGTGTGACGTGATTTTTTTAAAGAGCGGTAGGCGCTTTCCTGGTGTACGTCAATTCGTAAGACGTAGCAGCGATCGTTCAGAGTAGAAAGAGTGCGGTGTACCATGGGGGCCTTCCTGGGTCCTTTATTTTGTATCATTTATATTAACGATATCGTGAACGTACCACTTACACCTAAGATGTTCCTCTACGCCGTTGACACCAGTTCATTATTTTCTCGTTATAATTAGCCGACTTGGAAACGGTGGCTCATGTAACCAACAACGTAAGAAGCTCTTGTAACTAAAAACGCAGAAGAGATCACCTGGAGAACATGGCTTTACGATAATTTCCATGCGACAATAACTTTCATTTGATGAAAAATTATGTGCATGCGAAGTGTCGTGCTTGTCCGTTGCTAAGGGTTGGTAATCTAACACTGATATTATAACACCTGTGATGTGAACACGTAAATGCGGCTCCCCAATATTTCGGTGAACTACCGATATGAATTCTAGGAACTCTTCGATTTGGTACTTCTCGACACCATTCTCGCTCGACAGAGGGTCGAGAACATTACCGTGCTTATAACATCTCTACGACTACCGAGTTCCAAGCTCCATAGGCACTGACGCTTAGTGAGTGCGCACCTGAGGTTAGCCTCGTCGGTGAACAGCACGCCTAGGCCCATGTCCTTCAGCACGGGTCCAAGGTCGGTGACGCTGCGCAGCTTCAGCCTGGGCAGGTACACGGTCACGTTGTGCCGCTCCTCGAGTCGTGCCACGCAGTGAAGCAGGCAAGCAGCGGTGACGCGCTTCTCGAGCGCCGCAAGACCGTCAAGGCGTCGTGGCAGGAGTACCACCAGCGACACGTCGCGGTTCTCGTATGGCAGCTCCAACACCGTCACCTGCGCGAAGGGGAGGCAATTGTAGGGCGCGATGCCAATGCTCATCGACGGAGAGGTTCACGGAGAAGTCGATCGGAAATCGACCAGTAGCACATAATTGCAAACTGGACAACAAAGTGTACAAAGTTCGGATGCGTAAACCTCGAGTACACAAAATCGCCCAAAAGGAAATGTCTCTGGGTGTCCCAAGTCGCTTGGGCAGACACTTTTGTGTTTCTACTAATGTTCTCCGCAGTGGCTAGTGCTCATGGTGCTCGGCTGTTAACCTTGAAGGCGGGGTTTCAATCCCAGCCGCGGTGGCCGCATTTTCGATTGAGGTAGTGGTGCTAGAGGCCAGTGTACTGTGCGTTCAAGCGCACGACAATGAATTAGAGGTAATGAATGATCGGGGTTGCACGTTCCAGTAAAACGGAAGCCAACACGGGGCTTCACCATGAGGACCGGCGGCTCATTGCTTCTCTCAGTATTTTGACGCTGTGAAACCCCGGAGACAGGACGTTTAGAGGTGAGACCGAGCGGTCCTTAGGAGTATTCGACAGCAGCTGAAGCCTGGAGGACTGTCGTAAGCAGGGCGTTCGGTGAAGGTGGTGGCCGAGGCCTAAATATCCCCAAGAGCTAGGCCATGGCAAACGTATCCCTTAACAATGACTGGACCTTCGTCGTACGAAACTTCCGTGACGGACGGTGCCTTGCGATGGCTTCGTATCCGAACGCCGCCGATGAGTGACTGCAGGATTATCGTCACCGAGTGTATAATGGAGGCTGTATTCTAAAGGCGCTTCCTGGAATGCAGTGCGGTCACGGAACAGACTTGGTCTTGGTCATCTGTGTAACCCGTCCACATGTCAGTTGCGGAATATTAACCTAATTTTGGTTGACCACCACCAGCTATTCAGAGCTATAGACAAGGAAGCGGAAGAGATAGTAGACATAGAACAGTTGGAAGCTGGGATGACGAAAGCGGACAATTACGAGCATCACATTGTTCTCCTAAATGTCAGAGTCGAACACAATATAGAAGATGTATTAAAAACTCGACAGGCTCGTGTAAAAACAAGACAGGCTCGTGGAAGAAAGCCAAAGTCCGCGCTTCAACTGAGGGCAAAGAAGAGCAAGGACCTAGAGGTACTCAAGCGTGCCGTTCGCCGGTTGCATGGCTGCAACTCATTGAGCAAACGATTGAATGCAAGGCGTGGAAGGACGGGGATGGTGAATCCACTTTCATAGCCGACAAAAATTACCAAGTCTGTGTCGTGGCACGAAGTAAGACTGATCAGATAAAGACTGAAACACAAGACTAAGGAAAGATTGCGACGAAAAAGAGAAGGTCAAGGAGGGGAAGGCGGCTACTAAAGAACTGCGTGGTACTTGCGTAGAAGACAGCATTCGGAATGCTCCTCTCAAGAATCAGCTCAAGTATCTGCTCATGTATCAGCTCATGTATGTGCTCGTCCGCTCAAGAACTGAACGGACCAGCACATACATGGCAACGTCCTCAGAAACAAGGAAGTGGCACAATCGTCACAAGCATCACTCATTGCAAAGGTAATGATCAACCACTCACGCTTTTAGACGGATTGAGTCAGAACTGACAGGGCAGAAAACACGGCATGCGGGATTGTTTTATGTTAGTCATTTTATTCGGTATCATCAATGCGGGGTCGTGGAGGATGTTGTAAGTTGTAGAAGACGAGAAGTGGGACAATCATTGTGGAGGATTTTGTAAGCTGTAGTAAGTTCGAATAAAAGGAACGTCGGCACGGGGCTTCACCATGGAAACGGGGGCTTACCCTCTTCTCTACACTTTCCACCGGGGCATGCATCATGATAATGTCGCGGTTCTGGCACATCAAACATGAGAAATAATTGTTTGTCTCTTATTAGTTTGACTGGAAAAGGCGGACCGATTCCAGAGGGAGATACAAAGAGGGATTTTGTAGCTATTCCAACACTGGACTGAGTGCATTGTCTCGAGGGCACGTCCTATATGTGCCTAATCAAGTAATACAGCTTGGTATTATGAAAACTAATCTAAGAGCAAACACCTTTTGTGATAGATGTCACAAACATGGCGTCGTGCGCGAAATTTCGCCTAACTCTTTCGTTACCGTTGGAAAATGGGCAACTTTTCGTAGGTATGTGTTGGTATTTTTTTGTAATAAGTAATAAAATGGTTATACTGTAATGCAATACATCAAGCGAAAGCTAAGTAAATGTACTTTTGACGTGTGTAAGTTTAAAAAAACTGAACTTGGAAACTAATATGCAGAAAAAATTGTTAAAGGTAACATTTCTTGCAAATTTGAAAGAACATTTGCAATTGTATGTTTACTACATAAAAGAACTAAATCTGGAAAATATTCTGAAATATACAAATTGTTTAGATAGGAGACATCTACCTAACAGAAAAGCTTCACTGACCTAGCTCAACAACTGCATGAGTTACACTTGTTTACTTGTTACCCAGTAGAAAGTGTCTTGTTCAGCCAGGTTGCACAGTTTTTTCTTTTTATTGCACAAATTTCTCACACACAGAAGCACAGTATATATTAGTAAAAAGGGAAAGAAATGGGCTATTGAACCATGTATATATGGACATATTGCGCTCTATGGTTGCAAAAAGAAATGGCAACCCGTCTTGTGCCATAAAACAAAACATATCGACGGACAGCTGATGTAGGTCCGGGCTGATTCTGCACGTCCTCGTCGTCAGAACTAAAATCCGATGATGCGGGATCATCATCTGAATCACTGCTGCTAGAAGCAGCCAAATGATCGCTTCCAGATGCAACAGAATCGCCAGAAAGGCGTCGTTCGCGCGAGGGACAAAAGCGTCTGCCATCTTCGTAAACAGACTGAGCGAACCGCACAATTGGAACCGCCGCTTAAATCGCTGCCACACGGGAAAAATACAAACTACGCAAAAAATGAAAGATTGGTGCCTTGAGAATACGACTGATGGCGGTGCAAGTCCATAGGAGCGCTCATATTTTAAAAATAGCTTGTGGGGCGTATGGGTCACCGGTGACCCATGTCCTATGGACACGGTAACGAAAGAGCTAAACAGCAGGTGCGAGAACATTCTCCAATTAGGGGCGAAGCTCTTTGGGGTGTGGGTCATTCCCTCCTCTGTAGTAGTAGTAGTAGTAGTAGTAGTAGTAGTTAGTAGTAGTAGTAGTAGTAGTAGTAGTAGTAGTAGTAGTAGTAGTATGTAGCCACCTCGCCCCGCCAGGAAGCTCGCGCTCGCCCTCGGCGCGTGCCTCCTGGCGCGCGAGCTCTCTCACTCTTCCATCTGCTGTCTTGTGAGAGAGAGACAGAGAGAGAGAGCGAAAGGCGCGTGTTGACTATGGAAACGCTCTTTCTTCGATGAACGCTGTACCAGCTCGCAAAGAAGGAGAACGCGCCCTCACCCTCAAGAGACGACGTTGGCGCAGGCAGGGTCTTCTAGCGAGTTTCTTGATTGAAAAATACTGACTGCTCGCGCTGGAGAGCCGTTCACCGGCCACCCATATATATATATATATATATATAATGATCACCAGCCTGCCTACGCCCACTGCAGGGCAAAGGCCTCTCCCATGGATCTCCAATTATCCCTGTACTGTGCTAACTTCCTGATCTCATCTGCCCACCTAACTTTCTGCCGCCCCCTGCTACGCTTGCCTTCTCTAGGAATCCACTCTGTTACCCTTAATGACCAACGGTTGTCTTGTCTTCGCATTACATGGCCCGCGCAGGCCGATTTCTTCTTCTTAATTTCTATTAATATGTCCCTAACACGCGTTTGTTCCCTAACCCACACCGCTCTCTTCTTGTCCCTTAATGTTACACCTACCATTTTCCGTTCCATAGCTCGCTGCGTCGTCCTCAATTTAAGCTGAACCCTCTTAGTTAGCCTCCAAGTTTCTGCCCCGTAGGCGAGTACCGGTAAGATGCAGATGTTATACACTTTCCTCTTCAGAGACAGTGGTAAGCTACCATTCATTATCTGCGAATGCTTGCCGAATGCACTCCACCCCATTTTAATCCTCCTAATTACCTCAGCCTCATGATTCGGATCAGGGGTCACCAGCTGGCCTAAGTAGACATATTCACCTACTACTCCCAGTGCCTCGCCAGCTATATGAAATGGCTGTACTCGCCCAAGGCTATTGAACATTGCTTTAGTTTTCTGCATATTAATTTTCAGGTCCACTGTTATACTTTGCCTGTTAAGGTCAGTAATCATATATATATATATATATATATATATATATATATATATATATATATATATATATATATATATTGTCACGAGTTCTTGTGGCGAACCAGCGGTACCACTGAAAATAGCCGGGGAACTAAGAGGGAAGAAGAGAACGACGAAGCAGAGGAGAACGAAGTTAAGCGGCTGCCTTTTTTCACGAAGGAGACTCGTCTGGTCCTCGGCCAGAACGTCAGCAATCCGCCTGTAACATTTGGTGGAGCTGTGCTGGGTACTTCCCACGACCTACGACGGAGCCATCCGCACAGGCACTACGCAGAAGCCGTCGTCTTGCCGGAATTTCGCCACAAGAACTCGTGACAATATATATATATATATATATATATATATATATAGAGAGAGAGAGAGAGAGAGAGACGTAATGCCGGTGACACACGGTAGAAAAACGACTTTATTTCTAACGTTTCGGCCAGGGGCTGGCCTTCGTCAGAGTGATGCGCTACAAGCAACGTAACAATTCTTATACAAGTACGTGCGCGTTTAGGTGGCGAGTGGCAACAGTACGCAACTACTCAGCATGAATGGGTACATAGGATCAAGTGATTAAAGCGCCATGAGTAGTCAATGCAATCAGTATATGGCGACAAAAATGTGCTCAAATATATCACAAAAATTTTTGTGATATATATATATATATATATATCACAAAAATTTTTGTGATATATATATATATATATATATATATATAGAATCAAAGGGTCACGTTGAAAAAACATAACATTTATTACGACGTTTCGGCCGCGAGACCGGCCTTTCTCAAGCTTCTACTACAAATGGTACGCACAAAGTCTACATGACAGTAACGGGGAAAAGAAAGGGAGGGAGCATGGCTGAAGTTGAAAGGGGGAAAAGACGAAAGGAAGAAAAGGGGGAGGGGGGCGGTGTATGGAAGAGTGGTGGCGGCCTTGAAAGCCCAAAGATAAAATTAAAACCACGTGTTTGACGTATACCGAAGTAGAAGTTAAATGAGGGAAGGTGGAGAAGGAGCGGTTTCGGCGCCGCCGCTTTGAGTCACGGGAGCCGTGCATGTAGCCATCAGCTCAGCCCTCTCCTCAGGGCACAACACGCAGCTCCAAGAAGCGCGACGCATGGAGGGCTAAAGAAAGCCAGATGTAGAAAAACTGAGAGCTGTGGCGGCCTGTAGCAACAGGAAAACTGCCTTGGGAAGTTAGAAGATAAAGGAGATACGGGGTGAGATAAAAGAAAGAAGGAGAAAAAGGAGTAGAAAAAGAACGAAAGAAGTAAAAGGAAGGGGGGGGGGGGGGCGGTGGGCGCGTGGACGCCTGTGTGAGGTGGAGCACAGAAACATTTGCAATACGATGACAGTAAGGTGCACAGTCACAAATACAAACGGGCTCAGCTGAACAGCCAATACGGATAAAAGCGCGCAATAGAAATATACAGTAACAGGAGAAACAGAATACCATTGCGAGTGTCTTACACAGCAATTATACATACGTATATGTATGGAAACATGCACTAATACACAGACGTATCTAAACACACCTACATACATACACACTCAAAGCATACCTATATATATATATATATATATATATATATATATATATATATATATATATATATATATATATATATATATATATATATATATATATATATATATTAATTTTTAAGGAATGTTAATTTGCCGACGGTCTCGTTAAGCCCGCCAGACATAGTGTTGAACTTGTGTATTAGGTATGATTCACACGCCTCCCTGTCGTAATGGGTCTGGAAGCCGGATCGCAGGATTGTGACTCTGAATTTGTCGAATTGGTGTCCAATGATATTTGCGTGTTGTGAAATTGGAAGTTGCGGCAGTGATTTTACGTGGGCCCTATGGTTATTAAAACGAACTATGAAGGAAGTTTCCGTTTGTCCAATGTATTGTACGCGACAGACTGTGCATTCTAAAAGGTAGACGACGTTGCGTGTGTCACAATTGAGTTCACCCTGAATTTTATAGCGAAAGGAAGATGCGCTGCTTTGCGCCACGTCAGTTGTGTTAATCACACGGCAGACCATGCACCTCGGTTTGTGACAGGGTGCGCAACCTTTGTTATTTTCGCGTGTCGTTGTGGATGTTGTTACTCTGTCCCGTATATTTGCTGCACGCCTGTAGGCTACACGAGGCGGTTCTGGAACGAGTTGCCGCATTTTCTCGCTCTGTAAAAGGATGTTGTGATGTCTCCGCAAAATTGAGTTAATGTTAAGTGCAGGAGATGAATAAGTTAGTATGAGATTGACATGTGCGTTTTGTTTGACATGAGTGGTTTTTCGAATGAGGTCACCACGCTCTTGTTGCCCGGCTTTTCTTATGGCATCCTCAACGACCGACGAAGGATAGCTTTGGCGCTTCAGGTCCACACGGAGTTGCTCGCAGTTGGATGCGAAATCCTCTTCTTTAGAGCATATTCTTTTAAAGCGCAGGGCCTGACTATATGGAATGGAGGTCTTGCAGTGTTTTGCGTGGCTGCTGTGGAAGTGCAAGTAGTGGTGGCTATCGGTCGGTTTCTTGTAGACAGTTGTTAAAAGCTTGTTTTTAGTAAAGGTAATTGTCGTGTCTAGGAAATTTACTTCCGAAGCCGAATATGTAGAGGAAAATGAGATACTTTTATGGACGTTGTTATAATTTGATATGAATTTCAACAGTTCAGCTTCCCCGTGAGGCCAAATTAGGAACACATCATCGATGAACCTTTTGTAGAGGAGGGGCTTTAGTTCGCAGCTCTCAAGAAATTCGGATTCTAGTACGCCCATGAAGATGTTTGCATAGTTGGGGCCGATTTTCGTACCCATTGATGTGCCACTAACCTGGACAAAGTGTTTGCCATCGAATTCAAAGTTATTGAGTTCCAAAACCAGTTTTAAAAGAGTTTCCAATGTTTCCGCGTCTACTTTCTTGTCCAGTGAAGAATGTGTATAAGCGTGCACAACTGCCCTGATGCCGTCCGCGTGTGGGATGTTTGTGTACAGAGAATTCACGTCCATGGTGACGAGAAGGCTGCCATCTGGTACGGAGAGCTCTAGCACTTCGGACAAAAAGTGGCTAGTGTCTTTGATGTACGAAGGAAATGTGGGCGGAATTTCCTTGATCAGCCCATCTACGTAGCTAGAAATATTTTCCGTGATGGTCCCAATTGCAGAAACGATAGGTCGACCCGGGTTATCTTTTTTATGTATTTTGGGGAGGAGGTAAAAACGCCCTGGAATAGGGTTTAATGGAATGAGTGCCTTCGCGGTTCTTTCACCTATCAGATTTTCCTTCACCAGATTACTGAGCGTTGCGTGTACTATATATATATATATATATATATATATATATATATATATATATATATATATATATATATATATGCGCACTGGATCTTGACTTGCAATGAAGTGCCGGTGGGAGATTTCACTCGTGCGTAGTTGAACCATAAGGATTCGTAGCGTGCGCGTTAGCTAAATTAATCCGGAAGTCGGCACGATCTACGATGAACCTCCAGAGCTTCGCCCACTCATCATCATTCACTCCGCGGATATGCTGTGGATTTTTTCACTTGACTGCACTAAGTTATTCCTCTCGGATGAAATCCGAGCATGGTGAACACGCCTCGTGGTGAAAGACGAAAACTTTCAATAGTAGACTTGGACATATTCCCAGCAGTATCTCCCTGCGACATCTGCGAAGTCTTGGGTAATCAGAGTGTTCTTGGAATGCACTATCGGCCAAAAATGTAAACGGAACGCTCTCGCCCTGAGAGGCTTCGGGACCCACAACGCTGGCGAAGTTTAACGTCGCTCAAGGCGCTCTCGACCTGAACGCGCGTAGGGATATAGAAGCGCGGCTTTTTGGCACTACAGCTGCCGAGGACGAGGAAGCCGTGAGCTGTTTATTTTCTTGGCCGATAGTACAGTGCTATAGTCTGTCTCAGAAGTTCCGCGCAGCACTGTGGAAGCTACAGCCCTGTTCAACCAATCCGGAGGACGAACACATGTTAAGCGTGTCCTTCCGCAGCTTGTCACCTGCCAATCGCGGGCTCTGCAGTGACAGCTGCAGCCCTGGAAGGAGGAAGATGAAGCGGGGTGTGCGTGTCCGAACAATAGCATTTCGTCTAGCCTCGGAATAATTCTGCCTTCGATGGCCTCGTAGCCTTGGCTCTGCTGCACGGAACTAGTGAAACAGATTGTAGTAGAGTTGAGGGAAGCCACGGACCTCTAGCTCCGAGCAGCGGTACATGCGGAAAGAGCCTGTCTGTCGCATCATGGCCACCGTGACGACCGCCTCGGGCGTCTCGTGGAAGTCCCCGCTGACCTGCTGGAAGGAATGTCGCCACGCTCCTTCAAGCCGTATGCACGAGAGCAGAACGACCAGGCTGCGCTCGTCCACAGAGCCACGCGGGAAGATGTCTACGCCCGGCTTGAAGGAGAACGACGTGACGGCTCGCGCCAGGGCGTCCATCGAGAGGCGACACTGCTCGGCGTCGTGCGCGAAGTTTCGCCTCACCAGCAGGTACGAGAGACGCTCCTGCAGAACCGGTGTCAGCGGACAAGCGTTTGAGACACACCCTTTATCTCATCATGCTACCTTACGCATCAAGCAAATCACGCGTATGTTTTGTCGACTGCAATACGTGGGCCGTGTACCGACCGGAACAGCATGTTAGTTAGTACTGTACTTACAGTGGTACATCAGCACTATAGAACACCTTATTGACCTTCAAACTAAAACAGATATTCGTCTTGCTCAACTAAGTAAACGAACATTGATATGTCGGGAGCACCTCGCTTGATCTCTTTTTCGTTACACACTGGACTACATAACACATTATTGGCAAGTAGTTAAGGGTCGCTGTGCGTTGGATGCCGTTGGTCTTATATCATTGAATACATACAACTGCACCGGGGAGATGGATCTTGGAGGGTGATTTCAGTGCTGTTTGAGCTGTCAGATATGTGAGCGCGGACCTTGTTGCGCATTTGCGGCCTGTCCAACATTTCGTAGCCTGTTTCACTGTCCCTTGCAATTACATCGTAGATATACCTCCGACGTTTCAAATTCAACTTGTCCCCGTATTTTTATAGCGTCACCTAAGATAACCGGTCGAAAAGCGAAGTTAGCTATTGCACCAACAGGGAAAGACGCCGTGCACAGCTTTGGAAACGGTACGCGTACCTTCAACAAAGAGTTGTGTGCACTTTACGAAACATGTTTATCCATATCACCGCGTGTAAGGTCGTAACAAAGAAAAAAAAATTCACCGAGGAAGGACGTGAAACATGATACACTCCGTCCTGTGAAGACTCTTTTCACCGTCCTTAAATGGCAACTGCGTCTGTTTTTCACCATATCCAGATATCGCTGTTTTGCAATGGTACGGATAGTCCCGTAGCAGGCAGGGTGGTTTGATTTTCTCAGAAACGCATCAATAATTTTAAATAACCGAATGAACGATGTGTTCAAACCAAAACCGAAACAGGTATACGCTTCTTGCAGCGTATGCGGTGACGTCACAAGTGTCCCCGTTATCAGTAATGAAGTCAAAAACGCAGGGTGGCCCGCATGGAAAACCGCTAAAAAGATTTAAAATTCATTTTCAGGAAAACTAATTGACTTGCGACTGCCTCGCTTGGCATATATTATTACAGTGGCAATGAGAACAAATATTGAAAATTTCGCTAAGATCCGTGCACACTGAAAAACAGTCGCAGTTGCCCTTTTAAACGCGCCGATATAACCCTGCACTCTTGGGTCCAGCAATCAACTAAACCAATGTTTTTGCCTTACGGCATTGAAGAATGGTGCAGTACCTGCATTTGGTAGTACGAGCGGGCGAGCGGTACTCTGTGGTCGTGGAACAGCGCCATGAAGAATGTGTAGGTGAAGTGCTGAGCGTGGAGCTTGGGCCTTCGGAAGGGCGCCAGGGTGGCACGCGCCACGCGGTCGTAGGATCGAGCCATGCGGAACGGCGCCCAGTGCACGTGCAGGGCTCGGCCCAGGGCTGCCGCGGAGGCACAGGTGCGGGATGCGCATCCGTGCAGCAGCATCACCATCATGCCGGCGAGCAGCAGGGGCGACACGAGGAGATTGCGCGTGTCACCGCCCTCGCGCAGCTTGCGGCACACGTCTACGGCGAACTGCAGCAGGCAGCCGCTCATCTCTGGAGCCATGTTGAAGGACGGCTCGCGCAGCCTGGGAGAAGTGCAGACGACTGTCTCTTACCTCGCTGCTAAAGTCCGTTGACCTGAATAGTGTTGAGGTACAACCGTAGCAATGCAACACTCTAGTAATGCGCCAGCAATGCGAGTGTGCACCGCGAGGTGCTGCGGACGATACCAGTGTCTGGCCCTCCCTCAGTCACGATGTATGTCAGTGTCTGGCACCACCGCCAGACACGAAGCCAATACATCACTCGGTCGAAAACTCATTAGGTTGACTCACGTCTATCTTTAACGATGCGCGGATGCGTATATTCGAAACCATGTATCAAATTAAACACTTATTAGTCTTGGTCTCCTAATTAGACCAATACCAACAAGACTAAATTAGCCTGGTACTGGTCTGCTAGTGATGGGAAGGACTTGAGTCATCGAGGAAATGAATTTGTGCAAAGTCACTAAAACTGTTTCAGCGTCCCTTTAATGTTTGTTGACAATATCCGTGAAGCAGCAGGGCGGCTTCCGCGGACCATGTGAATGGATTTGAAAAGAAATTTGGCTTAAGCCAGTTCAGGAGGGGAATCCAACCCGGGAACCTCTAATTGCAAGACGAGAACGCGCCAAAGACGTCATGACTACCGTTTTGATTTTTTTTTGTTTTTTCACTGGAGACGCGTTCGCTCGGCAGTTAAAGGTGATGTAACAGGGTGTGTAGTAAGTGGACGCATGCTCTGAAGCATCCCGCCCCATCGGCAATCTTCACAAATGGCGACAGCGGCGAGATGGACCTAGCCTTGCTATTTGGAACCTGTTAGTTTGTTTAACAGTTTCAAAAAGTCCAGCTAGCAGTAACAAAATCGGCATCATTGAGACGCAGGTCCGAACTGCGTGCACTAGGGGAGAATAACTATTGGAAGGAAAGGGGAAGGGCGATCTTGGAGCTTCTACGTTTGAAGCCCTACATCCAGGTTTCCACAGCACTTGTCTCCCGCCGGGCTTGACACAGGAGCGCCAGTTGCACCCCGTACCCGTAGATTCTTACACCGAGTGTGTACCAATTGGTGTATGTACCACTCAGTGTATGTACCACTCGGTGTAATTGTTTCATTTGCGCTTTATGTAATAAGCTTAGTAGGAACGAAAGTTCGTTCACTTTTCAAGTTTAGCAGCTAAAAAATGGTCGGACAAACATGGGCCAGAGATGTGATGCAGCAGGATTGCTAGGACAGCGACGTTATTGCTTAATTATAAAGGTAGCCTTCTTCGCTTCAAGCCATGTAAGTTTCTAGGTTAATGGCGCGGAATTGTGCGTTAAGTATGCGATGAAAGCAAACATAAAAGGATGCTTCCTATGTGCGAGATAACTATATGATATTTGATGAACGCTACCGCACTCACTGACAGTATAAGCTCATGGGGTCACGGAGGGCTCCCAGCGCCACCCCGACACTTAACAATAATTGCCTTAGCGCCCTACTTTCTTAGCTATAGTTAGAATTTCTCTTCTAGCATCAAAGGAATCCATACCGAAACGTAATATCAAGGAATTCACATCGATAACTTGATATTTATATGGTTAGTGTACCTATTTATTTGTTAACATAGGAACTTTAAGCCTGTTTTTGCAACTACGCCCTTGAGAACTTGGATATTTATATGGTTGTACAGCTTTCTGTACATGAAGTTTACGACTACCATCTACTCAATTTCAGTATGGTGTTTCAATATCGTCAGCAAGCCTCGCAGGATTGTGGCGACGTCAGGCATAGGCCAGTCTAGCAACCCACACCTTCCTCTACCAGTGGTGCAAATGTTTGCACAAGCCATCGGGCTGCCAGACAAGAGACGTGGTAACCCACTATGCGCGACATGGCGGCGTCCACGAAAACCAATTCAGAGCCATTCCACTTTGCGAATCTGGATGATCAGTGAAACTGTGCAATTAACTGGCCCAATCGGACAACGTGACGTACTCTTCAAGGATTGAGCATTGCACTGTATGAAGTCATTGATAAAAACACAAACGTATTGCGCCTTTGGTTCCCTTAGGATAGCTTTCACTCAGTAATTAGGATGCCGTTCGCTTCATTCATACTTCATTAAAACTAGTTGATCCTAAGTCTGCTAATATTATCCTTTCATATCACCTCAACCGTAACTTAACCCACTTCACACTTCATTTCGCGTATGAGGCACTACTCAAAGGGCTGCACAGGCCCCTGGATTGGCCGACGTTTACGCGAATCCTATACGGAGCTATGTAGACAGCACACGATACATTCATACATATATATAGATGTCCTTGCCGTACTATGGCGAGAAGCTACCTGCGCGACCGCAATCGTTACTGAGAAGCTCACACGGCGAATGCCCCACAGGTGAATTGTACGCACACACGCTAGTCTGAGTGCACTGTCTCCAGTATAGGCTGGCATTTTCTATCGGCACACGCACTTGCGCCAGACCGTAGCGATGGACAACTTCGCTGTACGCTGTGTAATGGACAAAGCTTTGGTCTCCCTGTCCTACCCGACGTGAATATTATGACGTCTCGGTAGCAACGACGTTTATTAGGACCGGACACTCAGCATCGAACCAGCCAAGGCCCACACACACGATAAGGATGATGCTGAGGCACTGAAGATGAAGATCAACCACAGCAGGATGATGATGATAATGTACAGATGAGGAAGAAGTGCATAGTAAATGCCCACAATATCTTTAAGTGGAATCCCTTCAGCTGGGCTACTCTCAGACTACTTGCAGCCGCGACGCGGGACAGTACCTCTTGGTTTCGACGTCCTCGTCGGTGCTATCCATCTCAGAGGAGAGGTCTTCGTCAGTGGTGCCCGGAGCGGCTGCACCACGCGGCCTGGACGCCAATGACGGCCGCGAGGCCACCGACGTCGAGGATGTCATCGAAGACGACATGCTGGAGCGATGCGGTACCAGCGACGTCGGATCGCGGCTTCCGCGGCGTGCCCTGCTGGGGGACAGGGACGACGCCGACTTGCGGCGCCGCGATGACCGCCGGCGGTGGTGGTGGTGACGCGACGACCGCGTCGCAGGGATGTACTCCTCGCCCGAGTCCGACGCGTCGTCATCCTTGGGGGAGAAGCTCCACTGAGAGGAACGACGACGCATAGCGACGACCTTTTTCGTTCTTCAGTTAGCAACAGATTCCTGCTTGCGGTTTCGTGCAGCGAGGGACGCTTCTTCTTCGTTGCCCTTGCACGTAGTAGGCTTCTGCTCGCGCAACGCCAGATATGATCGTGATGATACTTCAGTTGAGAAAGCCGGAACGGACTGTGAGGACGTGGCTACATTCTTTTTGAAGTGCATAGAATATCCGTGCAATATTTGGCCAATAATACGGCACAAATGAGAAGCAGTAGTCAGCGGGAGCTTTCGCTTGATAAAGAAAATTTCGAGAGCCATGAAGTTCTTCTCGGTAGCAGCAGTAGTAGAAGACACCTTTAGTTCAGTAAGCCGCTGTTTTCCCATGACGAGATGAGATTGAGGCCGTGCTGGGCCACCACCATATCGGCGCGTTTAATGGCCCTGAGCTGGGGGTCCAGGCCTGCACTCATGAGCAGTTTCTCCGAAGCCTCACTTGATGGCGGTTCTCCTGCAGAAGTTCTGCTGGGGGATGGTTATTGCTGCATCCCCAGATGATGTGGTCCATGGTGGCGATCTGTGTCTTGCGGAGGGTGCATGTTAACATGCAGAGGGCTGGATAGATGCATCTGTAGATGTTCGAGGAAGGAACCGAGTGCGTTCGAAGTCGTCGCCAAGTGATTTCGTGGATTAATTTTCAGGTGCGGGGGTGGTCTGGTTTGCCTTGATATCGGTGGAACCGCAAAGTCATGCGGAGTCCTGGACAGAGGGAACCACACAGCGCACTAAAAGCCACAAAGAGAAATTAAGTTGCACTTTAATAGCACTAGACCAGAGTGGCCGTTATTATTATTATTATTATTATTATTATTAGTAGTAGTAGTAGCAGTAAGTTGCCTGCAACCATCCCCGTCTCATCGGCAGTTGTACCAAAACTCCCTGGTACTAAAGACCCGTAACTCGCGTATTGTTCACTCCGTAATAATGTCGGCATGAAACCATAGGTGCCCATACAAGACTAACGCGGCTGATAGGTCACGACGTCAGTATATTGGCATACTTGCCATTTAGGTCCCGGTTATAAGTACAATAAAGCCTCGTGCGTCTCATACCCTCACTGCCGAGATGTGGCTGATGACCGCATCCTTGAGCCAGGGATATGGGGCATGAGCCACAAGCAATTGACTGATAACCTTCCCAGCCTGCATCGACTGAGGGCTGGCCAAAACAGATGTTACAAATATAATGTCATGGCGGCCTAGTGGCTACGGCACTCGGCTGCTGATCCGAGGATCGCGGGCTGAATCCTAGCCACGGCGGCTGCATTTCGACGGAGGCAATATGTTGAGGCCCGTGTACTGAAGTGCGATGTCAGTGCACATTCAAGAACCCCAGGTGGCCGAAATTTCCAAAGTCCTTCACCATGGCATCTCTAAATCATATCGTGGTTTTGGAACGTAAAACAACAGATGTTATTAGATTGTCGCAACAAATTACCCAGGGATATTCGTAGTAGAATGACAAAAAAATATGTCAGACAATCCTCATGACGTCTACAGAATTCGCTTTCGGCATCCCGTCGTCCTAGCACGTTATGACGGATCAGTTAACCTTTATCGTCAAACGTGACACAAATGACAGGTATGTGATATTATTGCTAACATTACATGTCAATCCCGTAATTACTTTCACATTTGCGCCTTTCCACGTCAGTTTCGTTACATACCGAGTGAACGAGGACGTAATCTTGAGATTTTGGTGCTGGCACCCGTCGGACAACCCGTCGGACATTCAGCCGGATGACCACATACCTCTTAACAAGAGCCAGGTTATTTATTTAAATACCCCCAATAGCCAATTCCAAACTAGAAGCTAAGCTCAGGGGAAAATGGAAGCTTGAATCGATGAACACATCACTAAAAACGATTTAGAACAGGGAGTGTCGCAGGAGCCAACGTTTCGACAAGTGGACTTGGTCTTCGTCAGGACGGCGACTGCCTTCCCCTCTCACAATCGGCGAAGCATTGTAGAGAGGAGTAAGTTACAATGTAAAATAGAGACAAGAAACAAAACGTGCAGCATTATTTAATGTTAGCGACAAATAACAAATGCGGTGTAAAACCTTAACCAAATCAAATTAAAAAGGTAAATTAAATCTTGACACAATAAAAAAAACAAACAAACTTCAGAAGACGCTGAAGCTTCACCTTTTACAGTGCAACGCAATAGCGCCATTGGGACCCTTTCGCATCAACTTCTCAAATAGGATTAATAAAATTGGCGCGTTTTCTATAGAATGCTGGAATCATGAATTTCATTTGAAAGTGGAATGGATATAATGTGGCGTTCTTTTCGGTAGTAACGGTTGCTTTCCTTGCTAGTGCAACGATTGCGACGTAGTTGCTTTCTTACACGACGTAACGTGCGTGACGTAGTTCATTTTGAGCATGTTTCGTCGTGTGTCTGTAGATGTAATGCAGTCTCGCTTCAGTTTCGACCTATCAAAAAGCACTACATTATGGCCATACGCATGACGAACGTATTACACGG
Organism: Hyalomma asiaticum; assembly: GCA_013339685.2. Classification (NCBI taxonomy): domain Eukaryota; kingdom Metazoa; phylum Arthropoda; class Arachnida; order Ixodida; family Ixodidae; genus Hyalomma; species Hyalomma asiaticum. The sequence goes on along the minus strand of CM023487.1, from coordinate 47,323,107 downwards.
TATGCAATATTTTATATCTAAAGTATGCTGAAGCTGAAGTAGCTATAGAGTAGAGAATATAGAAATCTGAGAGAATATGAAAAACAGCGCAGTTTTATTGAGATTTCGCCATTGTTAAACAGAAAGCATAAGTGCGGAAGTTACATCTTCGCCCGGACTGCTTTCGCAATAAGCGCATAGGGTCAGCATGTACGCACACATTTCATATCACCAAAAGTGATATTTCTTGGTGGCGTGGTCTGCCTCAGTGCTGACGTCTATTTGCGAAGATTTCTCAATGCGTACACAAATTACGTACGCCGTAAATGTCAACGACAGTTCGGTGGACGTAAGATTTCGGTCGATATGCAAACATATGAGAACAGTCAATGCAAGATTCATTAATAAGATTGCAAGATTCATAATAAGATGCAAGGTTCATTAATGTGTTTGAAAAAATACACATTAAAGATGACAGTTCACGTAAACAATCCTGTAAAGAGAACATTTTGGACTTATACATACAGAACGGACAAGAGGCCCGTGGAATGACAATGCAAGTTTGGAATAATTATAAACGATAGCTGAAACTGTGAAGAACGCAGAGCGGTATATCGAATGAATAGAAAGCATAGTATGTGCATGACCCTGAAAGGCACTGGTCTCCACACCGAGCAACTTGTTCACGAGCCTGCGCTCGAGCTAAACATGTGGCAGTTATGGTGGGTCCCTGCGACACTCGTGGGCTTGCAGGAAAATGCCCTCTTGAACGGCTCGTGCCATCGGAGCGCGGCGTTGCACGTCACATCTTGCGGGTTCGGTGCGCACTGCAGGTAGCAGTAGGCGACGTAGAACGCTTGCAACGGCGTCAGCCGCTCGAGTCCCGGAAGCAGCAGGGCCTCGTCCAGCTGGCCGTGGCGGCTCCGCGCGGCAGTAGATGACGGCCGCGGCCTCGACGGCGCTCGCGCTGATGACGTCCGCGATGCGGCGCTGGCGGTGGCTGTCCCGATAAGCGCACAACTCGAAGTTGGCGAAGGTACGCGGCACGCCGCCGCTGACGCCCATTTGAAGGTAGGGCACGGCCGTGCTGTTGGCGAGAGACGAGACGAAGGCGCCGTACCTGCACAACGTGTTCATAGTGAGTACCACGGCTACGTTGCCGACATTATCCAATGGTCACGCTCGTTGTTGTGGTGCATGATGTCGATGACGGTGGTGAATGAGGGTGGTTGCACCGCACACAAGAGACCAAAACTTAAGCAAGCAAGCACGAACTAGGCCTTTTATTTTTAAAGACGATAGCCTTTCTTGTGCTACCTAAATGCGAGAATTACAGTCTGTCTGTCTGTCTGTCTGTCACTCGATTCAATCGCCCGACAAAAACGATTCAACCGTGCGGCCAAAACCAACCGAGCTACTAGTAGTGGTGGCACGGGGGTAATACTCGTCAACATTATACAGCGCAAAGGAAACCTCAGGCCTATTTGAGGCAAGATATATGCAGATAACCATGACCCGCAGTGTTATTTTAATTAGGAATACGCATTGGAGCATTCTTACGTTAGTAAATGAAAAATAGACACGTTAGAAATGGTGTCCAAGAGACGCTACACGTTAAGGAAACACTCATTTTTGAAAACGTCCAAAAAGATGGCGCGTGAGCAGGGCGATGCGGGAAATTTGAAGTGAATTCAGCAAATCCTTCATTGCATCCATCGTGGGAGGACCGAGAGGGGAGCACTACAATGTGAGGGGTGGGAGAGGGAAGAAGAGAGAGTGTTACGTATCAGGTGCGGCAGAAGACGCCTTTCGACGTCATTTGCAGTGAAGCAAGGAGATATGCGGCCATTTTTTTCTTGCGTGGCGTAAGTCTTACAATAAACACTGACTACGTTGTGAGCGAAAGCACGTGAACATACAATGACCGCGAAGTAGAAAGGTGGGCGCCACAACACTCAACAGACGGAAGGGTATGAGGCAAGGAGGTTTCAAATTGCCCAACCACGGTGGTCTAGTGGGTATGGCACTCTGCTGGTCCAAAGGTTGTGCGATTGAATCCCGCCTGCGGTGGCTGCATTTCGAAACAAAAATGGAGTCACCTTATTTTTAGGTCAGGTGGTCCCATGCCCGCCTATTTCCCACAAGGGTGGGTGACCTCCCAAGAGTACAGTACCTTCCTTCTGCCAAGGACCAGGTCGGAAGCGCGATTGCCCCTATTCTACCGGTAGGTACCCGGCGGCAGTGGCGGATGCCTCCATGCCTGCCACAGCAGCGGCGGACGCTCATCTATTTCACCAAGGCCGATGGGACCTGCCACGTCCTATGGGACCACCCTTCGATATAAGTACACGTGTACAACCGAGCGCCAGGTGTCTACTCAGCTGCGGTTGAAAGGCTAAATGAACCCCCCGGTATAAGAAATTTCCGGGAACCTCCACTACGGCGTCTCATATATCGCGGTTTCGGAATACAAAACCTTAGAGATCCATCAACTTTCAACATTTTCTTTAGCCTCTTTGGCATGCAGAGCACCCGTCTGCTTTCAGCGACATGAAATGCTATTTAGAACTCAACGACATCCTATAATGATCCGTTTTGTCGGCACTGATTGTCGGCACTGTCGGCATGTAGGGCAGGCTTAGGAAGAAGAAGAATAGAGTAATGAAAAATGGCGTGGTGTGCTCATCATCGCACTAAGCGGTACTAACCGTTGGAGCTCCGGTTTCTTCGCTAACTACACATTGAGAGAATGCAGTACGACAGCTGTAAAATGATAGAAATGCCGCTTCCACCGAATTAAGGGAAATAGCGGAGTTTGATTATCAATGACAAGAACTGCACCCATTGTCACAATACGACCATGAACCACCGCGCCGGGTCTATCTGCGTCCCAATCTGGAGAATCTTGACATACCACAAAACCGCCGCCTCACTTTCGGCGACGGGAATATAGTCCGTGCTTGCACGTCCGCGAAGAGGCGCTGTATTTCGCACGTGCTTTGGAAGGTAATCTAAATATGAGTCCTTTAATTGCGTGCGAGCTGCGAAACTCCCCTTACAGAGTCTGAGCGTGGCGCTGGTCCCACGAGATGCGCTGATTCTGGCGCAAGCTGTCGGCGATAAAACATTACAGTAAATGGCATTTTTCTCCCGCTGTATAGGCCACACAGACCCACAAGCTTCATGAAGCGAGTAGCATGCTCATATTTGCCCTTTACTTTTTGCAGGTGATAGTGGGCGACAGAACTCTTCGACTTTTCATCTCTTAATTCGCGCCTCACGGAATGGCAGCAAGGATTGCAGGGATGCGACGCCTTTTCTGCCGTTGCTCCCAGGCGGCGCATTGGCTCACTAACGCCGGCCTATTTAATACAGGAATACCGATATCTCGGAACGCAGTTTCGCCTACAATATTATTTAGGAACACTGCTTCAAATAGAGGGTGCTGGAGTGATTGAAGCTTTCGTGCCACTAATGTAGAGCCGGTCGCCGCTCCATTAGTATGGACCCTGCTGTCGAGAGACAGTGTACACAGTTGCCGGATCGGACAACGTACGCTACCCTACAACTACCCTTCGGTAGAGACGGGGCAGTATAGATCACATTTTTTACACTCGAAACCCCGTTTAGAGCAAGCAGGCGTAATTGCGGTCACAGTTACAACACAGAGGCTGACCGTTTATTTATGTCACAGCTCATCCTGAGCGGAACACTGCCTGCACGCATGAGATAAGGGCTGCCCGAACACCATCGTGGTTGTTCCTTAGCAGCCCCCGACCAAAGACGGTTGACCACTAGAAGCGATCGAAATTCCGGTCTGTACACTATACCGCGCCGCCTTGCCAAGTGATCGCTGTACGCCCGGTCGCTACTGTATGGGCTACGCGATATGCACATTCGCAAGTGAGCCGTGAGGATGGCGTACTTGATGTACAGCGGCGCGCTCGGTTCGTAGTAGGGAAACTTCAGCGCCAACGGCAGCATCGAGACGTCGTGCTGATTGGGGCGCTGTGCGAACGGCTCCTCGTGAGTCCGAGCCAGCTGGTCTGTCATGAACGCTCGTGCCTGCGACTCGTCGATGTTTAGCATCGACACGGCCACGGAACGCATGTTCTCCACGATGTTGTCGTGGATGTCACCCATGCTGTACGCTGTCTGCGTATGAAAAACGGATATAGCTAGAATTGCGGTTGAATCACGCTTAGAGAGAATAATGGACTTATAATAGGAAAAGGGTAATTGTACTGCTAGCAAGGGACACAGATGACTGAAGACGACCATGTCCAAAACGCAAGCGGGATTTCAGTTAGCGGTTTTTTCTACAACCTGCAGTCTTCTACTGACATTCAACCTACATACAGTTTGAGGCGGGACCACATTTTCAAAAGCACGGTGTGTGCATCGTCTCCTGCGTTGTTCTATTGATTAGCAGCGACGTCGTCCTTGTTATTTGGATAGTCTCATTCAAACCCCGCTTGCACTTCAGAGTGATCTCAAGGTATTCTGCTACATCGATGACTTTTGAATTGTTTAAGTTGTGAACTGCAGTCCACTTAACGCGAAAGCAAAGCGATCTTCAAAAAACTTCAGAGATTATAGGAGTGAATTGCGGCGCAAAACTGAAGAAGGAAGAAACGAGAGAAGCTAGCGTCTGTCCTGTCTTTTTCCTGAGTTTGTGTGTGTCTCTTCTGCGCTTATAGTCCCTAAAGGTGCAGAAGGAGCGGTCCATTAAATGGACCTTTCCATGGATGCAGTGTGCGCATGCGCCGCGTAAGCGACAGAACGTGTGCCAAGATTTTCGGTGGTGAGCGCGAGACGAGGCAGGTGACAACTAGTGTATTTTCCTCTATAGGTATGAGGGTGATGTCATACTTGCACGATGCTGCATTGCTGCCTAGCGGAGGACTGCGGAGGCGCGAGCCCACAGTTTTGATTTAAGCTATCCCTACTGGTGGCACTTCCTTAGACATGTAGAAGGTCCATTACGTCAAAGTGTGAAAGGACATATGTCTGCCAAAATGGGAGCCGCGTCACTGTTAGGTTAGATCCCTGTGATAGTTATCTGCCACCATTATTGCTTATTACCTGCTGGATGCTGCCAGAGAGAGCCACGTCGAAAAACTCTAGCACCCGGCTGAGGTCCCTCCAGTCGTACGTCTTCTGCTGGAGCGTGCCGAAGTACTTCTGACGCACTTCGCGCACCATCTCTTCCACATCGCTACGCACTGAGGGCGTGAAGCGCTGCTGTATCACGTCCAGGATCGAGGCGACGCCCATGTACTTCTTGGTCAGGTAGAAACAGTATTTCTGGGAGTTGGAAACATCGAAGGGCCCGGTAAGCTCAGAATGCATGTACACTTCAGATTTGCCTGTACCGGGCTTAAGAAAGGCTTTGAAATAAGCGGTGTACGGCACTTTCTTACGGAGAACGTGATATTTTAAGCTCCTCAGAAACGAAGACAGTTCACGCACATAACGACTCTGCGAGTTAGTTCATTACCAAATGGGCCGTTAAGATGACAAAGAGGCCATTTTTTCTGTGTACCGCAGCTGGACGCTAAAGGCGCGGTCTCCACCTACGCACATGGAGAAAGCCACCGTCACCTCTAATTCCTTGTGGTAAAGAACAGTCTTTTCGTCCGAAACGCCTTGACGGAGTTCTGATTTGGGGTCACAGGCTCGCGTGTTGAAGATTCATTCCAGATTTTTGCATAAGCAACTTGCGGTATTCAGAGAAACCACCTCATAGACATTTTTCTTCATCTGTGACTACAAGAGAATGTGGACCAAATTGGTTCTAATCCTTGCGAAAGCGAAAAAAATAAGAAAGGAAGACAAACGGTGCGCCTATGTCACTTCTATTTCTCCCTGCATGCTCGGCACTCTCAGGGCCGTTCCGTACTATTCGAGCCGCAGTGGAACTTTATATCGGGTGGCCTAATTTAAAACAACTTCCGAGATTTGCACCGTACGACAGAGGGGGCTAAACAGTCGCCTATTGGATGTTGTAGCCTCCATAGCAGGCTGCCATAATCATCATCATAATCATCATCATTAGCAGTAGCAGTCGCTTGTCTTATACCCCCTGCAGGGCAAAGGTCTCTACGGTATTTCTCGAATTAACCCAATCTTCTGATAACTCCAGCCACGTTATGCCTTCAGAAGTAATCTTCCTGTTACATGGTAGCGCTCTTCACCTCTCGTTTTTGGTGTCCTTTTGTATTTGCTTTGCGCGGAAATACATCGAAATGTGGTACCAAAAAGCCCGAACAGACGCGTTGCTGAAAAAAAATTAACAGCATATCCACGGAGTGAATGATGATGAGTGGGCGAAGCTCCGGATGTTCATCGTAGATTGTGCCGAGTTCCGGATTAATTTAGTTAGCGCGCACGCTACGAATCCTTATGGTTCAACTACGCACAAGTGAAATCTCCCACCGGCACTACAAGTCAAGATCCAGTGCCTCTCTATATATATGGGTTGCCGGGGAACGCTTCTCCAACGCGAGCAGTCGGTATTTTTCAATCAAGAAACTCGCTAGAAGCAACGCCACCTCTAGAAGACGCTGCTGCGTCAAGCTTGTCTCTCGCGGGTGAGGGCGCGTTCTCCTTCTTTGCAAGCTGGTTGAGCGTTCATCGAAGAGCGTTTCCATAGTCAACGCGCGCCTTTCGCTCTCTCTCTCTCTCTCTCTCTCTGTCTCTCTCTCTTTCACAAGACAGCAGATGGAAGAGAGAGAGAGGTAGCGCGCCGGGAGGCACGCTCCGAGCGCGAGCGCGAGCCTCCCGGCGGCGCGAGGTGGCTACATACATACGACTACTACTACTACTACTACTACTACTACTACTACTACTACTACTACTACAGAGGAGGGAACGACCCACACCCTAAGGAGCTTGGCCAACGCCAGGTGGCGCTGGCTTGGCCCCTAAAACGACAACAACCCCTCCCCCCCCTCCCGGCTTAGCCTTGCTTGCGCTTGCCTCGTGTTCCCGGACGGGGTCCGTGGAACCCGCGAAGAGTTCGTGGAAGCGAGTGGCGAGCTGGCGGTTCGTTAGTGCTGCCACGTGCAGGATCACGTGCCAGCCGAGCACGAGCTCGACGTCACCCTTGTTATTAATCATTTGCTGGATGAGCCATCTGACGAACTCCACGTAGTTGGTGGCGAGCCTCAGCATGCTCTGAGGATACACGCGGTCCGGCATCACCTGCAGCAGTTCCGCCTTGAGCATCTTGGTCATTTTCTGCACCCTCGGGAAGCTCTCATCGTAGATTACCTGCGCGTGCAGAAACGCGAAAAAAATTGTAGTTGGCTCGCACGTGACAGAGACAATCTTGGGACAATCTTGGGGAGGTAACGTCGCCATATTTTCTGAGATGGGCGCCGAACCCAATTCGGGCATCTGGCGGTTGTAGCTATATCTGGTACTCGGCCAGCTGTATTAGAAGGGCTCTTCAGAAACGGTGAGTACTTGTTGGTGTCGATGCTTCCTGCGCTATAGTTTCACGAAACCTCGCAGCGTGCAAGTTCTCGAGATGAGAAAGTTCGCGGTGTGCGTGATTTCCCGGGAATACAAGCCGTGGCATTTATCACTAGACAGACTGAGGAGCCCAACATACTAGGATGATTATTTTGATGAGGCTTATTTTTATGCAGAAGAGAATTAGCTTCAACGGCCGACATCACAACGCACTACGTCCTCCAACGACATTACACAGAAAAGAGGACAGGTGACTGCTGGGGTGGCAAAATCCTTCTACAGCTATCAGTTCAGCTTGTATGCAAAATCCCGCTACTCGCCAGTTCTTCCAACAGCTAACGTAACTCCCGGATTATTAATCAGCTGAGAATAGGACCTTCTAGGTCACGGGCCAATTCCAATGGCAGCGGTCTGCCAATAGCAGGGTGTCCTCCTGGTGTCCTCCTGTTAATTGCTTCCCCCTCTCACCCGCCGAGCACCTAGTCCGGTAGCCCGCTTCAACGTATATCTGCAATTCCCTATTTTCATCGCGCCATCGCTAACCCCAGATGGTGGAACGTAAAAACGATGTGAGGTTACCAAATAAGCCGTACACAATTCCCAAATGCGCACAGTACACCCAATTTCTTGGTGGCATCTGTTACACTGCTTGAACGTCACAATAATATTAATACGGTTTTATGCTCCGAAATCCACCATATGATTATGAGGGACGACTTAGTGACGGGCTCCGGAAATATCAACCACCTGGCGTTGTTTAACGCCCGCTGACATCACGCAGTACGCGCGCCTCAACATTTTGGCTCTATCTAAATGCAGCCGCCGCGGCTGGGATTCGATCCCGCGGCTTTCAGTATGAGTGTGGTATAGCCAGCAGACCATCGCGGCCGAGTGATCTTCACAATGGATACGCCCTGTGAGTGTTAACTGCGCAATCACATGTTGAGAGGACCAGTATGAATTTGATAAACGTACCAGAGATCTGGCTGTTTCTCGTCGATCTCAAGTACTACCGCATTCTGAACCGCGTAATTTTGATAAGAAATTGATAATGACTGATTACTGGATTTTTACGTGCTAAATCAACGATGCAATTATGAGAGACGCCGCAGTGGTAAGGCTCCGGAAATTTCGACCACTGGGAGTTCCTTAACGTGCACCGACGTTGCACTCGGTAATCCCAGCCGCGGCGGCTTCATTTAGATGAAGGAGAAATGGTGAGACCCGTGTACTGTGTGTCGTCACTGCACGTTAAAGAACCACAGGTGATCAAAATTTCTGAAGCCCGCCACTGTGGCGTCTCTCATAATCACAGCTGCTTTTGGGACGTAAAACCCCAGAAATCAATCTATTGCACACGGCTACACGGGCCTCAACATTTCGCCTCCATCGAAACGCAGCCACCGTCGCCGGGATTCAATCCCGCGACCTTCGCATCAGTAGCCGATTGCCATAGCCACTAGACCTCATTTGCGCTAATACGAAACTGCGAGGATGTACCACGAGACATTGTAGAGACCGACGAGAAAATAAACGGAAACCATGGGACGGCTTACCACTGGCCCAGGTTTCTCTTGGAAACGGCTTTCGTAGTTCTGTTCCAGGTTGTACATGGTGGACGAAGTCGACAGGGGGCGTATTGGACGTATTCCCCCATGCCTTGCGGAAGTGGTCAACGGTCGCGTTGAAGAAGGTCTCGTACTCGGTCGCGTTAATACTCTGGTGATGTTGAAGCACTTCCTTCGTGTACGGTGATGGGCTCATCGTTACCTGTGAAAGAAGCGTCGAGGGCCAGCCATTTATAATTGGTCCTGCTGACTTCTTTTCTCCTTTTGTGGCATTATATATTAACATTTATCGTCGTTTTCAGTGCCAAAACTATGATATAATTAAGAGGCATGCCTTGCGAAGCCAAGAGCATGTAATGTAGAGGAGAGCGGTGAGGCAAGACCACGTTACCTAGATAAGTGCAGCAGCAGCGGTTTTCAAGTTATAGAGCATGCCTGCAGCGTTGCGGGAGGTACTGGCTTCTATGATCTCTGCCACCGGGAAGGCCGCTGGTTTTTCTGAAGAGGAGTGAGGTGCCTCTGGTTTGATACTTGGTGATGTGGGTTGAAGGGTAGTAGTCAACGGGGGTGGTGGGGGGGGGGGAAATGGGGGTTGTTTCGGTGTCCAAAGACTCCCCCGAAACCTTCTGACACCCCAGTTCAGCCCATTTTTTCCGCGCGTGATAATTATACACCACATCGTATAACACCCCCGAAAGGCACTATACAACACCCCTCTGAAAAACTGTATCTGGCTACTCCAGTGCTGCGTAGGCATTTCAAGAAGTCGCCTTCGTATTTTCGCAAGTCTTCTGTCTTCGTCTCCTCCCTGATTTTGCCTTCTCCCCCTCATCGACACTGAATCGTGTTCCCACATATGTTGGAGAAATACACGTCTTTGGAAACGCCATATGTTTATCCTATGATAGCCACACCGAGCGTCATATGTCCGGGTGCGTCGCTCTATAGACAAAAAACAAACAAACAATGAGAGCAGGGAAGCACTGGGAATTGAACCCAGTACATGTGGCACAGGATGTGGACGATTTACGCAACGAGAAAAAAAAATGACACGTCACTTAGATGGTGCCACGCATGACCCCCTGGCCAGACGCATCGGCCATTTGGAACCAGTCACGCTAGCTAAACAGATGCTATTCGCATTTAATCGTCGACATTTAACGGATATATTAAAAAGAAAAAAAAAGACACCAACTGTTCGGCTTGTTATTTCTCCACGCATTGCGACACAGAGCAAGGAGGGACGAGAAGAGAGATAAGTTTGTTTAGTTCTCTCCTCGTCTTTGTGTGCGCTGTGTTGTACTGATGTACGAGTATAATGAAAGAACGTAAGACGTGCGAACACGGACACAAGAGACATTTTGACCAACTGAGGTTCTTGAACGTGCACTATGCGATGTAAGTGCACGTTAAAGAACCCCAGGTGGTCAAAAATTTTCTGAGCCTACCCTTACGGCTTTTCTCTCCTTCCTACTCTTTCATTCGCTATGCCCTCTCCACCTTACTCAAACACACACAGACACACAGCTGACACTGAGCCGTGCTCCCATATGAGCTGATAAAAATATCGCAATTTACTCAACTGGAGCACGAAGTAGGCAACAACAACGCCGGCGTTCATGTTGCTTACTGCTTTTCTTTTGTGTCTGCATCTGCACACCATCGTCTTTTTGATTAATGAGTTTTTACCAACTAGGTCGGCTTTTTGTCGTTCCGACGTATTGAAGCGTAAACCACGTAAATAAAGGGAAAGAACTGGTGCTCGCAGAAAAGCCCTACAGAAAAAGCTCAGGGCCCCACTCTGATAAGACTAGCCAAACATGAGTTTTACAGCTATCCAATCTTGAGAGCTCGCTAGGATTCTATTTAGAGGCTACACCCACACAAGCATTTTTTTTAACACGAAAGTGTTTTATGCCGGGGCCCACAACGACTCCATACGTCACTACCCTAACGGATATCACGCAGTAAAATAAACATGAACAACAAAGAAAAAAATTCACAGCATATCCGCGGAGCGAATGATGATGAGTGGGCGAAGCTCCGGAGGTTCATCGTAGATCGTGCCGAGTTCCGGATTAATTTAGTTAATGCGCACGCTACGAATTATGGTTCAATTACGCACAAGTGAAATCTCCCACCGCACTTCATTGCAAGTCAAGATCCAGTGCCTATATATATATATATATGGTTGAAAAGAGACACACGTTCAAAATTCTTGCTTTATTAACGTTCCGGCCGGTGGGCCGGCCTTCGTCAGATATATATATATATATATATATATATATATATGGGTGGCCGGTGAACGGTTCTCCAGCGCGAGCAGTCGGTACTTTTCAATCAAGAAACTCGCTAGAAGACGCTGCCTGCGTCAAGCTTGTCTCTCGCGGGTGAGGGCGCGTTCTCCTTCTTTGCGAGCTGGTAGAGCGTTCATCGAAGAAAGAGCGTTTCCATAATCAACGCGCGCCTTTCGCTCTCTCTGTCTCTCTCTCACACAAGACAGCACATGGAAGAGTCAGAGAGTACGCGGGTTCGATCCCGGCCGCGGCGGTCGCATTTTCGATGGAGGCGAAAATGCCAGAGGCCCGTGTACTGTGCGTCGTCAGTGCACGTTAAAGAACCCCAGGTGGTCTAAATTTCCGAAGCCCTCCACTACGGCCTTTCTTCTCTCTATCTCTTTCACTCCCTTTCCCCCACCCCCACGGACGCTTAGCCGTGCTCCCTACATGGGCTGCAGAAATTAGCGTCCTTTCTTAAACGAACCACAATCATCATCATCAGAGAGCTCGCGCACCCGGAGGCACGCGCCGAGGGCGCGCCTGCCACACGCTCCCTCCTAGTAGCGTGTTCCTAGCAGGTAACGCGCTACTACAACGGACGGCCAGACACAAACCTTAAGGAGCTTCGCCCCTAAAGCTACTGTTGATGCGCTTGTATTCGAACTCGCAGCAGTCCGCTCCACGACGTAAGGTGGACGGTGCTCTAGCACTGCGCTAACGCCGCATGCACCCGACACTGTACGAACACACATTGTATTCCTCCTTCGACGCTCTCGTCCGGCTCACCGCGACTGCATCCAGGCGCACATTGCCTGGAACGGTGCCGCCATCCACAGGAGGCGAAGTGAATCACAGCAGCTTTACTTCGACTCTCCTAAATGGAGGCACGAAGGGCACCATTCCAGGCGCGTTCCGAAGTCCGCCTCGACGCATGCGTGCGGAACTGCGCGTGCATCAGAAAGAAGCTTGATAAAAAAAATGCCGCCCGCATCTTCCCACGGGGGGAACTCGAGTAAATGCGTCGCAGAGTGGTGGGGGTATCGCGTGAATGTTGCGTGATTGGGTATGGTTTGGGAATGCTTAATTGTTATTTCGTCTCTATTATTCTTACTTATTGAATGAAGGAGAAGCGAAGGCAAGGAGTGTAAAGTTAAAGTGTGTCTTTATTGCTTGGTGCTGTCGTTGTATTGGACGGCACCAAAGTGGGCACTTGCGTCCATGAGCAGCGTCCGGAGCCGCGTCTCGTTGGCGACGTTTGCACGCCGCTTCTCGCTCACGTACCTGGGGTCTTAAAGCTCGCTGGTCACCTTTCGCCGCTGCTTCTCGTGCACGAAGTTCGGAATCCGCAGCCCGGCGTTGCCGTTTCGCAGAAGCGTCGCGCTGCCCGAGTGATGGATTGAATTCCGAACGCGCGCTCCGCCGCTTATATACACACCGCCCGCGTTCGAGGGAGAGGAGTACGGGGGAGAGGCCCGCACCCCCACTGCGCATGCTCGGCTTGCTGAACGCCCGGGGGGCCGGTACGAGACGAGCCGAGCATGCGCAGTGGGGGGGTGGACGGCGCCGCCGCCGAAGCGCGACATCGTGCGACGAAGAAATGCTCCGCATTTAAAACGTAGCCGCGTATCGTACCGACGACGTTGGTTCATACAGCTCCTAGAGTAGTAGTAAACTCTGTGGTACAGCTTATGTGCGCCCATAGCGCAGAGGTGGAGCACCGGTCACCTTTCGTAGTGGGTAGCATTCCCCTCCGACCACTGTTCGAGCGTGATGGCAACAAGAACACTGCTGTGTTAGGCGCCCAAGCACGGCATGAACGTTGACGGGTAAATGCGGCGCAAGCAAATATGACTGATACCTTTGTGGCGCGGCATTTACTATGAACTGCGTCCAGTTATTACGTAAACTACTTCAGTTACCCCGAGGGGTTGGTACTTGATGTTATGGAGGCGGTAGGTGGACGTGGGTTTAACATTCACCTGCTTACGCGAAGACACATTTCACTTTCGTGTTATACCGATCACTTTTACAGAGGGATCAGCCACATTTTTTTTCTAATTTACCTGATTTCGAGATTTTGACAGCACACTCTCCGAATAGAGAGAGCGACTCCAGATGCAGCGTCGTGCCAATGCGAAACGATGCCTCGTAGAGCAGGATCGTTTTTAGGACTATACCGACCTTCAGGCAAATTTCTCGTGTACTGACCCGAACTACGTCTGTAGCAGTGGTGTCGACCTGGAAGTTGACGATGCTGGGCCAGGCCATTTTTGTCGCCAGGCACACCATGACCTTCACCAGGTTCACCTCTTTGGTAGATAGCGTGGGCCAGGAAATGCCACAGTCGGACAGCCCGTCAACCACGTAGTTCGTGTTGTCCGTGTGGTTGTAGAGAACGTCCTTGCAGGACTTGTAGAAGCGCCAAGACTTCTGCAGGGCGTTCTGCCCGGTGCCGATCAAGTTGGTGTTTCGAGCAGGCGCCACCACCTCGTCGCGGTATCTCTGCGCGGCCGCCTGCGTCGGCCGCGGTCTCTCTTTAGGGCTTAGGCACTTCTCATATACGAATGCAGACTACGACAGCTCTGAGCTAGGGTGCTTGATTCGGGAATATTTGCTGCGTTGCTCACGAAATATGCAGTACGTCATACCAGGCGCTGCAATTTGCTTATATACAATAAGCATCGCAAATTTATTGCGCTGATTCACAAATTTGTTTGTCTAATTTCAACTTTGCTTTTGTCTCGTCAGGTTATGTGACTCCACATTACTGCCATGCACAGGTCGCAAGGGCCTTTGTCATTCCATTCTAATTGCTTGTAGCCCGTCTGACCTTCGAGTTGACTAGTAAAGTTTGAATTCCGATGATTTGAAAATACGTGGTGACTAAACAGTGCGAAGGACGCGACAGGTGAAAGTACGGACAGGACGTTAAGATGTTCGTCATATCGTTCTCGCCATTCCGCCACAATGCAAGTAGAATAGTGCGGAAGTACTGTGGCTACTTGGGCCGGGCGATTGAACTGCATATCCAACACGCAGGCAGGGCGACACAGAGCTCGTGTTGCGTCCTTCTTTCCAGTGCCTTCGTTTTTTTTTTATTGGCGGTATATGTTATTTGTGAAGTATAACAACACACTTCATCAGGGCCGAGGAGAAGGTAGAAAAGCGGTGGGTTTCGCTTTTCGAACAGGGATGCGCTCTAGTTTTGATTATGACATAACGTTGCGCTGTTTGACGCGTTTTTACTATTCTGTATTTTACTATTCTATAATTCTGTATATTGACCACTGTTACACACAATCTCATTTCAATATATGATTTAATTATATTATGTATTATGCTTTAAATATTATGTGCACATTGGCGCCAGTGTGTGTTGTGTCTTCTCTGTATCCCGTCGATTTAGCGCCATAACTGTTCCTTAACGAAATGAACCAACTAGCTCAACAACATGTCCTTTTGACTGAGGTGAAGTGCGTACAAGTGAGATTAGAAGCGCCCCGCCACGGTGGTCTAGTGGTTATGGCACTCGGCTTCTGATCCGAAGGTTGCGGTATCGAATCCCGGCCGCGGCAGCTGCATTTCGATGGAGGCGAAATGTTGAGGCCCGTGTGCTGTGCGATGTCAGTGCACGTTAAAGAACCCCAGGTGGTCGAAATTTCCGGAGACTTCCACTACGGCGTCTCTCATAATTAGAGCTGGTTTTGGGACGTTAAACCCCACAAAATCAATCAGAACCGATAAAGATCTTGAAACTGGATGTCTCCTGCCATTACGCGACCTAACAAATACTGAGCAACCGAAACTGACATTAAAACTAATATCACCTTATGATAGCTTCGCTTACCTCGGCCACAGAGAGGTTTCTCGGGTGCGTGTACCGGCCGCACACGTATCGACCGAAGTCCTCGCACGGGTCTACGCTCGCGTCCATGCTGGCTTGGAACGCTTTGCTGAACAGATGGCATCCGCTGCTCTCGCACCTCGGGACGGGCTGCTTGTACACGCGCATCATCACGGCTCCCACTGACGCTGCGGCGAGCGCGAGGAGAATGCAGACCAGTGCGGCCACCTGGAGGTGCCAAGTCTTCTTGTTCCTCGCTTTCTTACCAGGACTCCGCGTGACCGAGTGGGTGCTGAACAAGTGCCATGCAAGTTACATTGTGCGAGTTACATTCGCAACGCCGAAATCATATCGCACTTTCCTGGTAAGTGTCATATTGTATAGCGAGGAAGCCTGTCGACGCCATGAGTGCGTCATCGCCAGTGAGGCTTACTTTAGACAAATTCTTTAAGTCCTCAAGTACTTTCTGTTTTGACCTGAAGAACGCCACCTAACGATTGTGTGCGTGGACGGCTTCCTTTTGTCGAATATTTCACTTTGGTCGATCCTGGCTCCGGAGTCCGCAATTTTGATGGAGGCGAAAATGCTAGTGGTCCGTGCACTGTGTGTTATCATTGCACGTTAAAAGACTCCACGGGGTACAGACCTTCGGGGCCGTCCACTACAGCTTGCATAACAATCATTCACGGCTTCGGCGTGGCTTTCTTTCTTTCTTTCAACCAGCAGTAGCTGCGCCTGCGGTCACCAAACCGCAGAAATCTGTAGCTCCGTGTCCGCGTCGGTCCCTTCTGTCCTTGTTCGCGCATGCGCTACTATAGTTAACATGTAATACCAGTACGCTCAAGCCTTTTCTCTTTCGAAAAAAAAAAACATACTTAAACAATGAATCGCGCCGAAGAAACAAGACAATGACACTCACCCTGTGGGTGTTCCCGAGAGTGAACGCACTGCAAGGGGCGATAGCTGCCCTCCCGGCAGGTACGCCATGGGCACAACCGACCCTGCGGGCGACAGGTGCCCCGCCGGCGACAGACGTCCTGCGGGCGACAGGCCGCCAAATGGCGACAGCGTAGCCGCTTCGTTGCGGACTTTGGGCTTCGGCTTTGGCCAGAGCCGCGTCGCGGTCCGCCATCGTACCGAACGTTGCGGGCCTCTCCGCCTTGTCGCGGTCCGTCAGGCGTTTGCCCTCCTTACCAGTCTCGAAGCCTCGCGCCACGCCTTTCTCCCCTTCCTCGGAGAGCACTGCCGCCATTCGCGGTCGCTTTTTATCCTTCTTTTCAAGAGCTACCGCCTGCTTGCGGAGGTCGCCGGCGACTCGCACGTATTCGTCCTGTACAGAGAGCGTCCACAAGTTAGGATACAATGGCGTGCAGTGGTTTGTAAAGCGAAAGCATGGTCTATGCCTACCCCGCGTTTTCCTTAAACAAGGAACGCTGACTGACAGCGTTCTGACCCATAGCTTATTTTTACTTGCAGGACACGCCAGACACCTCACCGCATTTGCTCCTACAATACCGAGTACTATAGCATTGGGTACGTAAAGTCTAACGGAGTTGTGCACTAAGTATACGCCACATTTAACGTAAAGCGCATGCGTATAACTCATGTATATGTACTTCATGCGAAACGCAACGTCCTTATCTACACAACACCGTTAAGGAAGTTACCTTCACTGCACCGAGACTTGCCATTACTACCACCGCTTATTACTGGCTTCCGTCATGTAGTGTCGTTTACTGTAGGCAAGTGTCGGCTAGCGATATAAAAGATGGCTTTGCCAACTTTCTGTCGCCTGGGATACGCCAGTTCTAAGACATCATGGCACGTTGCCTCTGACGTCGACTGATTGCCGCAGGGAATGGAAAAGGGAACGACACCAGTTGGATACCGCGCAGCATCCGTCCCCAGGTGGTTATGGCTTCTATAGGTGGAACACCATCTGCAGTTCTACATGTTGCTTACCTGTCGACAACAGCAGGCTAAAGCAGAGTAAAACGCACTAAGGCAGGCCGTGCCATTCACTTTCGAACCGAAGTGACCCTCTGCTGACGAGGCAAGCGATTGAATGGACCAGAAGCAGTTGTAGTTTACGGCATGCACTTGCATTACAGGTTCCGTACGTGTCCCATGAGGAGATTGGAATAGGGTCACAACGGAATAGCTTGAAGTTTTAGCAGCGCTCGATGACGCACAAGAAGAGTGATGTATGAACTTGCAACCGGATTCCGTATAATATTGCTCTTGTTCGGAAACAGAGAAATATGAGTGCGATCTGAAGCGACATGAGTGCGATCTCAAGCGACAAAGAACATAGAGCGAAGATGTAAGTGAGACACTAACTTGGTAGCTCTTCGACATTGCCCACGCGGGACCTGCTTCGCATTCTTCTATCGCAAGAATGCCCTGCCTACTGAAAGAAGAGCTATCCGTTTGCGTACCGCATAGTCCCAGCTGAGCGCGCTGCGCCACTACGTCAACCTGTGCACAACTTTGGTATTCATATAACGCTGACAAGCGGAGAAGACGGGTGAGAGCGGGCAAGTTTAAAGATGTAGCCGGCTGTACCAATCAGCCCATGGAGCGGGCTCTTCTAGTACGCGGCACCCCATAAGCGAAACTGGGTGGCCGACCACTTACCCCGCTTTTTTTCTTCGCGTGGTGTTTGGGCGGCATGTTGGCGACTGGGATCCCTTGACACGCAGCCACTCGGCGCTTGCACGTCAATGTCCAGCGGAGCCTCTCTGCTCGTCTTCGGGAGAAACAGTGGGCGATCTTTCACAATCGACAATCGGTGGTGGCTTTAGTAGATACGACAAGGCCGCCGCTCAAGGTCACCGTGACGCTTTACAGAGGAACGAGTGGCTCTGCGGGCTGATGGAATGGCCGAAAATTATTATAAGGAAAAGCAGCAGTGCGAGAAAGCAGCCGAGCTCGCGTAGTCTTCTTCTTCCTCTCCTTCTTCTTCCGTGACCAGAAGGTTTGCTAGCTCATCCGAGATGTATCATGACACTGTATCAACACGGGGTCAAGCGGAAACTTGGTCTAGTGCGTGCGATACATTAGGGAGAGAAATTGACGCAAGCGACTGGGGACCATATGAGTTTGCTTTGTCTCTTGCTCCATCTGGTCTCCGTTCACTGTAATGTGGTCGTTAAATGTGCGTCTCCATTGAAGGAACTGTGCAAAACACCTATAGCTACAAGCTGTGCAGGTTTACAATACGTGAGACTAAATGGAAAAGCAATATCAAAATACACGAAGCAAGGTTGCAGTTAAAGTTCCCCCAAACGAATATAAAAATTGCTAAATAATAGAAGATGATGAACAAACTTAAGAATTATTTTACTAAGTCTAAAGATCTAAGGTTCCCTGCAGGATTTTGGGGGAGTGCTACAGTGCACTAATGCGATACTGTGAAGTGGTTTGGACCAATAAATTATAATTCAGGAGCTGTATTGCCGTTAGTTTCGCAATGGTACGCTAAATATTAGCACTAAAGCTAAATAATCATATTGCAATGCTTTCAATATCGAGCCGCAATTTGGGGTCTATTTGACGTCACGAATCCCACCTCTTATTCAGGCAATCAACGAACCGGCTTAATGTCAATTTCTGGCAGGCGCTGTATTACGTCTCGGCTTAGCTTCCTCAGAATAAATAATTATATAAAAATGTGTGTGTGTTCAGGAGGCTGTGTATATGGGCAGGATTTATGGGGTGTTTCCGCTGTAAGTTAGTATACGTGTTCGTTTGTACTCGAAGCCAATCTCGCACCCGTTCTCCGGTAAGCTCTGAACGTGGACAATTGTATTTTTGTGGCTCGCCTCACTGGTTCTCGAGGATGTCGTGTGGAGTTGTGGAGGGTTCCTCAAGGGTGGCGGCCGGTGCTCGCATGCTTAGTGAGAAATGATGATGATGCTCAGAAACCTCGCATAGAATAAAAGTACTGCTTCTTCCTCCTGCACTGGTAATCCTAGCTCCACCTTAAGAAAAACTAAGTTCTTGTCTTTTGTAGGTCCTCAGGATCCAATCCAATTCGCTGTCTGTCCGTTTTTATCTTTTGGACCCTGTAAGTATCGTGTAAGCCACCGTGCTCCTCCCACCGTTAGTCAGAGTCTACAGAAGATTTCACTTTTAGTTATGCCGACTCCAGAGAACTCGTTTGAGTTTACGTCGAAGTTGCATGTGTCTAGGCACGTTGGCATCATGCAATACCACGTGACATTTTGTTACGTGATTTTACTGGGAATATGTCACATGACATTGCGTTACGCGATTTTTGGCTATGACGTGACATGTTCCCGCCAAAACACTCAACAAAACGAAGCATGACATTTTTCCGTCAAGATCACTTAATGCAATGTCACGTGACATTCTCTCCCACCCCCCTACCCTCCAAATATCACACGACTATCAAGTGACCCGCTTCGGTAAAGTATCGGCCAACTTGGCTGTTGTCTGACCTTGCGCCCCCTAGCGAAAGCTGCGTACTTTCTTATATTCTTGGTCAATGTTCTCAAACAGATTTCATTATTCTTCACTAGAGTTAAACAGAAACGTTGTGAATTGGCTTTCTTCCTTGTGATGTGCCAGGACGACTTGGCGGCTAAAGCTTTTCCGCAAGGACGAATGTTGTTTGACGTTTTCATTTGTCGAGCTTTTAAGACTACTGCTCGGGTATTTCTTACGAGAGACCATTTGAAACATGTTTTGTTGATGGGCTCTGGTGCAGCTACCCGCTGCTCAGCAGATGGTAGATCGGCAGAAGGTCACTTCAGTGGTGTGCATACGTGCGCGCGTACGCGCATTTTTCACTTCCATTACGATACCACTTGCGAGCACGCCCTGGCTTCTTCTGAGCAGCATTATTTATTTCATTTGCCTTTAATGATTACTTATTATGCACAGAATGAAAACGAATGTGGCACCGCCGTGCAACATCACTGAATTGGGACGCAGCGATAAGCAGGAGCTAAACAAATATGTCCAACATTGAGGTATTCGTAAGTGGTGTGAGATCTAACACGAAGTCTGAATAAACAAGGAAATAAAAAAAAGAAAGACAGCGCAGTGCCACGCCAAGCGTCGAATGAAAAAAATAAAAGGAAAGAGGAAAGGAATTCCGGGAAACGAATCTGCTCCCGCGGAATGGAGACGCAGGGATACGCGGCGCGCTAGTTCATTTGGCCGCGTCAAACATGCGACAGGTAGCACGCGTCCTGCTGACTGTCGCCGCACATCCAAACGCATTGCCGAAGCGTTCGTCCAGCCGAAAAGCGCGGTCGCACTGACGCACTCCCGGTCCTCCGCAGAAACGGTAGCAGGCGGACACGTAGAACAGCTTCCACGGGTCCAGGTTCTCTAGTCCCGGCATCTGCAGTTCGGCACGATCCATGACAGCTCGCTTGTAGAGCAGCGAGGCGGCTTCTATGGCACTGGCATTGAGGAGGATGGTGTCGTCTCCCGCGTACAGTGGGAACGTGTCGGAGATGCACTTGCGGAACGCTTCAATGGCGTGGGGGTCCGATCCAGGACGCGAACCGAATGTCCTGAACAGCAAGACCACCTGCTCGGCGAATGCCGACGCGAACGTGCCGTACCTGCGAGAGTGCGGGGTCGGAGTATAGACCAACCGTAATGTGTATTTCAAACCATATCAAATCAAATTATGAGCGTAATTTGCGGAAGTGCAAAGAGAGATTAGAGGTTTCAGGTGCGGAGCACCTTAGGGGCTGGGCTTGTGGGCGTGTCGTTCTGCTGTAGACACGGTGGGTCCATCCTTGAGGCACTACAGCCAAATAGTGTGTGTGCATTTGTGGCCAGATATAGTTCTTATATGATGATGAGAGTGGTCACCTGAGGACGAGAATGCGAACATTATCGGTGCTTAAACCGAACTCCGTGGCACACCGCATTTGAGGCTGATGGAAGTAAAGTAATCCGTATTATAATAAACGCTACTTCTTCCCTGCATGCTTCCTAATAGCCATGCTGCACGTGATGTATCGCAGAAAACCAAGTGAACACGAATTGGCACACTTGCTACAACGCACGTACACAGGCCCGCTAGGTAGATGCGTTAGTTACACACAGCGCTGTCCTTGCCGTACATATCTGACAGTAATAGTTGCTTGGTGTTTACGTAATAAATCCACGATATGGTTACACAGGCATGCCGTAGTGAATGGCTGAGCAAATTTCGTCTGCGCGGTGCACTGGTCCAGCACTGTACACGGTCTTGTATGCTTGCATCTATCGACGTCAGCAGCCAAGCACCATAAGATGAAACCACAGCGGTGGACTCCGACACTTTCTAGTGTGTGCGTGCGCGTGTGTGCGCGCGTGCTGTTACGAGTGTGTCAATTTTCACAAGTGGTCTAAAGTGCGTTGCCAACAATCACACCATGAAGTCCTTTTCGAGTACCTTACGTAGTCCGGCACGTCCACCACGTAGTAGGGAAACACGATGGCCGACGCCATCACCGCCACGTCTCGAGGTTTATCCTCGAGTTGCAGGAAGGGTTCCAAAGGGCCCGAATGCAGTTCATCACCCAGGAGCCAGTTGATGTCGGCGCCCGCCCCAGGTAATTGCTTCGCCCGCCTTAGGCGGAGCATGTTCTTTACGGTGTCGTTGTCGATTGCTTCCACTTCAGACAAGGCCTGTGTTCGTGGCAGTGGCGCCGAACGAAATGATTTCATGTCTCCTGGCAACGCAACGTTTCCCGAAACACAACAAAGGTAAGATCATTCGCAAGAAGCTAAAGCTCTGAAATGTACAAGTTCTGGTATTTTAAAAGCTATCTTTCACCCATCCGTCATCTATCTATCTATCTATCTATCTATCTATCTATCTATCTATCTATCTATCTATCTATCTATCTATCTATCTATCTATCTATCTATCTATCTATCTATCTATCTATCTATCTATCTATCTAAACTGCGATCACCTTGATGGCACGCTCCGACTGCGACCGGTCCAGGAACATGAACGTCTGCGTGAGGTTCTGCCAGTCGTAGGTGGACTCGGTCAGCGTCTCGAAGTACGCGCGCCTCACGTCACGCGCCACGCGGCCAATGTCGTCAAGTATAGCCCTTGTCAGGTGCTTGTACACGAAGTACCCGATGACGGCCACGCCCGTCTGCCTGGCTGTCTCAGAGAAGCAAAAGTACTGCGCCCGTATAACGCGTTCACGTGTTAGTATCTATTTATGCACCCTCAGTTTGGTTGGCAGTGACCACTGGCACTGACAAATTTTGGTGGAGAGTTTGGTTGGTTGCAACGCGCGCATGATCATGCAAGTTTGATCAGATACTGAGCTAATGAAACACGCATGCGGTACCGAGTAGCTTACTATTGATTCAATTGATACGGGTTAAATTGCCGGCAGTGGAGGTAGCATTTCAATATGCAGCGAAACAGCAACACCCGTCCACCTATGTTTCCGCTCCTATAAAACAGACATTAAAATTGAAACACTCAGTGAGCTTAGAACAACAGAATGCTTTTTGAGAACTCCGTTGCCTGGTCATCATAGGTTCAATAATTTGTAGCCTTGTTTCATTTTTGAACAAGTGCCAATTCCATGAAGTGTTCTTGGTCACTACTGTCTGTATATACGTTGCTTCAATTCACACAATTCACATTAAGCCCTTTTGAAAGTTAGCGCTTGTCCTCGTCTCCTGTCGCACTTGCTCGTTTCCCGTTCTATAAGGCCAAGTATACGTTCCGTATTTAAAGAGAAAATGAAGATCAAAGTATCGCTTTCGAACGTCGCTGCGAAACGTCTGCACCCAAGCGTGGGCGTGACGTCACGTCACTGATTTCACAGTATTTTCCCAGTATTTTGACCCCATTTGCTGAAAGTTCGTGAATCTTGCTACTTTAAATGTCAGCACCCACCGCACTCCCACCCCCCCCTCCTCCCCCTACACACATACATAACACAATGCAACTCGTCATATGTAGTGGTAACTAATTTTGTAGGCTCTACTAGGTGGTAGCTAATTTAGTGGCAACTAATTTTGTAGGCTCTACGACATGATAACTAATTTAGTGGTAACTAATTTTGTAGGCCCTTCAAAGTCTACGACGTCACAGCGACTTGGTGTGAAAAGATCAAGGGGGCGTCACAAACTGTGCCTTTTTGCACGCGTTTCTTTCGCACGAAAAGGGTGATCGTCGGTGCTGTGAAAAGGCAACTTGATAACATACGAAAAACGTTCCCTTTAAAATTGCGCCTTTAAAGAACTCGAGTTCTTTAAAAGGTATCCCTTGCTTCCCACAGACATATGCCTCATAATGATACCGTTGTTTTGGAGCACAAGAACGCCATTGTTCAAATAATTATACTTTGTGCCCATGCATACCTTGTGCTCTTTAACAGCGGCTTCGCCGCTGTAACCTCGAACGTGCAGGTAGTACGCCGTAGCCAGCTCGCGGTTTGCGAAGACGGCCACGTACTGGGCGATGTGCCATCCCAGGACAAGCTCCACGTCACGCGGCGTCTCCACGGCGCGGATCAGCAAGGCTTCCACAAACTCGCGATGAGTCGTGACGATGTCCATGCTGAAGTTGTCCGCACGCGACGCCACCGACACTAGCTGCTGCAGTGAGGCGTTTATCAGCTGCTCCAGTCCCTTACGAATCCTCCCGTACGAGTGTTTGCCCAAGACGCTCTGCGGGAACCACGCCGAACAAGAGCAAGAACAAAGCTGAGAAACGTCAACAAGAATTAGTATCATGGTGGAACGGCGCGCACAAAGGAGGACCGAACACAAGGACAGACGACACGAGCGCTAATTGAAATTTTATTGTAGCACATATATAAAGAGGGGGAACAACACGTTAACCATAATGGGGGTGTCATGTCAGAAAAAGCGGATAAGCGCGACAAGGCTTCGACTGATTGTATCCTATGTGTCCTCCAAAAACCTGATCTCTTTATCCAAGAGATTAAGAGACGCTTGACTAACGCAGTTCTTTACCCCTTTTTTTATAGGAAAGGCTTTTTATAAGCAATAAAGGCCATGATGGTATATCAACACGCCCAATTTGCTACTTTGCTCAAGAATTAGTAGCCAGACAGCCTTGTGTAAAACCCTCCTCGATTAGTTGCGGCACGGTGGCTTTTCCGCCGCACCGCTTGTGTAAAACCCTTCTTTGTTAGTAGCGGTGCAGCAGCTTTTGCGCCGCGCTTTCTCTTTTTCGGTCGCACCTTCACGGCGATGCGCTAGGCGCGGAGAAGCGGAGCGGGCGGGGCATTCTGTCGCCGTGCCGGCGACGCGGAGCTCTTACTACGAGGGTGGGCGTGGTGACGTCACTTCCGCATCCGAAGCAGAGGAGAGAGACTGCGCGGCAGGCATCGGCGCCACGGCTCCACGAATCTAGGCAGAGCTGTGACGCTTTTATTTTCCTACAGCGTCTGATGAAACGCCTGCGTCATTATATAGTTAGTGGACTGAGGGCATGAGCTCTGCGGAAGAAAGAAGTGTGCGCCCAAGTTCTGGAGAATGACAATGACAATAAGGTTTATTTTTCGCATCAGTACATGGTAATTGAAAGGACGATTCTATGGGAATTCATAGAAGTCGACGAGCACTTATTTCATGATGGAGATAGTGTTTTCGTACGCGTAACGCCCGAAAGCAGTAAATCGTACATTCTGAAGTGGCCATCGCCATGTTTGCCAGACGTCGCCACCACAGGCTTCATTAGCGCGTGACTTCCGGTGATCCTCATACGTGCGGCTCTGTGCTTTTGTTTCAGTGCTGAAGAAACAGTTTTTCTCGCGGTCCATGTCTTTAGACAAGGATATTTTCTTCGTTTCAAAAACCGATAGGACATAGTGTCCTCCATGGCTACAAACTCGCGTTTAGCGCAAACCTCCAAATCACGCTAATTAGAAAATTATTTAACAGACTTGAATCGCCCTTCTAACCTACTAGCATAGTTTCGACACTTTGTGGTGACCGCGTCAGCTAAATGTTTCCGTCTGAAGGAATTTTCTGATTTCCTCGGATAGCCTATTTCTCAAAATTTTGGAAAAGCTTTGACGAAACGCCCTGCGTTAAAGCGATTGTAAATAGCCCTATTTCTAGGCTATCGAGCATTCGAGCTATAGGCAGCGCACCGCTTCGGTTTCCGACGCTGTGCAAGCAGTTGAATCCCACTGCAATTAAGTCCGTCCCTAAGAAACGCATCTTTCTGAGGCACCTATAGGCGTCCGCATGGGGGAGGCGCCCCCCGTATCCTCATAACTCGACGAGGCCGCCAAATATGTCCAATGCATCTACATTGCACACTGGCTTTGACCGACATGTCTTCAGTGGGAGAGGGTGGGAGGAGGACGGGTACAGTGCACTGACTCTTCACCACCCCATAGTGGAGAACCCCGCTCATGCCTATGCTGAAGCGTAGAGCACGTGTACGTACACTTGCCTGACTATGCAGTCACTCTAACCTACCCCAAAACTCTGACTAACTTGGAAGGTTCCTCAAGAAATATCTGAAGCGTCTCGCCGGACACCCTCTCGACGTTCACACCACGTAACTGAACTATTCACGTTGAAGCTCAAAAGGACAGAAAGTTGAGCGAGTTGGTAAGGGTCCATAGTGAAAAGAAGAGGCGTGCAAGACACGGATACAAGGGGAGAAGTGGAGAAGCGGCGTTCGTGTTGTTCACTTCTCCCCTTGTGTCCGTGTCTTGCACGCCTCTTCTTTTCACTATATGCACGTTGTTTCGCAACCGAAATCCTTCCGACACGGACCTCTTCGTCTTCGACAAAAACTGCCCATTCCGACGCCCCCATCTAGAAAATTCAGCAAGTAGCTACACGAAAGTGCCGCCCCGACCAACGATATCGTAGCGACCTAGTCTTAAAAGCGTATTAAGTGGAATCGCATCGATGGCATTTCGCTGCAGTGGGGTGTAGTGAACGTCGCACTAGGCACAAGTGTGCTCATCACTGTCGCATTGCTACGGTTACGATGCACGCCATAGTGGATCGGAGGATTTGCTTCGTACACTTGACCAACGCGTTCGATACAAAACGCGCACATACTGATGCATGCGCTATGGTGTCTACTTGGGTCGCGGAACAAACTTGTGTTAAGGACATCTTAGTAGAAACTAAGAATTGGGCGTGGGCAAGGCCTGTAACGCGAAGACCAGAAAACCGTTGGTCATCAAAGGTAACAAAGTGCGTTCCCAGGGAAGGCAAGCGTGGCAGGGGGCAGCAGAAAGTCACGTGGGCAGATGAGGTCGAGAAGTTTGAAAGGGTAAATTAGTCACATTTAGCACAGGAACGGGGCAATTCGAGATCTATTGAAAGGGCCTTTGCCATGTAGCGGGAATAGATAGGCTGATGATGATGATGACGAAGACGACGGACAACGATGATGATCCATGTTCTGCGATAATTCACTTGTGATCTGTAGGCTTCACGGCTACAGTCGTACCATCGCTCCGGCATCGTGGTCGATGTACTCGAAGAGTTCCGTCTCAGCGCGCATTGTCGCCTCGAAGGTGGCGCTGTTTCCTTTCTCCGCGAAGCTTAGTTGAAAGTGATTGGCCAGTGCAGTAAAGTATGCCTCGTACTCGGACTCGTTCTGAAGCAGGTGTCTTCGCTGCTTGAGCACTTGTTGTGTCACCGCGGACGGCTCTACGACAATCTAAAAGAAGAAATTCGGACGGGAAGTGTTCAAGCAAGTACATGCGATGGTAAGCAATAGGTGACCACAGATAACATTTTACAGCTACTTGAAGCGCACTGACTTTCTTTAGAAGTTCATCTTGTCGATACAGCGTTTCACTATAGGGGGACAAAGGGAGGGGGTACACAGGATATGTATGCGTCGAGCTTGCAACTAAAATTTATATTGAAAAACATGTAAAGTACATATGGGCGACAGTGACACGTGGTAGGAGACACAGAGTGTATATACAGAGAAACGCTCCTGTAGCGAGCTGTTCTAGAACGAAATCACTTGTACATCGAAGGAGTCCTGACGCCCAGGCTATATATTACAATACTTAGCATGCGCAACCGTGTATAATGAAGTGACCCGCACAGCGAGGTATTAAATGTCTTGAGCATTTCATAATACAGGCGCTTGTCGTGTATAAACTTTGGTTGGAAATTCAGCGCATGTTGTGTGCACCTCTCTTATCGTCTCAAGCCTGCCGTTTCGACGTAATTAATTTTAACGAAGTCACCCAGCTCACCACCCTGACTCTTTAGATGTGCTAATGTAAATGCATATGTTACACGACTGCAAGCAGCAACTGGCAAGCTTACGCATAAAAATATTTTGTTTGTTGTGTTAATCTGGAGAGAAAAAGAGCTCTGGAAGAATACAGTACCAGCAGTACACTGCACACGACTGCTGGTACTCAACTGTACCAGCACTACAACTGTGGTGCTGGTACAGTCGTATCTTGGCACATGTAAACCTTGTTTCTCAGGTAATGCTGAATATTGGAATAGAATCTAGTTCCACCATCGCCAAATCTTCGCCTCAAGTTCTTTCTTAAGCTAACGTCTCCACTGAAACCTGTTGGCTACTGTTACTTTTTTCAGCTGTCCACCCCTCAACTACTGTGCCTCCGTATATCAATTTATCTTGCTGCCTTTTGTGCGCCAGTTGTGAGCAGATGCCCGTCAAACTTAAGCGCCAGCGCTTCACGAGCACAAGAGAGAATATTTGGTACAGATATCGAGATTAGGCTATAGTGCATCAAATTCGACAGCAATTCCAGCGTATTACTCCTCGCTCTTCCACTAGCAGCATGTGACCTGTCAAGGATGATATTACAGCGAGGGTGCACATGGCCACCCATGGTGATGTTTATGGCCACGGTGGTCCAGTGGCTATGGTACTCGGCTGCTGATCCGAAGGTCGCGGGATCGAATACCGGCCGCGGCGGCTGCATTTTGATGGAGGCGAAAAAGTTGACGCCTGTGCACGTCAGAGAACCCTGGTTGGTCGAAATTTCCGGAGACTTCCACTACGGCGCTTCTCATAATCACATCGTGGTTTTTGGACGTAAAACCCCAAGAAATTGTTGCTGCATATGAGTGGGTACTGGCGAATGGGGTCCACAGACAAAACAATGGCGCGGAACAGCACTCTTACAGCGGACGCCAACCCCGAGGGCTGTGCAGGGCATGATGGAATGGCTCGTACTCAAAATGAAACACGAATTATACATTGAAGCAACAGGTGACTCTGTGGTAATGAAATATAAACTAACCGAATGAAGTATTAAGCAATGCGATTCAAAGGTGCAATGCATTTGAACCAAAGGTATAATACATTTATTTGACCTGTATGTGGCTAGATTTTGACCAAAACTGCGTCCGTATATCGAGTCTCTCTCCACAGAGAATTCTACAGCGGTGGGCCAATCTGTGATTGTGGCCAATCACCACAGCGTTGCTTGGTCGTTCCGAATTTTTCTGATCCTGATACTGTCCTGTGATCCACATTGCCCGCTGTGCGGTACTTCGCTGCATCCATGATTAAACGGTTTATTGAGGCTTCCTTACCAACGCGTAGTGATCAGACTGCTCGCGGAGCTCGAATTCGAGGGTGCTGGGCCAACCCAGTTGCTTGCAGAGGAACATCATGGCAGCGAACGGGTCCACGTCGCCGTAGCTGGGCACGGGCCAGCGTATGCCGGCCTGACGCATGTAGTCGACAACCGTGGCCACGTTGTCCGCCTTGCCGAGGATGACGTTTTCGCAGGACTTGTAGTAACGCCACGTCTTCTGCAGCGCATTCTGCCCCGAAATCACGAGGCTCTCGTTCTGTGTAGGCGCTAGCAGCTCTTGCATGTGTTTCTCCTTGGCGACCTGCGCGGAGAAGGCGCGCCATTCAGGGGAGATATATCGAAGTGCCCACATGTTTCACTGGTTACACATGTTCTCACTCGGTTCTGGCGTACGCCGTGCCCGAATCTATCGTAAAATGATCGAATTCTGTCTACAGCTTTGATGAGATCGTGTGCGCGATGCCAGAGCCAAGATATATGAGGCAAGCCAGGGTGGGGGGCTCCGGAACTTTTGATAACCTGGGACTTTTGAACGCGCGCTGATAGCGAACAGCTCACGGTCCTATAGCATTTTCGCCTCCGCTGAATATGCAACCGCCGCTACCAGGATAGAACCCGCGTACCTCGGCTCTTTGTAAAGGCACCGCCATAGCCAGTATACTCCGTTTCATACAGAAGGTGGAACACCATGAAGGCTATGCAAGTAGTCCGTAAAAAATAAAAGGAAGAGACATGCGTACGGCCGACAAAGACCGAGATGTGCCTCGGGCCGACAGGCATGGCCTGACGGTCCCGACGTTGCTTGTAAACCATGTAAACCATGTGAATCGCTTCGTCAAAAAAAAAAAAAAGACGACATACATAAAATACGAACTCGCCTATTTTGATTGTTTTCTCGGCAATACGAGCGCTTTACGTCAAGCTGATAACAAATGTGTTGGGATCAAAGGCTTCCGGTGAAGAACTTGTCGTTTCTCGCTCGCCCAAAGCAACTCACTATATTTTTGGTCACGGAAGTACACAGCGCAAACAAGAGCACTAGCTTTCACGGTGTTATACCTGATGTATATAACGGACTATGGACGAGCACGGCAGACTTCTTTTTCCTGCTCACCTCGGCGACGGACAGGTTGCGAGGGTGCGAGTACCGGCCGCACACATATCGGCCAAAGTCCTGGCACGGGTCTGCGGACGTGTCCATGCTGGCCAGGAACGCTTCGCTGTACGCGTGACATCCGTCGCTCACACACGTTTCGATGGGTTTGCGCGCGAAGAGCAGCCCAGTTGCGACGCTCAGGATCAAGGTCACCGATACCATGGCGACGGCGCACGCGATGTAAAAGACCAAGCGATGCGGGCGCCTGCTGCCCACCGGCGCAGGATCCGACAGCGGCTTGGGCGTGTCTGGGTCCTCCCTAGAAGGAACACGCTGTGCTGTGGGGAATGGCTATATGCCGTCGCACCGCTAAACTTGATGCCCTGGCTTTACCCCCTACAACTGGTTGCCTCAGAAACAGATACAACCAATCCTTCTTTTCCAATATTTACACAAATATTAAGGTCACTTTAAGCGTGAAATGCGTTTAGCTCCAATTATCGAAGACCTTCGAGTCACCTTGAGCCGAGCGACAAACGAGATCATCCGGCCACGTACCGCACGAGCACATCCAGGCATACTACGAAAAGTTTGAACTGTTCAGACTGTTGCAGAGCCCTTGCTACAGGACCATATTGCATACGCTAGTTACTAGCCAAACAAGTTACAAAAATATTACTTGGTCTTTTTTATGATTTCGCTTAGCATTGTCACTTAAAGGAATAACTTCTAGTAGCTGAAGTTTTAGCGGCCATTTCCAATAGCGACGCTCCTAATGCAAATGCAAGACAGCACGCAGTTGTAACCTTTCAACGCAGCAACTGGCGGCAAGTGACCCTCCTCCCGAAGCAGGGCGGCCATGAGTCGTTTAATTCCGCTGATGAGGTTGCACTACTTCAAGCGGGGCCGCGTGGAAAGCTCCCCTTGCGAGATGTTGCGAATAAGGCGATCGTGCTTGAAGGAGGCAGCGACGCACCTTCTTTGAGAGAGGGCGCCATGCCATCTCCAGTTAATCTGCTTTCCTCTATTCATTTCATGCTTAGATCCACTGTCGATTACGGGGTATCAAGTGGTTTAAGATTCTGGTATACCCATCTAATAATTTTGGGAACATTTTGCCATTTTGTGTTAATAATTACGTGGTACTTGCGGAGCAGAGTCCTGAAAAATCGTGGAAGAACAGATGCTGACACGAAAGCGTCTCCTCTGTGTACACCTGTCAGCCCACACTTTTTCGGCGCTCATATTAACTGTTCTAATTACGAGTCTCTGCTGCTGTTACAGCTTGATAGGTCAATAGGCATCCGGGAGTGTCCTTTCTAAATAAGTCATGACGCGTGTTCGATTGCGCTGCCTGCGACAGCAATTCCCCGTTTGCGTATGCCATGAAAGTGGAGCATTTTTATCCTAAATGTACCCTAAACTACGTTTACGGCGTAAATATAGACATGGACAAACGGAAGAAGACATAGAGAGCGCTGATTTTGAAATAAATTTAAGCCCCAATACTCAAGCTGCCTTTAGAAAAAAATCGTAAATCACAGATGCACTGTAGCGTTTAATTGCATAGAGTTGGTTCGGTGCTTTGTCATGCTTTTTCTCCGAATGGCTAAAGACACTTGTCGACTACGCGCCTATCTAGCCAGAGATTACGACTCTTCAGCGCCGATATTATCGCCGGAACGTGCGTTGTCAAGCGCCAAATAACTGGCAGAGCTAGACGTACATCGCCTGATGAAACCGCTCCTTTCGCTTTCCTGGCGCAGGTAGTACGCATACTCCACTTACACATCGAGAGGGGAGGGTTGGTTGCGATATCTTCGACGACATTGAATTTGCATGAATTTAAGGATAATTGATAGCGTTTTACGTGTCATAGCAGCGTCAATTATGAGCCATGTCGCATTGGAGGGCTCCGGGTGTCTTGACCACACGGAGCTGTTTAACTTGCACAGGAAACAAGCAGCGCGCGATTGTCCAGCCCCTTCGATGATGAGGAGTGGGCTTTAATCGTGCTAGGGCCAGTCTAAGCCAAAGAGCGCCCGTTCAGTGAAGATGCATGCAAATGGCGTTAAGATTTTCAAAGCTGTGTAAGAGACCTGGCTGTGGACTAGCCAAAAAGCATTGGGTGGTACGATGTTACGTGGCTGCGAAGTGGCCTAAAATAAAAGCGCTGCACTTTCTAGCCCTCTCGAGTCTAGCCCTTTCGCCTCCATCGAAAATACGACCGCTACTGATGAGATCGAAACCGTATCCTTCGGTGAAACTGCATGAAGCAGCTAAACTTCTCGCTTTAGCTCTTTAAGCTCCTTGACGAGGTTCTTAGCAAAATGAGGCACCCTATCGGTTGCAGGAGTGTCGACACCATTTGAAAACAGCAATATCATAGTATGGTAAGACAAGAAAAAAAGAACAAAAAAGCGAGAAGGAACCGCCGGAACTGCACTCTAAGGACCGTGCTTTACCATGCATGATGTGTTGAACGTTGCTGGTCGGCGTTGGCACCAGATGGTGATTGCTCTGACGCACCATGCGGTGCGGTCGGCGACTTCGTAGCTGTGATCATCGAGCTAGCGGCCTTGCGAGCGCTCTTCTCAAGGGTCATCACGCTCTTCTTACGACCGCCTCCGCCTTTGAGCATCTCCACTTGAGGGCGGTTCTTCTGTTTCGCTGTTTTGGTCTTGGTGTAATGCTTCAGGTTATCGGCCAGGTGGGTGTACGCAGTCTGCATGTTTGTAGATAGATAGATAGATAGATAGATAGATAGATAGATAGATAGATAGATAGATAGATAGATAGATAGATAGATAGATAGATAGATAGATACGTGTGCGCAGTATGCATAACAAAAGACACACATTTGCCCTCACCTGTGCTTTAGCGGTGTGCGCTTCAGTTGCGGTGTGTTCAACCTGTGAAAGGAAGTGTCAACACAAACAGAACAGCTGCTATGGTTAAGAGAATCCACTCTCGAATCTGCTTTATTTCCTAAGATACAATTTCGGGGTTCCCCAGGCAAAAATCTGTCGCAAACAGATTGGCGGGACCTGGGGGCCTAAAGATGTCAACACGCACGCGGACTTCAAAAAAAATTGTTAAGGGTTGTAAGCGAAATACAATCACTGTAAAACAGAAACAGAATAAGGAAAATAAAAGGAAAAAATTGGAAGAAGATACAGCACACACGATATCTCTGTTTCAGAATCGAGAGACATGGCGGGAAATATTAGAGACGTAGGCAGTAAACAAAACAATAAAAAAGTTCTTCATGGCTGCATCAGGCAATGTCGCACGACACACTTGTGATTTGGACGTACTGAGCTAGGCCCTGAAAGTACTGTGACATATTAAGGAGCTGCATAATTTTGGTATGCGAAGATCAAGCCAGGAAAATCAATAAGTCTGATTATTGCTCGTTTACGACTGGGGCACAGTATGAGCTGCAAAGGCTTCAAGTTGTTGGAAATATTTGAAAGGTCCCTGTAGGCAAAAAAATAAGAAAAAATGACTAAATGCTTAGAACACGGATATTACACTTTGATGATCCAAACTAGAAGGAAAGCTCAGGGGATGATGGATGCTTGAATCGATGAAAAGCTCGCAAAATACGATTTAGAACAGGGAATGTCGCAGGAGCCAACGTTTCGACAAGCGGACTTGTCTCCGTCAGGGCGGCAAGTTGCCGCTCTGACGAAGACAAGTCGAAACTCCTGCGTCGAAACTCCTGCGACATTCCCTGTTCTAAATAGTATTTTGCGATCTTTTCATCAATTACTGATGAGTCACACAAAACAATATCATTTTTAAGCAAAATAATATTGGAGGAGTGTGTGCAGCTAGTGCGAGACAGAAAAAAAAAACAAAGGAACAGTAAGACAATGCAAAACAATAGTTATTGGTGTAACGTCATTATATCGACAGTAATCAAATGCTTTCTCGAGCTTTAGAATAAGAAAGAAGGCTGTTGCGAGCCTTCCACTCAAGACCGCAAACATGTCAAACTAATAAATCGGAAAATCAGTAACAAATTCAACAAGAATGAAGGGGACTAACTGGAGGTTCCGTTAGCAAGAAACCAAGGCAGCCAATGAAAGAAAGAACCTAAATTTGAAGATGCATTGTTAAGTCAAAACAAGCCGAAGAACAACATGAAACCTCCCAAATTTTAAAATGTATTATGAGGGCCCGGTGGACCCGTCCGGGATATTTTTTGAATACTTGAAAATTTGTGCATATTTATGCTTTATTCCTTATTTTTACATTTCTGATGCGGCACTTCCATACTTGTGTGGTACAGCCAGGGAATGTTATTTTTTATAAGCCCAAACCACCCTCTATGCCTCTGTAAGCAACAAGTGCGCTACTCGAAGTGTTGCAGTCAAAAATAAGGCCTCATCCCGGCGTTTATCGCTGTAGCACTTGCGCATTTTTACATGTTACACCACAAACAAACGTTCTTACCTGCGTGCTGTGAGCTCGTGAACGCTTCCGTTGCGTAGGATCTGGCGGAGCGGACTGCACGACAGGAGACCATAATGTAGCAATTAGCCGGGTACTACGAGAAGCATGGTAGAAAGGGCCGGTACCTCCGCCGCAGAAAATGTTGGTGACTACGACACAATCGAAACTCTAAAATAGCATGGCTACCCCCACAGTTTTTCTGGACATTCAGACTAAACACTGCTAGCCAGTATTAACACACGCATAACTGAAGGGTCCCTGTAACACATTTTGAACGAAATCCCAAGACAGTGCCAGTCAGTCGTGAGGGCTACGGTGAACGTGTGAGCGAAGTATCATTGCACCGCACACAACAGGGAATTCGCAGTTAGGTTTCAAACACAGCTGAAAAGCGCTCGCCCTTCTTTCTGCAAATGACGTCACTGTGGGGATCGACCACGACAGCTGAGGCAGAAATAGCATTGGCCAGTTTCATTATCGCGGAAGGATAATCTGCTGCGCTTTATTTCTTCGTTTCGAATTCAACAAACAAGGAACATAGCACAAAATAACGTGCCGTTATTTTGTGCCCATAAAAATCTTTGGCAGATGGCCAGCTCTGTGATCATAATGTTCAGGGGAACACTACTACAACATTAGTGAAAGCAAACATGGCCGCGTAAGGGCTCGCACGGCTATTAGCTTAGCATGCCGGTTCCTATCCAGTAAGCTGCCACTGCGGGTGAACATTAAGTCTCTCAAAAGTGCATCTAGCAGCTCCAAATGTTTGCGATACAAACCTCCCGTACTACATATTGTGGAACACGCCAATCGCATCTGGCACTCGTTTCCGTGAGTCAACCGGCGTAAAATGGAGAGAATTGAAAGTGACGCTGCGTGATCTGTATTGAACGGCTAGGACATCTCGCCTCTTAGGCAGTTAACCCCGCAGTCTGAAAACGAAAAACAGGAATGACTGAAGTTTCTCCCTTTAGAGAGCCCCTCACCATGTCAAACAGCAAATTTTAGTTTTACAGTGGAAGTTGTTTCGTGCGCAGCGTTCTACCGAAGAAACTTTTTTCTTTCAAATTGGTATATTACAAGCGGAGAAAAATATTTTGTAGCGCCGCGCGCAAGAAAAAAAAGAAAGATGAAGCGAGGAGGCAAGCTCTTGGCTTGTCTAGCCGTCGCAAGCCAAATTCCTTCCCTCCCTTTACCGCACCAGAGGAGAGGGGTCAACTTGATGAATACGTTAATTATGTCACGCCCCTTGACTTAGCGGCTAGGGTATTGGCTTGGGAAGTTCGAGGTCGCAGGAACGAATCCTAGCCACGGCGGCCGCATATTGATCGGAGCGAAATGCAACAAAACACCGGCGTACTCAGATCTAGGTGGACGTTAAGGAACCCCGGGTGTTCACAATTACCCCGGAGTGCCTCCACCACGGAGCGTACCTCTCACGTTGTTGTTTTGGCTCATAACATTATTTTCTCGGATTTTGCGTCTAGAAACTTCGATCTCATTATGCGAGACGCCGACGTAGTGGAGGGCTCCAGAAATTTCCACCACCTGGGGTTCTACCGCCACCACCTGGGTGGTTGTTTTGGCCCGTCAAACCCTCATTAATTATAGTATTATATTGCACCACCCCGCAAGAACCAAGCCCAATTTATTTTTATTGAGTACCTGCAATTACATTTGCAGGCATTACAGCGGGGGTGGTATATACATCATTAGGTCAACAGTCATTCGTTTCTACGCACAAAGCGTCATTTTATTTATTTGTTTATTTATTTGTTAATACTGTCAACCCTCATAGAGGGTCATAACAGAGAGGACAACACAATTACACACATAGAAAATGTACAAAGTACATAAAGTTGAGTAACATTTGGCACTTCACAATTAACACAGGTATTTCCTTAAATAACAATTCAGAATTCAATAACAATTCAAAATAACAATGCAAAATTCACTGACATATTTCAAAATATTTACAATGAACATGAAGTCGCTTACATCATTTGGCACTGAAAAACAAATTAAGTTGAACAGTCTCGTAAATGCGCCTCTACAGCATTTTCAAAGTCGGTGACGTCGTTTAAAACAACAATATCGTTTGGTAGTTTATTCCACATTTCTTTTACATCTGGGAAGAAAGAATATCGAAATGTGTTAGTATTTGTTCGGTATGCTTTTATGACGCAATCGTGGTTAGTTCGGGGTTGGTTTTTTTTTTGCCTGGGGCGTCTAAATATTTGAGCTTATCAATCTTAAGTTGATCGTGCATTATTTGGAAAAATACCTACAGCCTATATTTTTTTCTCCGTAGTTCTAGAGGACCTAAGTTACATCTCTGTAACGTCACCGTGACCGATTCCTTCCTTCGGTACGTTGAACAAATAAAACGCGCCGCCAGTCTCTGTATTCTTTCAAGCTTCTTCTTGAGGGTCACTTGATGGGGACTCCAAACAACGGCTGAATATTCTAATATTATCCTGATGAAGGTGGTGTATGCAATATGTTTTACGTCACGTGATGCATGTTCTAGTTTTTTCCTTAAAATGTATAACTTTTGGTAGGCTGTATTGCAATGCCATTACATTGTATTGACATTGTATTGCAATGCCCTACATTGTACTAAATTACAAGTCGTCATTACATTGTATTTCTACAATATTTGATGGAACAGCATTCCACTCGCTCCTGATCGTACAAAAAAGAAATGCATAACGCAAAGTGTCTCCTTTAAAAGCAAATTCATGAGCATTCAAGGCATGGTCCCTCCTGCGCAATGGGGTTAGCAGTAGTCTATATAAATAACACCGCGTTTGTTGCTGTAGCTGCGCACTTCCAAGTGTCAGACTAAAGACGACGTTCTTACCTGCGTGCTGTGCGCTCGTGATCGCCTCCGCTGGACAGGTTCTGCAGGAATGGACTGCGGGAAAGGCGAGCGCAAAGTTAAGATTTTAGGGATGCCTCACGGTGCCGTTAAATACTTCCCAAGCTCATCGCACGCGTGCAAACACGCGAGAAGACATAAGAGAGTTTTAAGGGCGAAGCTCCTTATGGTCGAGGCTTGTCCCGCGTCGCGCCGTAGTAGCCACGCTCGCGTTCGCTCTCGGCGCGTGCCTCCCGGCGCGCGATCTCTCTCTCTTCGACAGCGGCAGTCATGAGTGCAGTCTGACGGTGTGCGTGCATGTGTGGGCTGGTTCCGGAGGTGATGATGATGATGATGATTGTGGCTTGGTTAGGAAAGGGCGCTAATTTCTGCAGCCCATGTAGGGAGCACGGCTAAGCGTCCGTGGAGGTGAGGGAAAGGGAGTGAAAGTCCCGGAGGCAGTGTACCAAGAGAGTGTCATCTGTCGTGAGCGAGAGCGAAAGGCGCGCGTTGACTATGGAAACGCTCTTTCTTCGATGAACGCTTTACCAGCTCGGAACGAGAACGCGCCCTCGCCCGCGAGAGACAACGCTGACGCAGGTAGCGTCTGCTAGCGAGTTTTTATGGAAAAAACCGACTGCTCGCGCAGCACAACCATCCACAGGCCACCCCATATATACAGGCATTGTATCTTGACCTGCAATGCAGTGCCGGTGGGAAATTCCTATGGCGCGTAGTTGAACCATAAGGATTCGCAGCATGCGCGTTAACTAAATTAATCCGGAACTCGGCACGATCTACGATGTGGGAGCGCAAGGAGGAAGAGGAAGAGGAAAGGAGAAAGACAGGGATGTTAGCCAGTGCTGAGACCGGCTGGCTACCCTGTGCAGCGCAAGAATCCCATAAAGACCAGGGGCCGAATTCACAAAACTTCTCTTTCGTAAGTGCTTTTTGCCATTGGTCAGCGGGCTTCTGTAATGATATGTCCAGCATCAGGATTGGCTGAAATTTTCTCTTACCAGCATTTTTGTCGTAAGTTGTTTTTGTGAATACGGGCCCAGGAGCATAAATGACAACGTGTGTGTAAATATGCACACGCGTTGTCAGTCATTTACATGCGTGAGTGGGAAATGTCACGGGTGATTTACGGTAACACAGAACGATCCCCAGCTACGCCCACTCGTCATGGTTCACTTCGTGGAGATGCCTGGAGGTTTCCTTTTTTCTTTTTTTTTTCGCGGCCCAGAATTCTGGGTGGCTGTACAACGTTCTAAAAGAAGCCGGAGCACTGAATAGAAGTGGACCTGGGCAGGACATGTAATGCGGGGGCAGACAGCTGATTGATAGTGAGGTCGACTGCATGGATGCCAACAAAGGGTCAGCGAAGAAGAGAAAGGGAAAATGTTGAATTGAATTGAACTGTATTTTATTTCTTTCGTTCTCAGACAAAGTTTACAGACACTGAATGTACCCATAGGCTATGGGTCCATTGAGCCTTACCAGATTCACCAGCCCCGAATGCTGTGAAGGACACCCGCAGAAGTACAATAAAAATTGAAAATGAATGAAATAGCACATGTTTCCGCGACCCCCACAGCGCATGTATGAATACCATCACATTCGCTAAAAAAAGCAAAATATGAATCATAGTAACTGTAACGCTATCACCGTTTTTACGTTCCTAGTTCATTAAATGTCATGACTGTTGAGACACAATGCCTTACATATAACCGAATTGCAGGGGCAGCCTGAGGATTCGTTTACCAGGGGAACGGAGGAGGTTGACACAAAAGCTGTATCTGGTGCAAACATTGCCGCTATGATGAAGGAGAGACAGCCGTCATAGTAACGGTGTGCAAAGTGACTACTAAATTTTTATTACCTCATTAAACTCACGTCTCTCCGCGCAAGAAATATAACGTGCTTTTTCATTCAGAAATAGCAACAAGAAAAATTACAGCATATCCACGGAGTGAATGATGGTGAGTGGGCGAAGCTCGGGATGTTCATCGTAGATCATGCCGTGTTCCGGATTAATTTAGTTAACGCGCACGCTACGAATCCTTATGGTTCAACTACGCACAAGTGAAATCTCCCACCGGCACTTCATTGCAAGTCAAGTTCCAGTGCCTATATATGTATATATGGGTGGCCGGTGAACGCTTCTCCAACGCAAGCAGTCTGTATTTCTCAACCAAGAAACTCGCTAGGAGACGCTGCCTGCGCCAACGTTGTCTCTCGCGGGTGAGGGCGCGTTCTCCTTCTTTGCGAGCTGGTACAGCGTTCACTTAAGAAAGGGCGTTTCCATCGACGCGCGCCTTTCGCTCTCTCTCTCTCTCTGTCTCTCTCTCACAAGACAGCAGATGGAAGAGTGAGAGAGAGAGAGAGAGAGAGAGAGAGGCACGCGCTCGCCCTCGGCGAGCGCCGGCGCGTGCGTGCCTCCCGGCAGGCACGCGCCGGTGGTTACAAACAAACGATAATGGGGACGAACGGGTGACGCCATAAGGAGCTTCGCCCCTAAAAGCGCTTTCATTCACTTACATGCGCGCGCTTCTTTTCCTTGTCAGGCAGCATCGTGTCGCAAAATTCCCCCTCGAGAGCCTGCGACGTGTCGCCGTTCCGAGTGCTCACGCAGGCTCTGCAAGGATGTCCAGCCTAGTAAGAATGTCACTGCGAAAGAAACAATCTTACGCATAAGAATATTCCTAGGAGTGTCTAGCCATTTTGCCCAAGAGACGCGAACGTGAAAGCCTAATCGTTCGACCTTGGTGTTCAAAACCGGGACCTTGGGGTTCAAGCGCCGAATGCAGTGGGTTCGAGTTTTGAACCTCTGTATATATCCCCCAAAACAATGCCTCTTCAGGCATCGCATTCAGTCATGTCTGGCGTCTAGTTGCATTAATTCCAAATGGTGCTTGTACGTTGAGTTGTCGTTGAGTTGTTTTCGTATTGTTCTACATTGCTTGAAGCCGAGAAATTTTCCTATCCTTGGACCTGTTTCTTGACTTAAATGCTTATTTACTATTACCCGTCCATATATACGGTAACGCACAGGGTACCTAGATGGTGAATAAGTGAATAAATAATTATGCTCGAGCGACGCGGGTATGCGTCGTATATGAGTTTATTAAAGTCAATCGCGTCGTAAATGGCAACCTTGTCAACATATTCATGTCGTCATGTGTCAGTCATGTTGGACGGGCGTTTGTACCCTCCCACATTAGTCTTGGTGTATTTTTGGCACCGCGGCCACGACGACCTTCACATTGTGCGGAGCATGAGACAGTTACAGCCTTCACCTTAATAGACGCGCTTCGTTTTACCCTGCTGACGGTTTCAAGTTATGCAGCACACAACCACTCATCAAGGTAAAACCTTAATTATATGTCCCACAGGAAGAAGTGGCTGAACGACGTTAGCGTCGACACAAACGGTACAAAAAAGCAGTACAAGGAATGTAAGATGAACCAAGCATGACCGCACCCATGCAGACGAGCCGTGTATAACAGATAATGATTACCGAGTGAATAGCGATTTCTTAGTGATTGGTACTAATAAGCAACGTCTCATAAAATAATTGTGAAAAGTCACACTTTCAATGGATAACAATTATCAAGAAAAAGGAAGTAGTGCACCTTTACACTACATCATTTAAAATAACAAGTAATAATAGCTTACAAACTCTGGCTGCTACAACATAACTCCAAGTATCACAAGAGGGCTACATACTAACGGAGCCTTTCAGCCTGCATGTGTTGGACAGTTACTAAAGAGCGCCCCAAAAGAGTGCGGTAATTGTGCGCGCGTGGGAGCACGGTGACACCGTGACGACTTGACGACGTTATGAGAGGAGACACAACGCAGAAAAACGGGCTGGCGCCACAATTACTGCTTAATGCGATTACCTGATGAGGTTTTTAGCACCAAAAGCACGATACGATTAAGAGACACACCCCGCGGCAGAGGGCTCCTGAGGAATTTTGACCACCTGGATTTGTTTAACGTGCATCTAAATCAAGACGCACGGGAGCTTTCGTGCTAGTCGGCTCCATCGAAATGCAGGCGTCATGTCCGGAATCCGATCCCGCGAACTAGAGCCAACCAGGTCCACCCGTTAGGCTACAAAGGCAGGTGTTTTCTTCCAGCAGCCACAACGCAGCAGCCACAGCATGCCAGCCAGAAATCGTATTCTCCGTACCTTCCTTGGGCCTAGCGAAAGACGACGCTATAGCTCCTCCATGGCGAGCAGGACGGAGCGTTCCTTGTGGTAAGGTGCGCAGGAGCGGCGGAGTTGTGGAGCAAAGCGGCTTAGCTTGCCCCGTTCGACCCACCAATAGTCGAGGCGATGAGGTTGAGCAGGATGCCCGTTGGTTGTGGAGTCGACTTGGTCCCGATGGGTTTTCTATAGTAAAATAGAGCGGAATAAGGATCAGCCACAAACCACACGCCGATAAGAATTCTTCTTCTTCTGCTTCCCACGTGAGAGCGTGATGGTGTTGATGATGACGATTGATGTAGGAATATAAGTCTCATTCTTCTTTTCGGTTTGCCCACTCTGCATTGTGTACAGCAGCAGGGATATGTATGTCCTGCAATCATAATATTTATAGTAGCGGCTAAAGGAAAATAATGTTAGTTCCCATTTTATGGTATATTATACTTAAGGTCAAACGTCCGAGTGATATGAAATCTTTTAAAAGTCTCCGGCTGTCTCAGCCACTGACCTCCACTAGAGGGAGGTCTTGACCATCCCCTGTAATGGTTATGTGCCGTTATAGAAAGGGTGAGCAGACAAACTACTCGCTTTCTCCCATAACAATAGCGGAATTCAGTTTGCTGCCACATTAACTATTAATAGCATAAGTGGAGGTTAACTTGAGAGTGACCTAACTGAACTTTTTACTTGGGCTGCAAATAAGCACCTTCTACTTTCATAACAGCGATTTGTCGAATAAACAGTGTTTCTGCTTGTTTATCAAGAGGCTGCGGAAGAAATGAAGGCACACTGATTCATTTCTTTGTATGCTTCTGCTGGCTTGTATTACGCCTATTTTTTGTGTAGCTACATACCGTGTTATGTTTCGAACTGCGGAAGAGCTGCCATGTTGTATCTCTCTCCTTGTTACCACACTGTAGTGGCCTCTGGCCAACATTATTGCTAAATAAATAAATAAATAAATAAATAAATAAATGGGTCAGCGCATGCCAACAACAGGCCGATTGGAGGGCGGGACGCTCGAAATTTTAAATGGTGGGGTTGTGTAGATGGAAACAAACAGGTAAACAAATGCGAGGTTGTAGAGGGCAAGTTAAGAGTAGTTGTTCGATAGCAAATACCAGAAAGCGCGAATAAACACAGCTTTGTAGTTGTAAACGAATCTTCCAATAAGAAAAGGAACGGCGATGTCGAATTATGCGGGGAATCATTTTGTGTCACAACTGAAAAATACACACTGCTAGAGAGGCATATCGCTCATGGTGAAGGTCCCACTATTTCGCGAAAACCAAGTAGACCTAAGGAAGGTCGGGTGCCTTTTTTGTTTTGTAGGGAAAGAGTGTTGCCGAACAAAGGACTATTCCCACCGAAGATCCAGCGTACAAGGACACGGCCAGACAGAAGGCACACACGCATACACAACGCGTCGCCGGACTAACAAACAATTTATTGTGTCATCCGAGCTATATGCCCTTATCTGGTGCATTTACGCGCCATAACTATAACCAGGGGACCAAACCACCTGATAGTCAAGTCCCGATAACAATCGCCCCTATTTTTCTGTGATAACCACAGAAGGTTCCCTAATGCAAATCTGGCCATTCTTTTTGGCGCCTCAAGCAGTTCGCGCGCTATTCTTCCCTCTGCCTAGGATACTGGTCTGGAGGGAACAAACTCTCGCA
This sequence comes from Hyalomma asiaticum, assembly GCA_013339685.2. Lineage (NCBI taxonomy): Eukaryota > Metazoa > Arthropoda > Arachnida > Ixodida > Ixodidae > Hyalomma > Hyalomma asiaticum. The sequence goes on along the minus strand of CM023487.1, from coordinate 47,280,087 downwards.
GACATTACATTCTTTCACATGTAAGGCCAGATTACTCCCTGCGCCCGACCGTACGTCGTAGGCATGTTCTTTTAAATGTTCATTTAGACACTGACCCGTCTGGCCGGTATAAACGTTACCGTACGACACAGGGATGGAATAAACCACCCTCTAGCGGCACGGGCTAAATACGGTGCGGTGACTAGTCTTGGTGACAAACTTGCGCCCAGCGCCTGAGATGCGGGCACAAAAGCCAGAAAGCTTCAGGGGATCATAAAACACCACAACCACGCCAAACGTATGAGCACTGTTTTCAGCCTGTGAAGCGTCTTGTGGAAATACGCCATAACCTCAACCTTCCTTGCCTGATCTGGTGGCCGGACACGTGGTTTAACCATTTTCCTGGGCAGTGGCTTACATACCGACAGCAGAATGGACGACGGGAACGCTGATGCTCCGAAGCGGTAGGTGACTCAAAGTGCTGCACTGGTGTTTCGGGAGCGGCGCCGGACACTTTGCGAGAACTGACAAGTTGGGCACGCCGCGACATAAGCTTTGACATCCTTGGCCATGTTCTTCCACCAAAGCCACTTGAAGAGCCGCGCATATGTTTTCGAACTGCCGATGTACCCGGTCTCAAGTAACACCCTCCCCCCTGCCGGTGGAGAGATGTTACGGGACAAATGGACAGCCAGTGGGACATGCGCTCGGGATAAAGCTAGCGAAAGAAGAGGCTGAAGAAGTAGAATGGAGGAGTTTGGAAGCCATTCTGCATGATGCGAGCCAACCGGGGTACGCGAGCCAAGAATGTCAACGAAGCGTGCATCGCAGACGAAGACTGCAGCTTCAGGAACCCGAAGGTGCTGTGCAAGAACTCCTTGTGCAAGTGCTCACTCCCACATGTGTTAACAGCAGTGATGCTCTGCCTCTTGCCTTCGAGTAATGGAAATGGCATGCTTACCATTGCGCTCATCGAGATGTTGGGCATGGAAGTGCTACTCCTTGCTGCTCGCTACACGTGTGAAAAGATGGTGGGCCAACGAGACAGTTCAAGCCACAGCAGCTGTCGAACGAAGCTCAAGCGTAAGCGAAGGCGCAACACAGACGCCTCGACTTCGCCTTCTACAACTTGCATCGTTCCCAAGGATATGCCTTTGCCGGACGCCGACAACGACGTTGTGTACTTGGCGGGGGACAATGAGAAAGGCGAGGCGCAGGAGTCGCGGCGACAGCCACGCGGCCCACATCGTGGCTCTCGCCTGCGGGATTCGTCGATGCTGCGTCGGCACACGCCTCGTTTCATCAGTCAGCGGCCTACCAAGAGTCGCAAGATCGCGGATTCATCCATGGTCCGAGACGTCGACGGTTCCTCGTGCGAAGGCGACGACCAGCTGGAGCTGCACTTGAGCGGCACGTTTCCCGCTAAGCTGGGAACCAACCCGCGCGCCACTTCGCTGCTGCGAACGTTCAGGGGACAGCGCCTGCGCAGCCGGGCACGTCGAACGACTGGTGCGGAGGTCGCCTACGATGAACGAGAAGAGGGCAGTTTTGAAGGGATGCACGGCCTGATGTTCAAGGGCGAGAAGGCACGGATTGTGAAAGAGAAACTCCAGGTCGTGGGGACCGTCGAGGTGCACGAACCAAGAAACCTCGGAGTCTCCAAACTCTCCTCCCATCGTGCCGCCCTGGACGCGCGACCTTCCACAGCCGGGGTTCATGAAATACTTGCAGCGCAGCCACTCTCTCTAGGCTCAACGAATACTGCTCGCGTGCACGACCTCAAAAGCCCGCTGAAAATTTCTTCGACAAGCATGCGACATAGCTCAAGCCATTCATTTATTGCTGATGAGAAGCTCGATACAGCCACCATCGATAGTTTATTTATTTATTTTATATACTTCAAAGGCCTCTAACAGAGGGTTTTGCGTGAGGGTGTGGGCGAATAATATAGGGTTAATAAAACAATGATTCTATGGCATTTCTAAGTTTATTCGTGTTGCAATGATGGACGACACTTGGGGGAAGATCGTTCCAGTGCCTGGCTGCTTGAGCGAAAAAGGAGTGATGGTGGGCTGTGGTGCAAGAAGGAGGTGGGTAAACGGCGTTGTGGTGACTTGGGCTCGCTGACGTACGATAGGCTGATTGAATGGGAGAGTTATGAAACGTATGATACATTTTGTGATGCAGGGACAGTCTAGAAATCTTACAGCGTAGGTCGAGGTCAGGTAGTTCTGCTGTTCCTTTAAGGTTAGTAACACTGGTATGATATGAGTAATCTGAGTGGGTGAATTTAACTGCTCGGTTTTGAACTAGCTCGAGCGATCTCCACAATCAACTCCATGCCGTCCAGAGGGCCCACGACATCGCGACGGAACTTCGACTTCCGCTCTCGTCGTGGGCGGTGCCACCAACTTGATCTGCTGGGACCCTGGTTCCCCAGATTCAAGTTCCTCAGGACTCAAATAAAGTTCTTGTCATGTCATGTCATGAACTAGCTCGATGGACTTAGGTGAATTTGGGGTGGATCCCAAATGGCGGATGCCTACTCTAGCTTTGGGCGAATTAGTGTTTTGTAGGCCAGTAATTTGACTGATGGAGGGCAAGATGTATGTTAGGGCGAAAGTAACTGAGAGCTCTGTTAGCACTGTTAACTATTTTACTTACGTGAAAAGACCAGTTTAGATCCCGTGAGATGTTAACACCGAAATATTTAATGGAACTTGGGGAAGAAACTATGGAGCCACTAGTATTATAGTCAGCAGTGGGTAAGTTTTGGCGTCTGTGAAATGATACAAATGCAGTTTTATTAGAATTTAAAGCCATGAGCCATTTGCGACACCACTCGTCGAAATTTAGTAGGTCATGCTGGAGAGTAATTCTATCTGAAAGGTTAGTAAAAGGTCGGTAGATTACACAGTCATCAGCAAAGAGGCGTATGTCAGATGAAGTAATATCGTGTAAGTCGTTGATGTAACTTAAAAAGAGAAGGGGGTCTAGAACTGCACCTTGTGGCGCACTGGAGATTACGTCAGAAAGGTGTGGGACCGTACCATTAGCTTCTACGATTTGCTAACGGTTAGGGAGGAAGTCCAATTGTAGACGAGTTGGTTAAGGCTGAATTGCGAGAGCTTTAGTAGTAGGCGGTTGTGGGGAACTTTGTCAAAGGCTTTCTCAAAGTCAATAAAAAGGGCGTCAACTGGTACACAAAACGTACACAAGCGTTCAAATCATGGATGAAAAGTGCAAGCTGAGTATCGCATGAGAGTCCCCTTTTCAATTCATGTTTATTAGGGTGAAAAAAATTAACTGGTGTAAGGAAATTAGCAATTTCTGAATGAATCATATGTTCCATTATTTTGAACCGATATGGGTTAGGGAAATGGGCCGGTAACTAGATGAACCTGCCTTTGTAACAGGAACGATCCTACCCACTTTCCAGTCGTAAGGAAGGATGCCGGATGAGAGTGATTGCTGAAAAATATGGGAAAGAATAACACTGGTGATTTCTGGTGAGTTCGTCGAAAGCAGCCTCGAGAACCGACTCTGGCATTTACGTCGTGAATGCGGACGTGGCCAAGACATCGAGCGACGTTGCATCCACTTGTATGATGCCATACGGGAAGATCCTAGTTTCGTTCACGTATACGAAGGCGACATCGAGCGACTGTGACGATACATCCCGAGAGACTGCAAGGGCACTGCTTGTCTTCCCTGATTCAGACGAAGGCTCGATTCCACCCTCTGGATCAATGTCACTGTCCTTCGTCGCTTCCAACTCGATCTCCGATCCGGTGTACCGTGTGACCGACATGGCCGACCCGCCAAGGAGCTTGTAAAACAACGTGGCGGCAGCGAACAACGACACTGGCAGCGTCGTGCTCCGTTTGCACTAACATCGTCGACGACGCAAACGGAGAGGTCTCTGTTTTGTTTTGTTCTTTTGTGGGGTTTAATGTCTCAAAACCAGTTCTGATTATGAGACGCCGTAGTGGAGGTCTCCGGAAATTTCGACCACCTGGGGTTCTTTAACGTGCACTGACATCGCACAGCACACGTGCCTCAACATTTCGCCTCCATCGAAATGCAGCCGCCGCGTTCGGGATTCGACCCTGCGACAATATAGCGGTATGCAGTTCGCTGCCACATTAACTATTAATGGCATAGGTGGAGGTTAATTCGAGGGTGACCTAATTGAATTTTTTACTTGGGCTGCAAATAAGCGCCTTCTACTTTCATAATAGAGACTTGTCCAATAAAAAGTGTTTCTGCTTGCATCAGACGTGTTTCGTCAAGCGGCTGCGGGAGAAATGAATGCACACTGATTCATTTCTGTATATGCTTCTGCTGGCCTGTATTGCGCCTCTTTTTGGTGTAGCTACATACCGTGTTATGCTCCGGACTGCGGCAGACCTGCGATGTTGTGTCTCTCTGCTCGTGACCACACCATAGTGGCCTTTGTCCTATATTTATAAATAAATAAATAAATAAATAAATAAATAAATAAATAAATAAATAAATAAATAAATAAATAAATAAATAAATAAATAAATAAATAAATAAATACGCATAGGTCAGCGCATGCCAACAACAGGCCGATATGCGGCCGGGACGCTCAGAAGTTTAAGCGTTAGGGCTGTGTAGATAAAACAAAGCAGGTAAACAAATGCGCGGTTGTTGAGGGCAAGTTAAGGGTAGTTGTTCGATAGCAAATACCAGAAAGCGCGAATAAACACAGCTTTGTAGTTGTAAACGAATCTTCCATTAAGAAAAGGAACGGCGATGTCGAATCATGCGGGGAATCATTTTGTGAGACAATTGAAAATACACGCTGCTACAGAGGGATATCGCTCATGGTGAAGGTCCCATTATTTCGGGAAGACCAAGTAGTCCTAAGGAATGTCGGGTGCTTTTGTTTCTTTTGTAGAGAGAAAGTGCTGCAGAACAAAGGAGTATTTGCACCGAAAATCCAGCGTACCAGGACACGGACAGAGAAAGGGCACACACGCGGACACACCGTCGCCAGACTAACCAATAACTTATTGAGTCATCCGAGTGCATATGCACATATCTCGTGCAATTAACCGCCATAACTATAACCAGGGGACTAAACTGCCTGATAGCGAAGCCCTGATAAAAATCGCCACTGCTTTTCTGTGATAACCACAGAAGGTTCATAAATGCAAATCTGGCCATTCTTTTTGACGCCTCAAGCAGTTCGCGCGCAATTCTTGACTCTCCTCTGCCTCGAATACTGGTCTGGAGGGAACAAACGGTCGCAGACATTACATTGTTTCACATGTAAAGCTAGATTACTCCCTGTGCCCGGCCGTACGTCGTAGGCATGTTCTTTTAAATGTTCACTTAAACACTGACCCGTCTGACCGATATAAACGTTGCCGTACGAGGTGGGGATGGAATAAACCACCCCCTCGCTACTCTGGCTAAACTGGCTAAACAGAGTATGATGACTGGTCTTGATGGCATACTTGCGCCCACCGCCTGAGATGCGGGCAAAAAAGCCAGAAAGCTTGCGGGGATCATAAAACGCCGCAACTACGCCAAACTTATGAGCACTGTTTTCAGCCTGTGAAACGTCTTCTGGAAATACGGGATAACCTCAACGTTGCTCATCTGATCTGGCGGTCGGACACGTGGTTTCATCATTTTCCTGGCCAGTGGCTTACATACCGACAGCAGAATGGACGACGGGAACGCTGATGATCCGGAGCGGTAGGTGACTCAAAGTTCTGCACTGGTCTTTCGGGAGCGGCGCCGGACACTTTGCGGAACTGACAAGTTGGGCATGCCGCGACATAAGCTTTGATATCCTTGGCCTTTTTCTTGCACCAAAACCGCTCGCATATGTTTTCGAACTACCGATTGGTCCAGTCTCCCAGTAACCCCCTACCCCCTGCCGGTGAGGAGAAGTTACAGGGCAAACGGATAGCCAGAGGGGCACGCGCTCAGGATAAAGCTAGCGAAAGAAGAAGAGGCTGAAGAAGTAGAATGGCGGAGTTTGGAAGCCATTGTGCATGATGCGAGCCAACCGTTGTGTGCGAGCCAAGAATGTCAACGAAGCGTGCATCACAGACGAAGACTGCAGCTTCAGGAACCCGAGCGTGCTGTGCAAGAACTCCTTGTGCAAGTGCTCACTCCCACATGTGTTAACAGCAGCGAAGCCCTGCCTCTTGCCTTCGAGTAATGGAAACGGCATGTTTACCATTGCGATCATCGAGACGTTGGCCGTGGCTATGCTACTCCTTGCCGCTGGCTACGCGTGTGAAAAGACGGTGGGCCAACGAGACAGTTCAAGCCGCAGCAGCTGTCGAACGAAGCTCAAGCGTAAGCGAAGGCGCAACACAGACGCCTCGACTTCGCCTTCTACAACTTGCATCGTTCCCAAGGATATGCCTTTGCCGGACGCCGACCACGACAGGGTGTACTTGGCGGGGGACATGCAGAAGGCGAGGCGCAGGAGTCGCGGCGACAGCCCCGCGGCCCACATCGTGGCTCTTGCCTGCGGGATTCGTCGATGCCGCGTCGGCACCAACCGCCTCGTTTAATCAGTCAGCGGCCTGCCAAGAGTCGCAAGATCGCGGATTCGTCCACGGTCCGAGACGTCGACGGTTCCTCGTGCGAAGGCGACGAGCAGCTGGAGATGCACCTGAGCGGCACGTTTCCCGCTAAGCCGGTAGCCGACCCGCGCGCCACTTCCCTGCGGCGAACGTTCAGGGGACAACGCCTGCGCAGCCGGGCACATCGGACAGCTGGTGCGGAGGTCGCCTACGATGAACGAGACGAGGGCAGTTTCAAAGCGATGCACGGCATAGGGTTCAAGGACGAGCAGGCACGGAGTGTCAAATTCATATACCAGGTCGTGGGGACCGTCGAGGTGCACGAACCAAGAAACCTCGGAGAGTCTCCAAACTCTGCTCCCATCGTGCCGCCCTGGACGCGAGACCTTCCGCAGCCGGAGTTCATGAAAGACTTGCAGCGCAGTCACCCTCTCGAGGCTCGGCGAATACTGCTCGCGTGCAGGTCTTCAAAAGTCCGCTGAAAATTTCTTCGACAAGCATGCGGCATAGCTCGAGCCATTCATTCATTACTGATGAGAAGCTCGATACAGCCACCATCGACAGCTTATTTATTTGTTTATGTAATATAGCTCAAAGGCCCCCAACAGAGGGCGTTTCGTGAGGGTGTAGGCGAATGATATAGCGTTAATAAAACAATGATTCTGTGCCATTTCTAAGTTTATCCGTGTTGTAATGATGGATTACACTTGGGGAAAGATCGTTCCTAGTGCCTGGCTGCTTGAGCGAAAATGGAGTGATGGTGGGCTGTGGCGCAACCAATAGGTGGGTAAACGGCCTTGTGGTGACTTGCGCGGGCTGAAGTATGATAGGCTGATTGAATGAAATAGATATAATGAAACGTATGCTACATTTTGTGATACGAGGATAGTCTAGAAATCTTACGGCGTAGGTCGAGGTTAGGTATACCTGCTATTCTTTTAAGGGTAGTAACACTGTTATTATATGAGTAATCTGGTAGACGAACTTAACATGCTCAGTTTTGAACTAGCTTGATACACTTACTTAGGTGAATTTTGGGTCCCAAATGGCGGATGCGTACTCTAGTTTTGGGCGAATTAGTGTTTTTAGGCTAGTAATGTGACTGGCGGAGGGGCAAGACGTAAGTTACGGCGAAAGTAACCGAGAGCTCTGTTAGCATTGTTGACTATTTTAGTTACGTGAAAAGACAAGTTTAGATTGTGCGAGATACCACCGAGTTATTTAATGGAACTTAGGGAAGAAATCATGGATAGAGAGAGAGAGAATAATTTATTTAACGAGTAGGTCTGTTGATTTGGCCGGGATAGGGCCAAATGCACCCCAGCCTAGGTGACGGCCTCGAGCCCTTGGACACCGGCGGCTTCCTCGGCGTGCCGGACGGCCCAGAGTTGATCGTTGAGATTGTGGCTGAGCAGGCACGCCTCCCATCGTGTACCGCGGTCACAGATTGCCATGTCTACCACGTTCCTTATAACGGGATGCTGCTGTGCTCTACCTGTGCATGCCCACAACATGTGCTACAGCGTCGCTCTGGCTCCGCACATTTTGCACGTGGCAGGCGTATAAATGTCTGGGTAGCAGAGGGAAAGGATCACCGAGTTTGGATATGTGTGTGTGTAGTTGTCTCAACGCAACCGCCTGTTTCTTGTTTAGTTTGGCGCATTGTGGTGGATGCTTTATTTATTTCAAATACCCTCAGGGTACATACGTACATTGAAGAGGGAAGGGGCAAAAAAAGTTAACAGATAATAACTGCTTGGTTACAGATACATAATATAGAACAAAATAAAATATCACGATGACACTTACAATTTCAGTTGCAAGAACAAAGGCAAAAAAAGAGATATAATGGTAAAACATAATGTGCAAAAAAGTAAACATTCGTAAGACGAAATTACAAAAACATAGCAAAAGCATACACAACAATCAAAGGTGTAATATAAACACTGGGAGATGTTAACTTGAAATGAAACTCTGAAGTGCGATTTTGAAGTTATTGGTGTTAGTTATGCTTGTGAGTGATCCAGGTAGATTGTTCCAATCTCTGGTCGTTTTGGGGAGAAATGAATGTGAAAAACCGACGGTGTTGCTGTGTGGAATGTTTACTTTTTGGCGATGGTCGATGCGAGATGAAATGTACGGCGGCGGCTGAATGAATATAGAATGTAAATATGAGTTGTGGTAGTGGATTTTATGGAAAAGACAGAGTCGAGACAGTTTTCTGCGGTGTGATAGCGGTGGAAGGTGTAGGATGTCTTTCATATTAGTAACACTTGCAGTTCTTTGGTAATTGTTTAGAATGAAACGGACTGAGCGATTTTGTATTTTTTCTAGTAATTTTAAGTGGTTCTCATATCCGGTGTCCCATACTGATGATGCATACTCAAGCTTCGGACGAATGAAAGTTGTGTACAGTAGTAGTTTTAATGATGATGGTGCTTGAGAAATCTTCCGGCGAAAGTATCCTAATGTGCCAGTGGCCTTGGTGGCTATGTGATCAAGATGAGTTTTCCATGATAGGTTACTGGTAATATGAACACCCAAGTATTTGTATGATGTTACGCATTCTAGTGGAATGTTATTAAGTGTATAAGTAGGGGGGGTCACTTCAGTACGGGAAATCCACATACTTTCACATTTTTTAATCTTTAATTCCATCCGCCATATTTGACACCACTTAGTTACGTTATTAAGATCTTCCTGAATTAGTGAAATGGCTGCGGCATCCGTTACTTTTCTATACAAGACGCAATCATCTGCAAACAGGCATATTTTCGAGGAGACGTTAGTAGGCAGGTCATCAATATAGATTAGGAATAGTAAGGGACCACGCACAGACCCCTGCGGGACACCGGAATCAACAGGGACCAATGAGGAGTTAGCGTCGTTACATATGTTCAATCTGTAGTGTTGTGTGATGTGTCTGAAAATGGTCATGCGATTCCCCCACGTCCTCTCCCGCATCGCTAGCGTGTTGGGCGGGGCGTCAGGACCATTAATATTATAGTTAGCGGTGGGTAGGTTTTGGCGTCTGTGAAATGAAGCAAGTGTACTTTTATCAGTATTTAAAACCATGAGCCATTTGCAATGCCACTCGTCGAGTTTTAGCAGGACATGCGGGAGAGTAATTGCATCTGAAATATTAGTAATACGTCGGTAGATTACACAGTCGTCAGCAAAGAGGCGGATTGATGAAATATCAGGTAAGTCATTGATGTAAATTAAAAAGGGGAGGGGCTCTAGAATTGTACCTTGTGGCACACCGGAGAAAACGTTAGAAAGGTGTGAGGGCGTACATTAGCTTCTACAAATTGCTGACGGTTAGGGAGAAAGTCCTGAGTGCAATTGTAGACAAGATGGTTAAGGCGTAATTGAGAGAGCTTTATAGTAGGCGGTTGTGGGGAACTTTGTCAAAGGTTTCTCAATGTCAATAAAAAGGGCGTCATCTGGTATATTAAGGGTACACTAGCGCTGAAGTCATGGATGAATAGTTCAAGCTGAGTATTGCATGAGAGTCCCCTTTGGAATCCATGTTGGTTAGGGTAATCAATTTAACTGAGGTAAGGAAATTAGCAATTTGTGAATGAATTATATGTTCCATTATTTTTTAACAGATGCTGGTCAGGGAAATGTGCCGGTAACTAGATGAACCTGACTTTGGAACCGGAACGATCTTACCCACTTTCAAGTCGCGAGGTACGATGCCGGATGAGAGTGATTTCTGAAAAATATGGGAAAGTATAACACTGGTGATTTCTGGTGAGTTGGTCAAAAGCAGCCTCGAGGACCGACTCTGGCATTGCAGTCATGACGGCGGTAGTGGCCAAGTCATCGAGCGACGTCGCATCCACTTGTGTGATGGCATACGGGAAGTTCCTAGTTTCGTTCACGAATATGAAGGCGACATCGACCGACAGTGACGATACATCCCGAGAGACTGCAAGGGCACTGCTTGTCTTCCTAGATTCGGACGAAGGCTCCATTCCACCCTTTGGATCAATATCACTGTCCTTCGTCTCTTCCAACTCGAGCTCTGATCTGGTGCAACTTGTGACCGACCTGGCCGACGTGCGAAGGTTGCGAAACAACGTGGCGGCGCCGAACAACGAGACTGGCGATGGCAGCGTCATGCTCTGTTTGCCGTTACCTCGACTAATATCGTCGACGACACAAACGGAGAGCTCTCTGTTGTTTTGTTGTTTTGTGAGCATTGACGTCTCAAAACCAGTTCTGATTATGACAGATGCCGTATTGGAGCTCCGGAAATTCCGACCACCTGGGGTTCTTTTACGTGCACTCACATCGCACAGTACACGGGCCTGAACATTTCGCCTTCATCGAAATGCTGGCGCCGCGGCAGGATTTTCGATCCCGTGAAAATACAGCGGAATGCAGTTCGCTGTCAAATCAACTATTAATAGTATAAGTGGAGTGTATCTTCAGACTGATCTAACTGAATTTTTTACTTGCGCTGCAAATAAGCGCCTTATACTTTCATAATAGCGATTTGTCAAATAAACAGTGTTTCTGCTCGTATCACATATGTTTGGTCAAGTGGCCACGGGAGAAATGAATGCACAGGTTTATTTCTGTATATGCTTCTTCTGGCTTGAATTGCGCCTATTTTTAGTGTAGCTACATACCGTGGTGTGTTCCGAAGTGCGGGAGCCCTGCCATGTTTTCTCTCTCTCCTTGTGACTACATTGTAGCGGCCTCTAGCCCACATTATTGATAAATAAATAAATAAATAAATAAATAAATAAATAAATAAATAAATAAATAAATAAATAAATAAAGACGCATAGGTCAGCGCATACCAAAAGCAGGCCGACCGGCGGGCGGGACGCTCACAATTTTATATGGTAGGGCTTTGTAGATGGAAACAGAGCAGGTAAAGAAATGCGAGGTTGTAGAGGGCAAGTCAAGAGTAGTTGTTCGATAGCAAATACCATAAAGCGCGAATAAGCAGAGTTTTGTAACTGTAAAGTAATCTTCGAATAAGAAATGGCACGGAGATGTCGAATTATGCGGGCCATTATTTTGTGGGACAACTGTAAGTACACACTGCCAGAGAGGCATATCGTTCATGGTGAAGGTCCCATTATTTCGCCCACCGCCTAGGATGCGGACACAAAAGCCAAAAAGCTTCCGGGGATCATAAAACACCACAACCACGCCAAACTCATGAGCACTATTTTCATCCTGTGAGGCGTCTTGTGGAAGTACGGCATAACCTCAACGTTCCTTATCTGATCTGGCGGCCGGACACGTGGTTTCATCATTTTCCTGTCCAGTGGTTTACATACCGACAGCAGAATGGACGACGGGAACGCTGATACTCCGGAGTGGTAGGTGGCTCAAAGTACTGCACTGGTCTTTCGGTAGCGGCGCCGGACACTTTGCTGAACTGACAAGTTGGGCATGCCGCAACGTAAGCTTTGACATCCTTGGCCATGTTCGTCCATCAAAAACGCTCGGAGAGTCCCGCATATGTTTTGGAACTGCCGATGTGCCCGGTCTCCCAGTAACCCCCTCCCCCCTGCCGGTGGAGAGATGCTACGGGGCAAATTGACAGCCACTGGGGCATGCGCTCAGGATAAAGCTAGCGAAAGAAGAAGAGCTTGAAGAAGTAGAATGGCGGAGTTTGGAAGCCATCGTGCATGATGCGAGCTAACCGATTTGTGCGAGCCAAGAACGTCAACGAAGCGTGCATCACAAACGAAGAGTGCACCTTCAGGAACCCGAACGTGCTGTGGAAGAACTCCTTGTGCAAATGCTCACACCCGTATGTGTTAACAGCAGGGAAGCTCTGCCTCTTGCCTTCGACTATTGGGAACGGCACGTTTACCATTGCGCTCATCGAGATGTTGGCCGTGGAAGTGCTACTCCTTGCTGCTGGCTACGCGTGTGAAAAGAGGGTGGGCCAACGAGACAGTTCAAGCCGCAGCAGCTATCGAACGAATCCCAAGCGTAAGCGCCGGCCCAACACAGACGCCTCGACTTCGTCTTCTACAAGTTGCATCGTTCCCAAGGATATGCCTTTGCCGGACGCTGACAGCGACAAGGTGTACTTGGCCGGGGACAGTCAGAAAGGCGAGGCGCAGGAGTCGCGGCGACAGCCACGCAGCCCACATCGTGGCTCTTGCCTGCGGGATTCGTCGATGGCGCGTCGGCACTCGCCTCGTTTCATCAGTCAGCGGCCTGCCAAGAGTCGCAAGATCGCGGATTCGTCCACGGTCCGAGATGTCGACGGTTCCTCGTGCGAAGACGACGAGCAGGTGGAGGTGCACTTGAGCAGCACGTTTCTCGCTACTCCGGTAGCCGACCCGCGCGCCACTTCGCTGCGTCGAACGTTCAGGGGACAACGCCTGCGCAGCCGGGCACGTCGGACGGCTGGTGCGGAGGTCGCCTACGATGAACGCGACGAGGGCAGTTTCAAAGCGATGCACGGTCTAGGGGTCAAGGACGAGCAGGCACGGAGTGTCAAAGACAAACTCCAGGTCGTGGTGACCGTCGAGGTGCACGAACCAAGAAACCTCGGAGAGCCTCCAAACTCTCCTCCCATCGTGCCGCCCTGGACGCGAGACCTTCCGCAGCCGGAGTTCATGAAAGACTTGCAGCGCAGCCACTCTCTCTAAGCTCAACGAATACTGCTCGCGTGTAGGATTCCAAAAGACTGCTGAAAATTTCTTCGACAAGCGTGTGGCATAGCTCGAGCCATTCATTCATTACTGATGAGAAGCTCGATACAGCCACATCAACAGCTTATTTATTTGTTTATTTAATATAGCTCAAAGGCCCCCAACGGAGGCCGTTTCATGAGAGTGTAGGGGAACGATATAGCGTTAATAAAACAATGATTATGTGGTATTTCTTTAAATCTATCTGTGTTGTAATGATGGATGACACCTGGGGGAAGATGGTTTCAGTCCCTGGCTGCTTGAGCGAAAAAAGGAGTGATGGTGGACTGTGGCGCACGATAGAGGTGGGTAGACGGCCTCGTGGTGACTTGTGCGGGCTTAAGTACGATAGGCTGATTGAATGGGAGTGTTATAATGAAACGTGTGATGCATTTTATGATACAAGGACAGTCTCGAAATTTACGGCGTAGGTCGAGGTTAGGTATACCTGCTATTCTTTTAAGGGTAGTAACACTGGTATTAAATGAGTAATCTGAGTACACGAACTTAACTGCTCGGTTTTGAGCTTGCTCTATACACTTATTTAGGTGAATTTGGGGTGGGTCCCAAATGGCGGATGCGTACTCTAGTTTTGGGCGAATTAGTGTTCCTTAGGCTAGTAATATGACTGACGGAGGGGTAGGACGTACGTTACGGCGAAAGTAACCGAGAGGTCTGTTAGCATTGTTGACTATTTTACTTACGTAAAAAGACCAGTTTAGATTGTGACATGTGAACACCGAGATATTTAATGGAACTTAGGAAAGAAACCATGGAACCATTAAAATTATAGTTAGCGGTGGGTAAGTTTTGGCGTCTGTGAAATGAAACAAGTGTACTTTCATCAGTATTTAAAACCATGAACCATTTGCAATGCCATTCGTCGAGATTTAGCAGGTCATTCGGGAGAGTAATTGTATCTGAAATGTCAGTAATAGGTTGGTGGATTACACAGTCGTCAGCAAAGAGGCGGATATGTTAGATGAAATATTATCGGGTAAGTCATTGATGTAAATTAAAACGAGGAGGGGGCCTAGAAGTCTACCTTGTGGCACACCGGAGAAAACGTTAGAAAATTGTGAGGGCGTATCATTAGCTTCTACAAATTGTGGATGGGTAAGGAGGAACTCCTGAATCCCATTGCAGAGGAGTTGGTGAAGGCTTAATTGAGAGAGCTTTAGTAGTAGGTGGTTGTGGGGGACGTCGTCAAAGGCTTTCTCAATGTCAATGGTAAGGGCGTGAACTGTGGTTTATTAAGGGTACACTAGCGCTTAAGTCATGGATGAATAGTGCAAGCCGAGTATGGCATGAGAGTCCCCTTTGGAATCCGTGTTGGTTAGGGTGAAAAAATTTAATTGAGGTAAGGAAATTAGCTATTTGTGAATGAATTATATGTTTCATTACTTCTGAACAGATGCTGCTTAGGGAGATGGGCCGGTAACTAGGTGAACCTTTCTTTGGAACCGGAACGATCTTACCCACTCTCGAGTCATGAAGAACGATGCCGGATGAGAGCGATGGATGAAAAATATGGGAAATAATAACATTGGTGATTTCTCGTGAGTTCGTCGAAAGCAGCTTCGAGTACCAACTCTGGCATTCCCGTCATGACTGCGCACCTGGCCAAGACATCGAGCGACGTCACATCCACTTGTGTGATGCCATACGGGAAGATCCTAGTTTCATTCACGAATATGAAGGCGACATCGACAGACTGCGACGATACGTCCCGAGAGACTGCAAGGGCTTGTCTTCTCCGATTCGGATGAAGGCTCGATTTCACCCTCTGGATAAATGTCACTGTCCTTGTCTCTTCCAACTCGAACTTCGATCCCGTGTGCCGTGTGACCGAGTTGGCCGACGCGCCAAGGTTGCAAAACAATGTGGCGGCGGGGAACAACGAGACGGGCGATGGCATCGTCGTCTTCCGTTTGCCGTTACCTCGACTAACATCGTCGGCAACGCAAACGGAGAGCTCTCTGTTGTTTTGTTGTTTTGCGGGGTTTAACGTCCCAAAGCCAGTTCTGATTATGAGAGACGCCGTAGTGGAAGTCTCCGGAAATTCCGACCACCTGGAGAACTTAGTGCTCTTTGACATGGTACAGAACACGGGCCTCCAAATTTCGCCTCCATCGAAATAGAGCCGCCGCGGCCGCGATTCGATCCCCCGACAATATAGCGGAATGCAGTTCGCTGCCACATTAAATATTAATAGCCTAAGTGGAGATTAACCTGAGAGTGACCTAACTGAATTTTTTAGTTGGGCTGCAGATAAGCGCCTTCTACTTTCAGGATAGCGATTAGTTCAATAAACAGTGTTTCGCCTAATATCACATATGTTTCGTCAATAGGCTGCGGAAGCAATGAATGCACACTGATTTATTTCTGTATATGCCGCTGCTGGCTTCTATTGCGCCTATTTTTGGTGTAGCTACATACCGTGTTATGTTCCGAACTGCGGCAGACCTGCCATGTTGTGTCTCCTTGTGACCACACTGTAGTGGCTCTTGGCCAACATATATTTATAAATAAATAAATAAATAAATAAATAAATAAATAAATAAATAAATAAATAAATGGAAACGCATAGATCAGCGCATGCCAATAACAGGCCGATTGGCGGGCGGGACGCTCGAAATTTTAAATGTTGGGGCTGTGTAGATGGAAACAACACAAGTAAACAAATGCGAGGTTGTAGATGGCAAGTTGAGAGTAGTAGTAGTAGTAGTAGTAGTAGTGGTGTTGTGGCTACAGGCGGTGTTAGCCTGGCAGATCTGGCCGGCAATTGCTCCGCCCGAGTTGAGAGTAGTTGTTCGTTAGAGAGAGAGAGAGAGAGCAAACATTTATTTTAAGGAAGTGAGGGATCTTCCTCGTAGGCTGGAGCCCTTAGTTCAGGGCCCCATTGGCTCGCGCCACTCCACGTGCTCGCTGGATCAGCCGACGCTGCTCCTGCGGTGCTGAGCTGGTCAGCGCAGTCTCCCAGGAGGAATGTGATGGTGATGGGATAGTGGAACAGCCCGGTGGACATGGGCATTCCCACGTGCAGTGATAAACTGTGGGCTCCGCTCCACACTAGGGGCAGTATGAGGGATATTGTGTGGGATGAAAGAGGTGTAGGGTGAAGAGACATGGGAAGGAATTAGTCTGTAGTTGCCGCCACACGACAGCTTCCTCCCGGGTAAGGGAATGGTGTGGTGGGGGGAAATAACGTCGGCTTTGTCTGTAATTTTCTAGAGTGTCAGCGTAGTTCAATGGTTCTGTTGGTGCGCCGTCTCGATTGGACAGCTCTTCCGATGGCGCCCGGTTTGTGAGCTCTCGGGCTACCGCATTAGCGCGTTCATTGCCATGGAGAGAGGCGTGTCCAGGTGTCCAAACGATACGCACCCTGTGTAGTAATGAGGGGTGTAAAGATGTTAGAATACGGTGTGTGTACGGTGTCACCATTCCTTGTGCTATGTTCCTGCAGGCAGTTTGCGAGTCAGTGACCACTGTCGTAGGTTCGTCCCGTGCTGGTAGGAGAGAAGCATGTACAATAGCCAGGGCGACAGCCGCCTCTTCCGCCATGGCACTGTCGTTAGTGTTAAGCGTGGCCGAAACGCTTACAGTGTCGGTGTTGTCTACTACGACAAGACACATGGCCTGTCTTTGTGGGTACCGTGCCACGTCAGTATAGAGGACTGGCGTATCAGAGGTACCATCGCCTAGAACGCGCATTAAAGCCTGAACCCTTGCACGTCTCCGGCCTTTATGACGGTCAGGATGCATATTTCGTGGAATCGGGGCCACCTGAATTTTGCTTCGAATCTCGAGTCCGAGGTTCTGGCGTTCTTGTAGCGCTTTGTTCGGCAGGGTGTATCCCAACCGGGAGAGAATATTAGTACCTTGCCGTGTTCGTTGGAGGCGTTGAATTTGATTGTTCAGGTGGCCTTCCACCAGTTCTCGGATCGTGTTGTGGACCCCAAGTCGCAATAGGAGCTGCGTTGACGCGTATTGGGGTAGTCCCAGAGCCGCCTTTAGTGCCGTGCGAAGGAGGGCGTCCATCCTGTTCGTCTCAGTTTGAGTAAGGTTGTGGTAGGGAAGGTGGTAGGTGAGTCTGCTAATCACTAGAGCTTGCACAATTCGGAGGGTGTCTTTTTCGAGAAGCCCATGTCGGCGGTTTGTAATGCGCCTTATCATGTGCGTTACTTGGGCAATTTGCTGGCGTAGTAGTTGGACAGTATATGTAGCCTTGCCGTTGTGTTGGATGTGGAGCCCTAGTATACGAAGTCTATCTACCCTTGGAATTTGGTTGCCATTCAGATGCAAATTCCAAGAAAGCGCGAATAAACAGAGTATTGTAGTTGTAAAGGAATCTTCGAATAAAGAAAGGAACGGTGATGTCGAATTATTCGGGCAATCATTTTGGTGACAACTGAAAATACACACTGATAGAGAGGCATATTGCTCATGGTGAGTTCCAATCATTTCGCGAAGACGAAGTGGACCTAAGGTTGGTTGGTTGGTTCTTGGGTACTTTGGACCTAAGGAACGACGGGTGCTTCTTCTTTTTCTTTTTTAGGGCGAAAGTGCTGCAAAAGAAAGAAGTATTTGCGCCGAAAAGCATGCATGCCAGGACACGGACAGTGAAAAGGGACACACGCAGACACACCGTCGCCAGACTAACCAACTATTTATCGAGCCACCCAAGTGTTTATACGCACTTATCTCGCGCAATGAAGCGCCATAACAGTAACCAGGAGACTAAACCACCTGATAGTCACGCCCCGACAAAAAAAAATCACAGCATATTCACGGGGTGAATGATGATGAGTGGGGCGAAGCTCCGGAAGGAATCATCGGTAAACCGTGAAACTCTTCCGTGCAATTGGCCCCACAATTAAAAGTGAAACACTTGAGTAAATGTCATCAAACTATTATAACATCTCGCATCTTTCATCATCAACTACAAGTAGCGCCATCTAGTTTTATAACATCTCGCGCATGCTACGAATCCTCACGGTTCAACTATGCGCAATGCACAAGTGAAATCTCCCACCGGCACTTCATTGCAAGTGAAGATGCAGTGCATATATATATATATATATATATATATATATATATATATATATATATATATATATATATATATATATATATATATATATATATATATATATATCATCAGCCTGTTTAGGTCCACTGCAGGACGAAGGCCTCTCCCAACGATTTCCAATCCACCCTATCCTGAGCGAGTTGGTTCCACTTTATGCCTGCAAACTTTTTAATTTCATCGCTCCATCTAATCTTTTGCCTGCCTCTGTTACGTTTTCCCTCTCTTGGTATCCATTCCGTTGCTCTTACTGTCCATCTGTTATCTTTCCTCCTCATGACATGTCCTGCCCAGGTCCACTTCTTTCTTTAATTGATATAATAATATCGGCTATTCCTGTCTGTTCTCTGATCCATTCCGCTCGTTTTTTATCTCTTAGCGTTACCCCCAACGTTTTTCTTTCCATTGCACGTTGCGTGCTCCTTAGTTTTATCTCTAGTTTTTTCGTTATCCTCCACGTTTCTGCGCCGTACGTTAGTACTGGGAGAATGCAGTGATTGAATACTTTTCGTTTTAGTGAGAGCGGTAAGTTTCCAGTCATGATTTCATAATGCCTTCCGAATGCGCTCCAGCCCAACCTTATTCTACGGAGAATTTCTTTTTCATGGTTAGGAGTTCCTGTTATTAACTGTCCCAGGTATACGTATTCGTTTACACATTGTAAGGGTTCATTGTTGATTTTAAATTTCTGTTCCTTAGCTAGGCTATTGAGCATAACTTTGGTCTTTTGCCTATTCATTCTTAATCCAATTTTAATACTTTCCCTGTTTAGGTCATCAATCATGTTTTGTAGTTCGTCTCCATCATTGCTAAATAGCACAATGTCGTCTGCGAATCTTAAATTGCTGAGATATTCTCCGTCTATTCGAATTCCCTTGTCTTCCCAGTCTAGACGTTTAAAGATTTCCTCTAAACATGCAGTGAATAGCATCGGGGATATCGTATCTCCCTGTCTCACGCCTCTCCCGATCGGGATTTCTCTGCTTTTCTCATGTAGGAGTAGTGTGGCTGTGCAATCTTTGTATATGTTGTTGATGGTTTTCACGTATATGTCAGGTACCCCTTGTCTACGTAGAGCTTCTAGAACTGCTTGTATTTCTATCGAGTCAAATGCTTTCTCGTAGTCGATAAACGCCATATAAAGAGGTTTGTTATATTCCGCGTACTTCTCAATTACTAGGTTGATAGCGTGGCTGTGGTCCATTGTCGAGTAACCTTTCCTAAAACCAGCTTGTTCTCTCGGTTGATTAAAGCCGAGTGTTTCTCTTATCCTCGTAGAAATTACTTTTGTAAAGAGCTTGTATATTACTGGGAGTAGGCTAATTGGTCTATAATTCTTTAACTCCTTTATGTCACCTTTCTTGTGGATAAGGATTATATTCGCATTTTTCCAACTGCGTGGTATATTACACGTCTTGACACATTTCGTGAAGAGCGATGCAAGTTTTTCAAGTATAATATCTCCTCCGTCTTTAATCAAGTCGGCTGTTATACCATCTTCACCAGCTGCTTTACCGCGGGACATGCCTTTGACAGCTTTTTTGACTTCGTCAGCGGTTATACATGGAATTTCATTGTCCTCCTCAGATTCTATTTCTATTAAGGTTGTATGGTCTGTCTGAGAACTGTACAGTGCAGAGTAGAAATCTTCTGCTACTTTTACTATTTCGTTGAAACTGTTGATAACGTTACCTTGTTTATCCTTTAGCGCGTGCGTTTTGTTTTGCCCTAAGTGCAGTTTCTTTTTGACCGTTTTAATGCTGGTGCCTTTCTCTACAGCTTTCTCTATTTCTCTCGTGTTAAAGTTTCTTACATCTCTTTGCCTGGCTTTATTGATCAATTTTGATAGTTCTGCGAATTCAATCTTATCTTTTGGCGAAGTTACTTTCATTTGTTGGCGTTTTTTTATTAAGTCCTCGGTAGATTGGGACAACTTACTTGTTGGTTGCTTAGTTGTTGTACCCCCGACTTCTATCGCTGTTTCAAGGATTGTTTTCGTTATGGTTTTGTTCATTTCCTCTACATCGTCACCGTTTTCGTCTAAGGCCTCGAACTTGTTGCTTAGGGCTACTTTAAATTCTTCGTTCTTGGATCTGATTACCTCTAAATTACATTTTTTTCTAGTAAATAATTTAGTTCTTGTTTTCTTTAGGTTAAGTACAATCTTTGCTCTTACTAATCTGTGATCGCTGCATTTTAACTTCCCCACTACTTCTGTGTCTTGAATTATACCTGGTTGTTCGCACATTATAAAGTCGATTTCAATCTTTGTTTCCCCGTTAGGGCTTTTCCACGTCCACTTCCTATTCTTGTGTTTCTTGAAAAACGTGTTCATTATTCGGAGTCGGTTTCTTTCGGGAAATTGTACTAGCATTTCCCCACGGTTATTCCTATGGCCGACGTCGTAGTTGCCAATCGCCTGCTCTCCACTTTGTTTTGTCCCTACTTTTGCGTTGAAATCCCCCATGACTACTGTGTATTGTGTCTGTACTTCCTTTATTGCTAATTCGATATCCTCGTAGAACTGCTCTACTTGTTCGTCGTCGTAGCTCGTTGTTGGCGCATATCCCTGGATTATCTTAAGTTTATACCGCTTATTTAGTTTTATTACGACGCATGCAACCCTTTCGTTAATGCTGTAGAATTCATCTACGTTGCCCGCTATATCTTTGTGAATTAGGAACCCCACGCCATATTCCCTCTTTTCGGGTAATCCTCTATAGCAGAGGACATGCCCATTGTTTAAGAGTCGCATTCAAGCAATGATGTACGTGTAAGCTGTCACAGGACCACAACCGCACCGAGCCCAACGCGCCGACGATAATTCGGTGAGCAGCTAGACAAACCTTTTCTCATAATGGATAGTAGAAACTGTTAGTTACTAACGCGGTTACATGTTCTCACATTATTCCGCACAAACGGAAAACCGATGCGACGCTAGACATAACCGACCGCCGGTCTCCGATAGTAGCAACTCATGAGAAGCGGAGGAAATTAGATAGATAGATAGATAGATAGATAGATAGATAGATAGATAGATAGATAGATAGATAGATAGATAGATAGATGACGAAATTAACATCACAAACGCAATAAGGAGTATACATTACTCCTTGATTACTACTTGCCGTAAGACGCAAACTGTACACTACTAACCTCCACACAAATCTTTTTAGCTGGTCGATGTAAATTTGATGACGACTTAACACTTTGAACTCGCTTCCTATAAGAATGAACATGATACTATGCATTCACCAAGAAAGTTTGCATGTGTCTGCTGGGGTGTATGATTGCGTGTTTATACTGTTATATAGATATGTGTGTATGTATCTGTGTGCCTGATACCTATCTATTTCCATTTCGTCTTCACACATCCACTCCGGCATAAGAAATTAGGGATTGCATTACTCATTACACATCACAACCGCGATTTCTTACAACCAACAATTTTTTTTTGTCATATGCGCGTACATCGCAAGGAAAAATGCGTCTGTGTACGGGACCACGTGGAAAATTTCATGAATTTCTTTTACCCTAACTCGTACAACTATCGGGCAGTGCGCGAAACTAGGCATGCGGCCGCATACCTACGCGAACGGAGAAGGGAAACGCCTCGCTAACACACGATTTCCACGCGCGCCGACCTTAGTTGCAGAGCAGTTTTAAAAACCGTGACGTTCTGGATGTCAACAGCTAGCATTTGCCCTGTCACCTGTAGAAGGCGCAGCACGTGGCAAAGGCAGTCGTCCCGCCGCATTACTAGAGGTACAGCGAGGTAAAGGGGAGAGGGAATCACTTTCCTAGCAATGGGCCCTCTATAAATAAGACGGACATTGCGATTACCAGCTGAGTCGCATTCAAGCAATGATGTACGTGTAAGCTGTCACAGGACCACAACCGCACCGAGCCCAACGCGCCGACGATAATTCGGTGAGCAGCTAGACAAACCTTTTCTCATAATGGATAGTAGAAACTGTTAGTTACTAACGCGGTTACATGTTCTCACATTATTCCGCACAAACGGAAAACCGATGCGACGCTAGACATAACCGACCGCCGGTCTCCGATAGTAGCAACTCATGAGAAGCGGAGGAAATTAGATAGATAGATAGATAGATAGATAGATAGATAGATAGATAGATAGATAGATAGATAGATAGATAGATAGATAGATGACGAAATTAACATCACAAACGCAATAAGGAGTATACATTACTCCTTGATTACTACTTGCCGTAAGACGCAAACTGTACACTACTAACCTCCACACAAATCTTTTTAGCTGGTCGATGTAAATTTGATGACGACTTAACACTTTGAACTCACTTCCTATAAGAATGAACCTGATACTATGCATTCACCAAGAAAGTTTGCGTGTGTCTGCTGGGGTGTATGATTGCGTGTTTATACTGTTATATAGATATGTGTGTATGTATCTGTGTGCCTGATACCTATCTATTTCCATTTCGTCTTCACACATCCACTCCGGCATAAGAAATTAGGGATTGCATTACTCATTACACATCACAACCGCGATTTCTTACAACCAACAATTTTTTTTTTGTCATATGCGCGTACATCGCAAGGAAAAATGCGTCTGTGTACGGGACCACGTGGAAAATTTCATGAATTTCTTTTACCCTAACTCGTACGCGGGCAGTGCGCGAAACTAGGCACGCGGCCGCATACCTGCGCGAACGGAGAAGGGAAACGCCTCGCTAACACACGATTTCCACGCGCGCCGACCTTGCTTGCAGAGCAGTTTTAAAAACCGTGACGTTCTGGATGTCAACAGTTAGCATTTGCCCTGTCACCTGTAGAAGGCGCAGCACGTGGCAAAGGCAGTCGTCCCGCCGCATTACTAGAGGTACAGCGAGGTAAAGGGGAGAGGGAATCACTTTCCTAGCAATGGGCCCTCTATAAATAAGACGGACATTGCGATTACCAGCTGAGTCGCATTCAAGCAATGATGTACGTGTAAGCTGTCACAGGACCACAACCGCACCGAGCCCAACGCGCCGACGATAATTCGGTGAGCAGCTAGACAAACCTTTTCTCATAATGGATAGTAGAAACTGTTAGTTACTAACGCGGTTACATGTTCTCACATTATTCCGCACAAACGGAAAACCGATGCGACGCTAGACATAACCGACCGCCGGTCTCCGATAGTAGCAACTCATGAGAAGCGGAGGAAATTAGATAGATAGATAGATAGATAGATAGATAGATAGATAGATAGATAGATAGATAGATAGATAGATAGATAGATAGATGACGAAATTAACATCACAAACGCAATAAGGAGTATACATTACTCCTTGATTACTACTTGCCGTAAGACGCAAACTGTACACTACTAACCTCCACACAAATCTTTTTAGCTGGTCGATGTAAATTTGATGACGACTTAACACTTTGAACTCACTTCCTATAAGAATGAACATGATACTATGCATTCACCAAGAAAGTTTGCGTGTGTCTGCTGGGGTGTATGATTGCGTGTTTATACTGTTATATAGATATGTGTGTATGTATCTGTGTGCCTGATACCTATCTATTTCCATTTCGTCTTCACACATCCACTCCGGCATAAGAAATTATGGATTGCATTACTCATTACACATCACAACCGCGATTTCTTACAACCAACAATTTTTTTTTGTCATATGCGCGTACATCGCAAGGAAAAATGCGTCTGTGTACGGGACCACGTGGAAAATTTCATGAATTTCTTTTACCCTAACTCGTACAACTATCGGGCAGTGCGCGAAACTAGGCATGCGGCCGCATACCTGCGCGAACGGAGAAGGGAAACGCCTCGCTAACACACGATTTCCACGCGCGCCGACCTTGCTTGCAGAGCAGTTTTAAAAACCGTGACGTTCTGGATGTCGCGATCAGCAAAAATAGAAGATCGCGGACATTTTGAGACCAAGTACCGTACATAATAGTAACGCAGGTAGAAGATATCGCGCATGAAAGGCTTTGAAAGAATGTACGTTTAACGAGGCGAAGCCGCTGCAACCGGGACCGTGAAGGGTCGCAGGTTCGACGCCCAATCCCCCCCCCTCTCTCTCTCTCTCTCTCTCTCTCTTTTTTTTTTTAATACTCCTCGAGATTACGTCGGTAGGGGGGCCTGGCGACGGTTGGGGTATGTGAAAGGCTTTCAGTCATTCAAATGCCGTTTACGACTCACTCGTACACCAGAACAGGAATTGGCCTCCCTGGTGAAGTACTTGGCCACCACCTCCCACACGATGTCTACAATTAAACCCACGCCCTCAGTGTCCAGCAGCTGCAGAACATCTGTCCACGGCGGCGGTCAGCTCTGGGAAGCAGCAGAGGGCGGTAACAATCACTGGACCCGGGACAGGCCGCCACTGGAAACTAAACATTGGAACGTTCAATGCAAGATCTCTCTCCAGCGAAGCTAGACTAGCAGAACTACTCGAGGAACTAGAGGGAGTTAGTTGGGACGTCATTGGCCTTAGCGAAGTTAGGAGAACAGGTGAAGCATATATATATATATATATATATATATATATATATATATATATATATATATATATATATATATATATATATATATGGGTTGCCGGTGAACGCTTCTCCAACGCGAGCAGTCGGTATTTCTCAATCAAGAAACTCGCTAGGAGAGAGAGAGATTCTTTATTTGAAAAGAAGAGAAAAGCACAGGATAGTAACTGTCTCTCGTCGAGGAGGACACCTCAACCGTCCTGTGCGGGGGATGGGGGAGGGGGACTAAAATAGAGAAAGGAAGATAAAGTAGAACTTAGAAGAGGGAGAGACGGGCGTAGGCACCATACTGTACACAGGTAAACATCAAGCTCGACACTTAAAACACTTAAAAGACACTTAAACACTTATAACAGACGCTAGCTTAAACACTTAAAACACACGCTAGTTTGTCATAGCCGCCCGGCCAACCCCGTGTCCTCGATGAAGTTGAGGAGGGCGGAAAGAGCGGAGCGGCGACGTTCAGTGCTACCAGCCGGGTGCAACAAGTCCTGTAGTGTTGAGCACGACAGGCCGTGTTTACGGTAGCTGGCACACAACTGTTCTCGAGCGAAGGCGAAGGCAGGGCAACCACACAGAAGGTGCGCGAGGGTTTCCACCTCCCCGCTGTCTATGCACGCGGGAGAGAGGGCACCACGAAGTCGATGACGGCGTTCGGCTGTCCACGCCGCGCCGGTTCGAAGGGTGAAGAGAAGCGCACGCTCGCGCCGAGTGAAACCGGTCGCGGGCAGTGGGCGTGGCGGGCAGCCATCGGCGATGCGCGAGTCAGGGTGGGATCTCGCCAGTTCCCTACGAAAATTGATGAGCGCAGAGTCGTACGAACTGGCGCAATCGGTCAGCGGGATGTCGGCAGAGTGGGCGCGCTTAGCCAGTTCGTCCGCTGCCTCGTTTCCCGCGATGCCCACGTGTGCGGGAAGCCACTGCAGGACGACGTCGCATCCGCGCTCCCGTAAAGACAGCAGACTGTGAGCGACTCGTTGGGCGAGCGGCGGGCCGCGTTCCTCCCTCGCGAGCAGGCGCAAGGCCGGTTTAGAGTCGCAGAAAATCGCTGCGCTCGTAACGGCCGGCGACTCGAGGAGGAGGTCAGCAGCCAGTTGTAGCCCGACCAGTTCCGCTGTCGTAGAGGAAGCGCAGTAGCTGAGTCGGCACTGCTTGTCCACACCGAGTTCGGGAGCTGTACAGGCAGCAGCGGCGGAGCGGTCCTGCAGCACTGACCCGTCGGAGAAGACATGGAGCCTGCCGGCGAAGTCGTCTTTCATTCGCGCCGCCGCCTCCTGCGCGATGGCACCGTGAGGTGTGTGACGCTTCGTGCTCACCCCTGGGAGGTTCACACACACACACAAATGGACACTGCGGTGGGGTGACGGCCAACGCGCACAGGTCACGGGGTCATCGACCACAATGCTATCGTACAATTCGACCATCCGCCCCACGCGCGAGTGCGGCACCTGCCGCAGTCTGTCGAGGAGGGGGCCGGCACCAGGTGCCCTATGGAGCCTCTCGCTAGGAGACGCTGCCTGCGCCAACGTTCTCTCTCGCCCTCGGCGCGTGCGTGCCTCCCGGCAGGCACGCGCCTGTCGCTACCTACTATTAGAACCCCAGGTGGTCTAAATTTCCGGAGCCCTCCACTACGGCCTTTCTCTCTATCTCTTTCACTCCCTTTCCCCCACCCCCACGGACGCTTAGCCGTGCTCCCTATATGGGCTGCAGAAATTAGCGTCCTTTCCTAACCAAACCACAATCATCTACTACTACTACTACTACTACATATATCGGGGACGCACGGCCCACGCCTTAAGGAGCTTCGCCTCTAAAATCACCACTATTTTTCTGCGATAACCACAGAGGGCTCACTAATGCAAATGTGGCCATTCTTTTTGACGCCTCGAGGAGTTCACGCGCAATTCTTGACTTCCGTCTGCCTAGCATACTGGTCTGGAAGGAAGAAACGCTCGTAATCATTACGTTCTTTCACATGTAAGGCTAGATTACCCCTTGCGCCCGGCCGTACGGCGTAAGCATGTTCTTTTAAGTGTTCATTTAAATACTGACCCGTCTGGCCCCCTCGCTGCACTGGCATTTCAATACTGACCCCCTCGCTGCACAGGCTAAACAAAGTACGGTGACTGGTCTTGGTGGCAAACTTGCGCCAACCGCCTGAGATGCGCGCACAAAAGCCAGAAAGCGTCCGGGGATCATAAAACACCACAACCACGCCAAACTTATGAGCACTGTTTTCAGCCTGTGAAGAGTCTTGTGGAAATACGGCATAACCTGAATGTTCCTTATCTGATCTGGTGGGCGGACACGTGGTTTCATCATTTTCCAGGCCAGTGGCTTACATACCGACAGCAGAATGGACGGCGGGAACACTGATGTTCCGGAGCGGCAGGTGTCTCAAAGTTCTGCACTGGTGTTTTGGGAGCGGCGCCGGACACTTTGCGGAACTGACAAGTTGGGCATGCCGCGACATAAGCTTAACGTCCTTGGGCATGTTCCTCCACCAAAACCACTCGGAGAGCCTCGCATATGTTTTCGAACTGCCGATGTGCCCGGTCTCCCAGTAACCCCCTCCCCCTGCCGGTGGAGAGATGTTACGGGGCAAATGGACAGCCAGTGGGGCATGCGCTCAGGATAAAGCTAGCGAAAGAAGAGGCTGAAGAAGTAGAATGGCGGAGTTTGGAAGCCATTGTGCATGATGCGAGCCAACCGGTGTGTGCGAGCCAAGAATGTCAACGAAGCGTGCATCACAGACGAAGAGTGCAGCTTCAGGAACCCGAACGTGCTGTGCAAAAGCTCCTTGTGCAAGTGCTCACACCCATATCTGTTCACAGCAGCGAAGCTCTGGCTCTTGCCGTCGAGTAATGGAAACTGCATGCTTACCATTGCGATCATCGTGACGTTGGTCGTGCTCGTGATACTCCATGCTGCTGGCTACGCGTGTGAAAAGACGGTGGGCCGACGAGACAGTTCAAGCCGCAGCAGCTGTCGAACGAAGCTCAAGCGTAAGCGCAGGCGCAACACAGACGCCTCGACATCGTCTTCTACAACTTGCATCGTTCCCAAGGATATGCCTTTGCCGGACGCCGAAAGCGACCGGGTGCACTTGGCGGGGGACAATGAGAAAGGCGATGCGCAGGAGTCGTGGCGACAGCCACGCGGCCCACATCGTGGCTCTTGCCCGCGGGATTCGTCGATGCCACTTCGGCACCCGCCTCGTTTCATCAGTCAGCGGCCTGCCAAGAGCCGCAAGATCGCGGATTCGTCCACGGTCCGAGACGTCGCCGGTTCCTCGTGCGAACGCTACGACCAGCTGGAGCTGCACTTGAGCGGCACGTTTCCCGCTAAACCGGTAGCCGACCCGCGCGCCACGTCGCGGCGGCGAACGTTCAGGGGACAACGCCTGCACAGCCGGGCACGTCGAACGAATGGTGCGGAGGTCGCCTACGATGAACGAGACGAGGGCAGTTTCAAAGCAATTCACGGCCTAGGGTTCAAGGACGAGCAGGCACGGAGTGTCAAAGACAAACACCAAGTCGTGGTGACCGTCGAGGTGCACGAACCAAGGAACCTCGGAGAGTCGCGAAACTCTCCTCCCATCGTGCCGCCCTGGACGCGATACTTTTCGCAGCCGGAGTTCATGAAAGACTTGCAGCGCAGTCACTCTCTCGAGGCTCGGGGAATACTGCTTTTGATCAGGACTTCAAAAATCCGCTGGAAATTTCTTCGACAAGCATGCGGCATAGCTCGAGCCTTTCATCCATTGCTGATGAGAAGCTCGATACCGCCACCATCGACAGCTTATTCATATATTTATTTACGTATTTATTCATTTATGTATTTATTATACCTCAAAGGCACCCAACAGAAGGCTTTGCACGAGAGTGTGGGCGAATTATAGCGCTAATAAAACAATGATTCAATGGCATTTCTAAATATAGACACACGGGAGCTTTTGTGCTATAGTCGGCTCCATAACGGGTGGGCCTGGTGTACAAAGGCTGGTGTTTTCTTTCAGCAGCCACAACGAAGCAGTCACAGCATGCCAGCCAGAAACCGTATTCTCCGTACCTTGCTTGGGTCTAGCGAAAGACGACGCTATAGCTTCTCCATGGCGAGCTGGGTGGAGCGTTCCTTATGATAAGGTGCGCTGAAGAAGCTGCTTTAGTTGTGGAGCAAAGCGGCTTAGCTTGCCGCGTTCGGCCTGCCTAAGTCCAAGCGACTAAAGTCTCTAAATAATTCTGCGTCTTTTGAAGTAACGAAAAGCTTTGATGTGCCGCTGGCGCATCTGATTGGTCGGCGTTGCATTTGGCAGCCATGTTCTTCCTAAAGCTGTTGAATGCTGCAGCGACGGAACGTAAAGTTTCGCGTTTCAGTAGGGACGTCTACTATCATCATATTTGATTGGAACGCGCGTGTTGACGGCCTGACGCTATGTGCGCGCGTGCTCCGCTTAACATGTTTAGGAAGTACATGGATGCCGACGCGGGCTTTGAGCCAGAGCGTGCCGGGAGAGGATGTAGTTTTCGCTACTTAAAAAGCAGAAGAAATATTTAGGGACTTTAGTCTGGCCGGCTCCCCTTCTCTGCAAAATGAACGCTGCTATCCCTCCGCCTCCATTTCTCCAATTCCCCGGTGTGCCACGCTTCTCATGGCGACAGTGGCGTCCTGTAATGCAGGCCTACATCGACGCCGCTGCCATGGACGCCACCCCGGAGCACAAGAAGGCGCTCCTGCTGAACACCTTCTTCGTCGACGCGCTGGGCGTCGACAACATCAACTGCTACTTGCCCACTGTTGACGAGGAACAGCAACCTGGTGCCGACCGGGAAACTCCCATCAACCCGCACCAGGACCCGGCGTGCGTCCGCACGCAGTTCAAGCATAGAGAAAGAAAAAGTTAAGAGAGGACACTCCGCGAAATCTGGCCTCAGGAAGTACGTCACGACCACGTAACAAACTAGTGCTCTCACCAAACGCCAGAGGACGCAAGTGCGAAAAACAAAAAGTTATCATCAATTAAACAGAATGTTTTTTACAAAATAATAATTATGCGCCTATATTTGACATGTTCTTTATACATAAAAACAATTTATTCAACGCACCTTACGTGGTTATTTTTGTTCAGCCGCACTGCCATAAGCAGCATCTACGATTTCGCGCCGAGAGTACTCGCCATACCAGCATGCGACAAGCCCAGGCATGACAGCGGTTTCGTCAACGTCGGCTGCTTCGGTGTTTTCGTGTGTGAGACAGCAGGTGAGGTACGTTTTCAAGCGAAGCTTGTTGAATTACATGTTGTTGGGCTAGTTGGGTCATTGAATCAGAAAAAGGTTACAACTGCGCGAATAAGACGCCATGTAAGAAACATAAACACGCCCACACGCGTTGCGCTTCGTGTGGGTGGGCGTTTCTGTGTTTCTTACGTGGTGTCTTATTCGCGCAGTTGTAATCTTTTTCTGGAGCTTGTGAGGACGGCGAGGTTTGCTAAAAAAAGTTTGCGGCTGTATGCGGCGGCAAGACGTGAACATTGTGCAACGTATGCAGAATCGCGTTCGGCTCGATGGAACGGAACGCCTCCGTCCCATCGTGGAACGCGTACAAGAACGCGTACAAGATTTCGCCCTAGTATAGCAAACTGGGGCACGGCGTCAAGCCGAGGCGACGCGTGCTGTGCGCTGAGCTCGGTGCGAAACATTAGGGAGTTTTCGAATAGCGTACGAAAAGCTTGCGGCGTCGCGGCGAACGCGTCGTACTCTCGCGGGCTCCCCTTAAGTGAAGCCCGCAACGCTACGCCCGCAAGCTTTGCTTTCGCTATTCGAAAACTCGAAAACTCCCTGTTGAGGAGCGGTCGCTGGGCCTCGCATGCTTCACGACGCGTTTCCCGAAGCCTCGGACCACGAATAAATCCTGGTGTGCATTTACTGACATTTTCAGACCGCGCTGATGCCACGCCGTCCGGCGGTCCAAGCTACGGCAGCTACTGCTGTGTGTCGTGGTGCTTGAACAAAGGCAGAACCCACAAGAAGCCAGGGACGAGTTTCTTCCGCATACCACGGGATGTGCGATGCTCTTCTCATTTTGGGCTTTTTATATGCTCAGCCTCTACCTTGCCTTGGAATAAAAACATTGCGGGTACTCTGCCTCTTTGATTGATATATAGATTGACCGCTTGTTCCAAAAGGAAAACAAGCGCGATGAATAAAGCCGTAGTGAAATATGATTACCTGCGTCTCTTTCTATTATGACTTAGTCGAAATAAAGATTACGTCATGACCTCAATTCGCACGCACAATTTTGAGCTAGACAAAATAGGGAATCGCTAAATCAAAACGACAAACAATAGCCTTGCCATTTGGGCGGAGAAAAGTGGTCTGAAATCATTAACTTTCGCCATAGCCAAACGTCGGTTGCGCACAGTAATCCAAAATTCGCGCCAGTGAAACCGAAACGGGAAGCGCAGGCCAGTTGCTCTCACCAAGCACCAGGTGCGCTAGAGTCGATTGGGCCGCCGGGGTCTATGGGAGTGTCCACTCTTTAACTTTTTTTTCTTTCTCTATGGTTCAAGTACTTACGTCAGCGGCCCGATGAAACCGCCGTAGATTTCATCCAAGGCAAGTCGAGCTATGCGAATTCGGAGCGGCGAGTGAGCTTTTAGCATTTGACCAGATCGTCGCGGGCATTTCATCGCCTCATCTACAACGTACGTTTTTCAAGACAGGGAAGGATTTCACAGTGCAGAAAGCACTTAGCGTTGCACGCGAAGAGGAGCGCGTCGACCGCGCATTACAACAGTTTTTCGGAGCTCACGTCGACTTCGTTTCTTCTCGTCGCGTTTTAGATGGCGTCCCGCGCGTCGGCCACGTCAGGCAATGTCCAACATGGCGGCCTTCCTCCCCGAGGTTCGCGGCAAGATGGCGCCGGCATCCTTCCTGCTGGGGGGGCCTGTTGCCTACTCGCCTGCGACATCATCGGCTCGTGTGGGTGCGCGCTTCCGCTGCGGCTCGTCGCAGCACTGGGCCAACTCCCGCGCCTGCCCTGCTTGGAGCAGCACATGCGCACGGTGCGGGAAGCGCGGGCACTTCGTTAAAGTCTGCCGGTCGTCTAGGGATCAGCCAGCTTCTCCAAGTCCTTGATCGTCGGCGGTGACGAATACAGTCTGGGTAATGCAAGGGAACGCCAAGTCTGCAAGACCTGTATTTGCGCCATTGCAACCGGTTCTACTTCCGAACGCACCGTGAGAGACGCTAGGAATAGACTTTATTGGTCGACTGTTTCAAGTTCCACCTGATTGTACGTTTGCTACCACGGTGATAGATTACTCTTCAAAATGGCCTGAAATTTGCTTTGTCCGTGAAGTTACTTCTGATGCTGGTCGTGACTTCCATTTTCAGCAGAGAAGGATTTCCTGCCTCTATAGTCACTGACAACATTCCTCAGTTGAAATACCTTCAGTTTGAAAGTTTTCTTTCAGATCGAGGCCTTAAGCACTTGTTCTCCTCCAATTATTATCCTCAGGCAAATGGGCAAATTGAAAGGTTTAATCGAATGCTGAAAGAGCACATTCTGTTAGCACAACTTAAACGAAGTCCATTGAAGACTGCCGTCACGGAATACTTAGAAACTTACAGATTTACTTCGCAGGCAGCAACCGGCATGCCTCCAGCACTTCTTCATCAGCGTCAGCCTCGCTCAGCTGTTGACATTACTAATTTTCAGTTGCCTCATCACAACCTTCATTCAATCGCTATGAAGTCCGAACTCGTGTCTTTCATAGAATTCTAAACTTGTAGTTGTCCTTTCTGAAAAGGATTGCATTTCGCGGATAACATCTCAGACACCCTTTCAGCCCCATTCGCAGCGTCCTGCTCGTCAAACTCCTTCCCCGAGTTATATGAAATTCCTCGGCTAGTAGCTACTCCTATTCATGCAGCTTCGCCATCCTCCCGGGTGGAGATGGCTTTCAGGCACCTGTTCAATGTCCGGCTGCGGTGTCCAGCCGCAACGATTCTCCTTCTTCCACTGCGCGTGTACTTGAGCCACCTGGCTTCTTAGCGGCACCTGTTCAATGTCCGGTTGTGGTTCCCACACATTCTGAGGTTATTCCGTGCCCAAAGCACATTTACGAGCCACAGGGCTTCATACAGGCACCTTATGAACACTCGAATGACGTGCCCAGTCCCAATGTAGCTTCGTCTTGTAACAATCACGGACTTGTTTCAGAGCTGATGGGCTCTCATGCATCGCGTTCTAGTTCACCGTTTCCAGATCACGCTGAAGGGCGCTTAAGCGAGTCGTCAGATTCCTTTCATTCTGCACCGCTGTCAGACATTCCTCAACGGCGTTTAACTGTGCCAGAAGGCTCCCCTTCATTATCCGGACAACCTGTGCGTCGTCGGTCTAAACGACGGCGAAAGAATCCCACCAAGTTTAAGGACTTCGTCTTGTGATTATCCTTGTCCTTAGCGCAGTGTAATGTACTTTTGTCATTTTGTTATATGCATATGATGTTCAGGCTACATTTTCTGTTGAAGTGCATTGTGTCTACTTTTACTTTCGTCTTGTCATACGTATACGATGTTGAGCCACTTTATGTTCTGTTGAAGGACATTGTATTCTACTTTTCCTGTCTTCGTGTCATATGTATGCGATGTACAGTTGCTATACTTCTTCTGTTGAACATTAAATTATACTTTGCTTGTCTTCGTGTCATCTGTATCTAATGTGCAGCTGCTACATTCGCTGTTGTAGTGCATTGTATTGTTTTTCTTTACCATGTTAAGCGCTTGGGGAATAGCGCGATGTGATAGTACTGTATAAGGATGTGCAGCCATGTGAGCTGCTATTTTCTTGTAACCATTGTCTTCCTTTTCAAACTATGGGGGGGGGGGGGGGTGATGTGATGTCGGGTTTCAGTTTAGGTTTCAGTTACGTTCTTTCCACCCCCAGGGGGTGTTGTGCAGTCTTTTATAATTCCTCACCCCCCTCAATAAGCGGCTTTCCGGCTCGGGTCCTGCTTGCATCTACATCGAAGGCCGGCCGCTCCGGCGCGCCGGTTCTTTCTCCCTAGGCGCCGGTTAACCTGACGGCCGCGCCGATAGAACAATAAGTAAAATAGTCAACAATGCTAACAGAGCTCTCGGTTACTTTCGCCGTAACTTACATCTTGCCCCTCCATTAGTCAAATTACTAGCCTACAAAACTACAGTTCGCATCCGGCATTTGCGACCCACTCCAAGTTAACCTAAGTATATCGAGCTGGTTCAAAACCAAGAAGTTACATTCATCTACTCAGATTACTCATATCACACCAGTATTACTATACCCTTAAAAGAATAGCAGATCTACCTAACCTTGACCTACGCCGTAAGATTTCTATACTGTCCCTGTACCACAAAATGTATCATACGTTTTATTATAACTCTCCCATTCAATCAGCCCGCACAAGTCACCACAAGGCCGTTTACCCACCTCCTGCTTCCGCCACAGCCCACCATCACTCCTTCTTCGCTCAAGAAAGCCATGGGCTGGAACGATCTTCTGCCAAGTGCCATTCATCATTTAAACACGAATAAATTTAGAAATGCCAAAGAATCGTTTTATTAGCCCTATATTGTTCGCCCACACCCTCATGTAAAGCCCTCTGTTGGGGGCCCTTGAGATGAGTTAAATAAATAAATAAATAAATAAATAAATAAATAAATAAATAAATAAATAAATAAACTATCGATGGCTATGCCGCGTGCTTCTCGAAGAAATTTTCAGCGGACTTATGAAGACCTGCACGCGAGCAGCATTCGCCGAGCCTCGAGAGAGTGACTGTGCTGCAAGTCATTCACGAACTCCGGCTGCGGAAGGTCTCTCGTCTAGGGCGGCACGATGGGAGGAGAGTCTGGAGACTCTCCGAGGTTTCTTGGTTCGTGCACCTCGACGGTCCCCACGACCTGGCGTTTGTCGTACACAACCCGTGCCGGCTCGTCCGTGGACCCTAGGCCGTGCCCTAGACTGCCCTCGACTCATTCATCGTAGGCGACCTCCGCACCAGCCGTCCGACGTGCGCGGCTGCGCAGGCGTTGTCCCCTGAACGTTCGCCGCAGCGACGTGGCGCGCGGGTCGGCTACGGGCGTAGCGGGAAACGTTCCGCTCAAGTGAAGCTCCAGCTGGTAGTCGCCTTCGCACGGGGAGCCGTCCACATCTCGGACTGTGGACGAATCCACGGTCTTGCGACTCTTGGCAGGTCGCTGACTGATGAAACGAGGCGGGTGCCGACGCGCCATCGACGAATCCCGCAGGAAAGAGCCACGACGGGGGCCGCGTGGCTGTCGCCGCGACTCCTGCGCCTCGCCTTTCTCATTGTCACCCGCCATGTACACCTTGTCGTTGTCGGCGTCCGGCAAAGGCATAACTTTGGGAACGATGCAAGTTGTAGAAGACGAAGTCGAGGCTTCTGTGTTGCGCCAGCGCTTACGCTTTAGCTTTGTCCGACAGCTGCTGCAGCTTGAACTGTCTCGTTGGCCCACCGTCTTTTCACACGCACAGTCAGCAGCAAGGAGTAGCACTGCCATGGCCAACACCACGATGAGCGCAATGGTGAACATGTCGTTTCCATTACTCGAAGGCAAGAGGCATAGCTTCGCTGCTAACACACATGGGTGTGAGCACTTGCACAAGGAGTTCTTCCACAGCACGTTCGGGCTCCTAGAGCTGCACTCTTCGTCTGTGATGCACGCCTCGTTGATATTCTTGGCTCGCACACACCGGTTTGCTCGCATCATGCACAATGGCTTCCAAACTGCGCCATTCTACTTCTTCAGCCTCTTCTTCTTTCGCTAGCTTTAACCTGAGCGCATGCCCCACTGCAGCTGTCCATTTTCCCCGTAACATCTCTCCACCGGCAGAGGAGAGGGGGCTACTGGGAGACCGGGCACAGCGGCAGTTCGAAAACATCTGCGAGGCTCTCCGAGCGGTTTTGGTGGAGGAACATGGCCAAGGATGTCAAAGCTTATGTTGCGGCATGCCCAACTTGTCAGTTCCGCAAAGAGTCCGGCGCCGCTCCCAAAACGCCAGTGCAGAATATTTAGCCACCTACCGCTCCGGAGAATCGCCGTTCCCGTCGTCCATTCTGCTGTCGGTATGTAAGCCACTGGCCACAAAAATGACGAAACCGCGTGTCCGACCACCAGATCAGATTATTGATTTATTTATTTTGCCGGACATTTTGCTGAACTTAGAAGTTGCGCATGTCGCCGCATAAGCTTTGACATCCTTGGGCAGGTTCCTCCACCAAAACCGCTCGGAGAGCCTCGCATATCGTTTGGAACTGCCGATGTGCCCGGTCTCCCAGTAGCCCCCTCCCCCTGCCGGTGGAGAGATGTTACGAGGTAAATAGACAGCCAGTGGGGCACGCGCTCAGGATACAGCTAGCGAAAGAAGAGGAGGCTGACGATGTGGAATGGCGGAGTTTGGAAGCCATTGTGCATGATGCGAGCCAAGAATGTCAACGAAGCGTGCATCACAAACGAAGAGTCCAGCTTCAGGAACCCGAAAATGCTGTGCAAAAACTCCTTGTGCAAGTGCTCACGCCCATATGTGTTAACAGATGCGAAGCTCTGCCTCTTGCCTTCGAGTAATGGACACGGCATGTTTACCATTGCGCTCATCGTGAAGTTGGCCGTGGAAGTGCTACTCCTTGCTACTGGCTACGCGTGTGAAGAGACGGTGGGCCAACGAGACAGTTCAAGCCGCAGAAGCTGTCGAACGAAGCTGAAGCGTAAGCGCCGGCGCAACACAGACGCCTCGACTTCGTCTTCTACAAGTTACATCGTTCCCAAAGATATGCCTTTGCCGGACGCCGACAACGACAGGGTGTACTTGGCGGGGGACAGTGAGAGAGGCGAGGCGCAGGAGTCGCGGCGACAGCCACGCGGCCCACTTCGTGGCACTTGCCTGCGGGATTCGTCGATGGCGCGTCGGCACCCGCCACGTTTCATCAGTCAGCGGCCTGCCAAGAGTCACAAGATCGCGGATTCTTCCATGGTCCGAGACGTCGTCGGTTGCTCGTGTGAAGGCGACGACCAGCTGGAGGTGCACTTGAGCAGCACTTTTCCCGCTAAGCCGGTAGCCGACCCGCGCGCGACGTCGCTGCTGCGGATGTTCAGGGGACAACGCCTGCGCAGCCGGAAACGTAGGACGGCTGGTGCGGAGGTCGCTGAAAATGAACGAGACGAGAGCAGTTTCAAAGCGATGCACAGCCTCGGGTTCAAGGACGAGCAGGCACGGAGTGTCAAAGACAAACACCAGGTCGTGGTGACCGTCGAGGGGCACGAACCAAGAAACCTCGGAGAGTCTCCACACTCTCCTCCCATTGTGCCGCCCTGGACGCGAGACCTTCCGCAGCCGGAGTTCACGAAAGACTTGCAGCGCAGTCACTCTCTCGAGGCTCAGTTAAGCCTCTGTTCGACAACGGTGATTTTGGCGTCGGCCGAACTTCTCTCTATTGACGGGGCTGCCGTTCATTGCGATGCCGCCCAAGTCACTCCAGGTGAGGCCGCTCCAAAGAAGGCGGCAACGTTTTCCAAGACACTTCCGAGAGATGATGGGGAACCGGCGAATACTGCTCGCGTGCAGGACTTCAAAAATCCGCTGGAAATATATACGGCAAGCATGCGGCATAGCTCGAGCCATTCATCCATTACTGACGAGAAGCTCGATACAGCCACCATCGACAGTTCGCCGGAAGCAGGCTCGAGGACCGACTCTGGCATTCCCGTCACGACTGCGGTCGTGGCCAAGAGATCGAGCGACGTCGCATCCACTTGCGTGATGCCATATGGGAAGAGCCTAGTTTCGTTCACGAATATGAAGGAGACATCGACCGACTGTGACGATACATCCCGAGAGTTTGCAAGGGCTGTGCTTGTCTTCTCCAATTCGGACGAAGGCTCGTTTGCACCCTCTGGATCAATGTTACTGTCCTTCGTCTCTTCCAGCTCGAGCTCCGATCCGGTTTACCGTGCGACCGACCTGGCCGACCTGACTGGAGATGGCAGCGTCGCGCTCCGTTTGCCGTTGCCTCGACTAACATCGTGGGCGGTGCAAACGGAAAGCTCTCGTGAATCAGCATCGTCGCTTACCGAGCGCGGCACTCAGGTGCATGAACTTCCTGAGTGGCCGTGTCGATTTGGCTGGCCGCTCTTTTCGAAGGCTCTAAGGAGTGACATCAGGGCTCGTGGAATCACGGATCGCCGCTGGACCGAGGACATGAAGAACTCAGTTATGCAGGGTAACAAGAACTACCTTCATCAGCACGAGAGGCGGAGTCTCCTGATCAAGTCAGCAACCACTCTAGACGAGACGCGGTGCGTGCTCTTGAAGCTGGCTGACGAAGCGCAGCCCGATGCTACGTCTTCTTCGCTGGCTTCTGAGTTCACCTGGAGCACGAGCATGTCCAGCGAGTTTACTCGGGAAGGCTGCGAGTCAACTCAAGAGCTCCGTCGGAACACCGTTTCATCAGTGAGGGACGTTCGTACGGTGTCCTCTGACAGCATGTTTGAGCAGCCGCTCAAACTGACCGAGTTGATCTTGCTGCAGCATACGGAGGTTGTCCTGATGGGCTTCATTCCCATTGACCTTCCCTGCGCTACTAACGATCAGGATGGAGCAGAGCGCCATGGTATGTCACTGGAACTTAACACCGTGTTAGATGCGGCACTTCAATTGAACACTGTCCTGGAGGACAGCGCGGTTAGGTCCATATGCGAGAAAACATGCACCACTGCGAGCGCCAACTGGAGCCAGAAGGGGAAGATAGAAAGAAAGAGACTGCGTAAACGGCAGTAAACAAGGTGACGGAATTGGGTGTTCTTGTCGCGGCACCGAAAACCTCGCAACCCGTCATTTTTCTGCCGAACTGCTCCGTGGCCATGCGCATCCGGGTGGCACAATTCGGACTGTGCATCAGGGGCAGCCGTTGCCTCCGATCACACCGCCATGATTCTCTTCGTCCTCGTTGTTCCCTAGCTTGCCCTTTTTTCCACCGAGCCCATGCATGCATCACGCACCAGTACAATATACCAATGTGAAATAAGGGAGGATGCAAATATGTATCATTTAATACGGCTAAAGTGAATTGAAGCATTATATGATGTTCCTAAAAGTACTAATTTATACTATAGTGTACGCAATTTAAATAAATAATAATGGACAAATACTGAGTATAAATAAATAATAACCAAAGCATAAAAAATAGGAATATTCACCCCCCCCCTCTCTCTCTCTCCCAGAGGCGTTCTGGTTCCCCTGCTTGTTGCCTTTGCTAGGTGCTCTTGCTGACTTATATGTGTAACGTTAGGGGGCCCTGCAATACATTTTGAATGCAGCTATAAAATGGTGCCATTTGGTCGTTTCGACTCCTCTTGTGACCACCTGAGCCAAGTATTAATGCGTTGCAAGCACCGACTACTACGACGCTTAAGCTTTTTGTTGTTCTGAGAGTACGTGCTTTAGCTTTATTTGTTCAACTCAGTACGAACAAATCGACTATTAGCGAGGAATATTTTTGCGATTGTGGAGTCAATAATACTTAAAGCGATCGATTCGACGTTCCTCGTGACATCACATGTTGAAAGAACAGCAAGCGGTTTCCAGCCGCACTTCAAGACCATATTGCGTATTCCCCTGGTGCGCACAACGCACTAATGTTTGGCTCGCGTGTTCATAGATGCCGTGCACGACTGATGTCCACCGTTTCCAGACTATAGTATGCTTCAGAAGTTCCGTGCAGCACTGTGGAGGCTACAGGCCTCTTCGGCCTATCAGGAGGGCGAACATCATGTTACGCGTGTCCTTCCGCGGCCTGTCATCTGCCAAAGGCGGGTGCCGAGTTAGCAGCGGCAGCCTTCGAAGGAGGAGGAGGATGAACTGGGGCCCGCTATTGGGCAGTAGCGGCTCGCAGGTTCGCGTCCGAACAATGGCATTTCGCCTCGCCTTGGAAGAATTCTTCGATGGCCTCGTAGCATTGGCCCTGCTGCACTGAAGTAGTGAAACAGAGTATACGTAAAAAGGCAGTGTTGCAGGGCAAGTTTAAGCGTAACGAAGTGGTGCCCTAGAAAAACGTATGCGTGACAGGGTGCAGCAGATAGTCAGGTGGGCAGATGAGATCTAGAAGATTGCAGGGATAACGTGGTCGCATTTAGCACAGGACTACACCTGGCAACAACCTTCTTTCTTTGGCAGCGTAGCCAAGGCTACGTGGGCGGAGCTTCTGCACATGTGTTAATACGCCATGCAGTTCGTTCGAGCGAGATTTTGATTTCGGTGTTGCGAGCGCATCCATCATGCGTTTTGGAGTGTGCCAGTTTCAAGTAGCCCCCCCCCCCCCCTCTCCGGCATATATGCACAGTTTTATGGTGGTATGGAACATCTATAATTGGCTAGTTATTTATAACT
The DNA here is from genome assembly GCA_013339685.2 of Hyalomma asiaticum. Taxonomy (NCBI): domain Eukaryota; kingdom Metazoa; phylum Arthropoda; class Arachnida; order Ixodida; family Ixodidae; genus Hyalomma; species Hyalomma asiaticum. Next base: position 47,239,777 of record CM023487.1, on the reverse strand, counting down.
AACTCGATGTAACCGCAATTTAGTATGCGCTGATATGCCAGCCACTCACCTAAATACGCATGCAAACGCGCACCTTGTGCACGACGGTTTGTAATGCGCTTTTTTTTTTTGAGGATCGTGTACTGCTGTGAACGGTAGAAAGGCTAGAGAATCCGTTTTGTTCGAGACAGCAGTTCTATTTTTTAAATTCTCTGGAAGCCGGAAAGGAGCTGCACAATTATAACCTCACATGCAGCAAGAAGTCATTTAATTAATTCTGTAGCATGCAGAGTAGCTGTTCTGATTTGTGTGACGCAATAAATTCAGTAACTTTCATGTGGCTCCAGTGTGAGTTGGCAGGGAACGCATCGCCGCCGACGGGTAGCTGGGTATGTTTGCCGCCGTCCCACAGATGTGCGCATTTCAAGTTTGGAAGTCCACGCGAGAGAGACGAACTCCTTGATTGGCCGTTGCGAATAGCGCAGTTCTTCAGCGAAGTGGAACGCTCTCATCGCAAAGCGCCAAATACACTTCCAACTGCAGACACGGACGTCTACGCTGTCGCACGCATTGCGCGGCGTTCATTTTCACGACATGCAGATTCTGAATAATCGTATCAGCGGCAATAAACAACCGGAAATACGAACCGTGTCTATCCAGAGTCATTTATTTTACGTACCGTTCCTAATAGCAGCATTGCATTCAAGTTCGCAGACTCGCTGAAGACTGGTGGGTCGCTGCGGTGTCGAAGTGGTTATCGTGATGAGGGACCAACTGCCGCTGGTAGCATGGATTGCACGCAGCACAACGCCGTTCCTCGAGATTGTATCCATACAACATGATACTTGGCAACACAGCACACTCTTTGCTTCATTTTCTACGATGACTTCACGCCAGCCGACGAACACTCGCTCATGCTCGCCGCGACGCGAACCTACTTGAATGGAGTGACGCCATCATTGTTTTGATGGTGAGGAAAACGTGGAACTGACAGCAGAAACCAGCAAACCAGAAACAGCAAAAAACGAAATTTGATTACGTGGCAACGTTTCTAAATTACAATGAAATAATGTTGAACATGAAAAGAAACAAAATTACGTGACATGTCTGATATTGCGCTATGTATCGTGCAAAAGTTAGCGTTCGTGAACTATCTGCGGAGGCGTAGAAAAAGTGTGCGCGCTTCGGCTCCGTAGCGTTCGCTGTGCTGGCACAGAATCGCCAGGTGTAGGTTAATCGGAGGTCTATGGGAGAGAGAGAGAGAGAGAGAGAGAGAGAGAGAAAACATTTATTTAAATGAAATTAGTTGCCTCTGCCCTGCGATGGGTGAAAACAGGCCGAGTATGGTGATGGCTGCCTTGGCGTAAGTGCAGAAGGCAGCGTCCCCTGTGGACGCTGGAGTGGTCCGTGCTCACCAATGGCACTGTACGAATGTCAATACTAATATTACCACCGCCAACCCATGCGTGTGGGTTGGCGGTGGGAATATTAGTCTCGATGATGAGAACAGCCTTTTTTATCATGTTCCTAGGTACACCACAACCGGGTGTGCAGGAGGGCGGTCAAGCCCCCCCCCCCCAACAAACACACTTTCGGACCGTTTAAGCTGAAATCAATTTTTTTCACAAGAATATTGAAGCTAGTGGTTGTGCTGTCCCTTTGGATAGCACTGGTCCATACAAGCACGCGGGTTGCGCCGTCTGTGCAGTCTGCACAGGTTTTCAGTACTTCCGAAATATCCAAACATTTTTAAAGTGTATATTGTAACTGACACTTTTCACACACAGGTAAAAAACACAAGAATCACTTCTTTATCGGCAGCCATTGCCTCCGATCACGCCGCCATAATCCTCTTCGTCCTCGTTCTCCCCCCCGCTTGCTCTTTCCTCCAGCGAGCCCCTGCCCCACACTGTCATGCATGCATTACGAACCGTTAAACTTTTCCACCGGCGGAAAGGGTTGGAAGTAGAGAGAGAGAGAGAGAGAGAGAGCAAACATTCATTTTAACAAAGTGAGGGACCTTCCTCGTAGGGTGGAGCCCTTAGTTCAGGGCCCCATTGGCTCGCGCCACTCCACGTGCTCGCTGGATCAGCCGACGCTGCTCCTGCGGCGCTGAGCTGGTCAGCGCAGTCTCCCAGGAGGAATGTGATGGTGATGGGATAGGGGAACAGCCCGGTGGACATGGGCATTCCCACGTGCAGTGATAAACTGTGGGCTCCGCTCCACAGTAGGGGCAGTATGAGGGATATTGTGTGGGATGAAAGAGGTGTAGGGTGAAGAGACATGGGAAGGGATTTAGTCTGTAGTTGCCGCCACGCGACAGCTTCCTCCCGGGAAGGGAATGGTGTGGTGGGGGGAAATAACGTCGGCTTTGTCTGTAATGTTCTAGCGTGTCAACGTAGTTCAATGGTTCTGTTGGTGCGTCGTCTCGATTGGACAGCTCTTCCGATGGCACCCGGTTTGTAAGCTCTCGGGCTACCGCATTAGCGCGTTCATTGCCATGGAGAGAGGCGTGTCCAGGTGTCCAAACGATACACACCCTGTGTAGTAATGAGGGGTGTAAAGATGTCAGAATACGGTGTGTGTACGGTGTCACCATTCCTTGTGCTATGTTCCTGCAGGCAGTTTGCGAGTCAGTGACCACTGTCGTAGGTTCGTCCCGTGCTGGTAGGAGAGAAGCATGTACAATAGCCAGGGCGACAGCCGCCTCTTCCGCCATGGCACTGTCGTTAGTGTTAAGCGTGGCCGAAACGCTTACAGTGTCGGTGTTGTCTACTACGACAAGACACATGGCCTGTCTTTGTGGGTACCGTGCCACGTCAGTATAGAGGACTGGCGTATCAGAGGTACCATCGCCTAGAACGCGCATTAAAGCCTGAACCCTTGCACGTCTCCGGCCTTTATGACGGTCAGGATGCATATTTCGTGGAATCGGGGCCACCTGAATTTTGCTTCGAATCTCGAGTCTAAGGTTCTGGCGTTCTTGTAGCGCTTTGTTCGGCAGGGTGTATCCCAACCGGGAGAGAATATCAGTACCTTGCCGTGTTCGTTGGAGGCGTTGAATTTGATTGTTCAGGTGGCCTTCCACCAGTTCTCGGATCGTGTTGTGGACCCCAAGTCGCAGTAGGAGCTGCGTTGACGCGTATTGGGGTTGGAAGGAGGGAGGTGTTGAAGAGATTAGGTACGGGTAGAACGTGCAAGTTCCCTCAAGGCTGAGTGGACACGAGAGCTAGTCCACACTGAGTTCAATAGCACACTCCTAGCACTATAACAGCTAGACTGCACAGGTAATTTGCAGCTTCTGCGAGACGGACGTCGCTCTATGCGTCAGTACGGCTCATTGTGCGTAGGGGGGGGAGGGGGCAGTGCCGCTGTCGAGTGCTTCAATGCACATAGCGTTTGATGTGGGATAGGTGTTCCGGAAAAATGTGATGCGTTCCCGGGAATCGTTGCTCGGGCGAATCTTCCAGGCGGTAAGTCATGGGGCCCTAGGCGACACACTATACACGGTAAGGACCTCGGTACCGCGGCAGAAACATCGTGGCGCGCCCCAGGAGGCGTACCGCACGTCGAACTAAGACGACGTCTCCAGGTCTATACGATGGAGGCGGACGACAGTTCGCTGCACTATAGCTGCTTAAATACGGGCACTGCCGTCAACCATGTGCTCTCTGGCCTGTACGCGGCGCTGACCAACTGTTTCCGAAGAACCAGCGGGTGAGTCCACGGCATGTCAAGCTGAGAGTCAAGAGGTATAGATGGTCGTTCGTCCGTAAACCAGTGAAAATGGGGTCGCCTGTCGCCTCACGGCATCGGGAAGAAAACGGTTCCAGTTAGCGTGTGACGCATTCACATAAGACGACAGATCATCAGTGAGACTTTGGTTAACGCGCTCAACAAGGCCGTTGTATTGCGGATTCACAGACGTAGTGGCGTGCTCTATACCTTACGATCGCAAAGCAGTCTCGAATTCCTTCGACAGAAATGAACTTCCGCAGACCGTGAGCAGGCGCTTGGTTGTGCCATGCCGCGACACAAGGTTTCTCCTTAGGAATTGAACGGCGTGTTGGGCGGTCGTGTCTGGGACCAACGACGACCACGGCGACGAGAATGTCTGTTGCCGTTTGGTCTATTCAGACTATTTCGAATGGAGCGGTAGGTGGCTCAAATTCCTGCACTGGTGTTATTGGGAGCGGCGCCGGACACTTTGCGGAACTGACAAGTTGTGCATGCCGCAACATAACCTTTGACATCCTTGGCTATGTTCCTCCACCAAAACCGCTCGGAGAGTCCCGCATATGTTTTCGAACTGCCGATGTGCCCGGTCTCCCAGAAACCCCTCTCCTTTGTCGGTGGAGAGATGCTACGGGGGAAATGGACAGCCAGTGGGGCATGCGCTCAGGATAAAGCTAGTGAAAGAAGAAAAGGCCGAAGAAGTAGAATGGCGGAGTTTGGAAGCCATCGTGCATGATGCGAGCCAACCAGTTTGTGCGAGCCAAGAATGTCAACGAAGCGTGCATCACAAACGAAGAGTGCAGCTTCAGGAACCCGAACGTGCTGTGCAAGAACTCCTTGTGCAAGTGCTCACACCCATATGTGTTAACAGCAGCGAAGCTCTGCCTCTTGCCTTCGAGTAATGGAAACGACATGTTTACCATTGCGCCCATCGTGACACTGGCCGTGGCAATGCTACTCCTTGCTGCTGGCTACGAGTGTGAAAAGACGGTGGGCCAGCGAGGCTGTTCAAGCCGCAGCCGCTGTCGAATGAAGCTCAAGCGTAAGCGCAGGCGCAACACAGATGCCTCGACTTCGTCTTCTACAAGTTGCATCGTTCCCAAGGATATGCCTTCGCTGCATGCCAACAACGACAGTGTGTACTTGGCGGAAGAGAATGAGAGAGGCAAGGCGCAGGAGTCGCGGAGACAGCCATGCGGCCCACATCGTGGCTCTTTCCAGCGGGATTCGTCGATGGCGCGTCGGCACCCGCCACGTTTCATCAGTCAGCGGTCTCCCAAGAGTCGCAAGATAGTGGATTCGTCCACGGTCCGAGACGTCGACGGTTCCTCGTGCGAAGGCGACGAACACATGGAGGTGCACTTGAGCAGCACGTTTCCCGCTAAGCCGGTAGCCGACCCGCGCGCCACTTCGCTGCGGCGAACGTTCAGGGGACAACGCCTGCGCAGCCGGGCACATCGGACGGCTGGTGCGGAGGTCGCCTACGATGAACGAGACGAGGGCAGCTTCGAAGCGATGCGCGGTCTGGGGTTCAAGGGCGAGAAGGCACGGATTGTGAAGGAGAAGCTCCAGGTCGTGGGGACCGTCGAGGTGCACGAACCAAGAAACCTCGGAGAGTCTCCAAACACTCCTCCCATCGTGCCGCCCTGGACGCGATACTTTCCGCAGCCGGAGTTCATGAAAGACTTGCAGCACAGTCACTCTCTCGAGGCTCGGTTAAGCGACAGCCTCTGTACGACAACGGGGAGTTTGGTGTCTGCCGAACTCCTCTATGTTGACTGGGCCGCTGTTCATTGCTATACCGCTTAAGAAGGGTCAAGAAGGGGAGGCCGCTCCAAAGAAGGCGCCAGCGTTTTCCAAGACATTTCCGAGCGCTGATGTTTCCCGGGAAAATGCGAATACTGGTTGCCTGCAGGACTTCGAAAATCAGCTGAAAATTTCTTCGACAAGTATGCGGCATAGATCGAGCCATTGATCCATTACTGATGAAAAGCTGGATACAACCACCATTGACAGTTTATTTATTTATTTATTTATTTATTTATTTATTTATTTATTTATTTATTTATTATACCTCAAAGGCCTCCCACAGAGGGCTTTGCATGAGTGTGTGGGCGAACAATACAGTGTTAATAAAACAATGATTCTATGGCATTTATAAATCTAGACACACGGGAGCTTTTGTGCTATAGTCGGCTCCATAGCGGGTGGGCCTACCAGGTCCACCTGCTAGGCTACAAAGACTGGTGTTTTCTTCCAGCAGCCACAGTGGAGCAGCCACAGCATGCCAGCGAGAAATCGTATTCTCCGTACCTTGCTTGGGTCTAGCGAAAGACGACGCTATAGCTTCTCCATGGCGAGCTGGGTGGAACGTTCCTTATGATAAGGTGCGCTGAAGAAGCGGCTTTAGTTGTGGAGCAAAGCGGTTTAGCTTGCCGCGTTCGGCCCGCCTAAGTCGAAGCGACTAATGTCCCTAGATATTTTTGCGTTTTAAATGCGAAGCATCTTTTAGCGGTGGCGTCCCGCGGCGTCGGCGTCCGCACTCACACTGCGCATGCGCAACTCTCCTCCTTCCCTCTCTCCAACAGCTGCGCGTTACTCTCTCCACTTCTCTCGTTCGACCTGCTTGCGCTTCTCCTGCGTTCGCTCTTCTGTCCCGCGGCGTTGGCGTCCACACCCGCACGGCGTATGCGCATCCTCCTCGCACTCCTCTCCTTGTCTCATTTCCTCTTCACTCGGCATTCCTCCTCTCCGCACGGCGCGCGTTGACTATGGAAACGCTCTTTCTTCGACGAACGCTTTACCAGCTCGCAAGGAACGAGAGCGCGCCCTCGCCCGCAAGAGACAATGCTGACGTATCTAGCGTCTGGTAGCGTCAAATCGATGCAAACGCGACTCTTAGTCAAACCGATGCAAACGCGATGTGCACCCCTAAAGTACCTAGATTTCTTCCGCTTAAGACGCAAAAATATCTAGGGAATTTATGCACCTCCAGTGCTGCTTGGCATCGCCTTACGGTCCCCTTTAGCGGGAGATGGTGTAACTTTTTTTTATATCTAGGGACTTTAGAAGCGACGAGGTTGAGCAGGATGCCCGTTCGTTGTGGAGTCGACTTGGTCCCGTTTGCTTTTGTAGAGTAAAATAGAGCGGAGTAAGGATCAGCCATAACCCACACGCCGATAAGAATTCTTCTTCTGCTTCCCACGTGAGAGCGTGATGAGGATGATGATAACGACTGATGTAGGAATACAAGTCTCACTCTTTCTTTCGGAGAGTCCACTCTGGATTGTGTACAGCCTCAGGGATATGTATGTTCTGCAATCGTAATATTTATAGTAGCGACTAAAGAAAACTAATGTTAATTCTCATCTTATGGTATATTATACTTAAGGTGAAACCTCTGAGTGATATGAAATCTTTTCAATGCCCCCTGCTGCCTCAGCAACTGACCTCTACTAGAGCGAGGTCTTGGCCAATCTCCCGTAAAGTCTATGTTCCGTTATAGAGAGGGCGAGAAGACGGAATACTCGTTCTCCCCCATAATAATAGCGGAATGCATGATTGATTGATTTGTGGGGTTTAACGTCCCAAAACCACCTCTGATTATGAGAGACGCCGTAATGGAGGTCTCCGGAAATTTCGACCACCTGGAGTTCTTTAACATGCACTGACATCGTACAGCACACGGGCCTAAACATTTCGCCTCCATCGAAATGCAGACGCCGCCACCGAGATTCGATCCCGCGAGAGCACAGCGAAATGCAGTTAGCTGCCACATTAACTATTAACAGCATAAGTGGAGGTTAACTTGAGAGTCACCTCACTGAATTTTTCACTTGGGCTGCAAGTAAGCGCCTTCTTCTTTCATAATAGCGATTTTTCCAATAAACAGTGTTTATGCTTGTATGAGAAATGTTTCTTCAAGCGGCTGCGGGAGAAATGAATGCACACTGATTCATTTCTGTATATGCTTCTGCTGGATTGTATTGCGTCTGTTAGTGGTGCAGCTACATACCGTGGTATGTTCCGGAGTGCGGCAGACGTGCCATGTTGTGTCTCTCTCCTTGTTACCACATTCTAGTGGCCTATGGCCAACTTATTGATAAATAAATAAATAAATAAATAAATAAATAAGCGTAGGTCAGCGCATGCAAAAAAGAGGCCCATCGGCGGGCAGGACGCTCAAAATTTTAAATGTTATGGCTGTGTAGATGCAAACAAAGCAGGAAAACATATGCGAGGTTGTAGAGGGCAAGTTAAGAGTAGTTGCTCGATAGCAAATACCAGAAAGCGCGAATAAACACAGCTTTGTAGTTGTAAACTAATCTTCCAATAAGAAAAGGAACGGCGATGTCGAATTATGCGGGCTATCATTTTGTGGGACAACTGAAAATACACACTGCTAAGAGGCATATTGCTCATGGCGACGCTCCCATCATTTTGCGAAGACCAAGTAGCCCTAAGGAACGTCGGGTGTTCTTGCTTTCTTTTGTAGTGATAAAGTGCTGCAAAAGAAAGAAGTATTTGCAGCGAAAATACAGCGTACCAGGACACGGACAGACAAAAGGCACACACAAAAACACACCGTCGGCAGAGTAACCAACAATTTCTTGAGTCATTCGCTTGCATTATGCACTTATTCGCGCAATTAAGCGCCATAACTATAACCAGGGGACTAACCCACCTGACAGCCAAGCCCCGAGAAAAATCGCCAGTATTTTTCTGTGATAACCACTGAAGGTTCACTAATGCAAATCTGGCCATTCTTTTTGACGCCTCAAACAGTTCGCGCGCAATTCTTGACTTCCCTCAGCCTAGAATACTGGTCTGGAGGGAACAAACGCTCGCAGACATTACATTCTTTCACATGTAAGGCTGTATTACTCCCTGTGCCCGGCCGTACGCCGCAGGCATGTTCTTAAACGTTGATTTGAACACTGACCCTTCTGGCCGATATAAACGTTACCGTACGAAGCGGAGATGGAATGAACCACCCCCTCGCTGCACTGGCTAAACAAAGTACGGTGACTGGTCTTGGTGGCAAACTTGCGCCCACTGCCTGAGATGCGGGCACAAAATCCAGAAAGCTTCCGGGGATCGTAAAACACCACAACCACGCCAAACTTATGAGCAGTGTTTTCAGCCTGTGAAGAGTCTTGTGGAAATACGGCATAACCTTAACGTCCCTTGTCTGATGTGGTGGCTGGATACGTGGTTTCATCATTTTCCTGGCGAGTGGATTACATACCGACAGCAGAACGGCCGACGGGAACGCTGATTCTCCGGAGCAGTAGGTGGCTCAAAGTTCTGCACTGGTGTTTTGTTAGCGGAGCCGGACACTTTGTGGAACTGAGAAGTTGGGCTTGCCGGAATATAAGCTTTGACATCCTTGGCCATGTTCTTTCCACCTAAACCACTCGGAGAGCCTCGCATATGTTTTCTAACTGCCGATGGGCCCAGTCTCCCAGTAACAAGGATGGTGATGTGGGCGAGTTGGAACTGATTATGCATATTGATGGTCAGCGCAAACCACGAGGACATAAAGAAGGAAGGAACAGCGCTGTGTTTTTGTTCCTTCCTTCTTTATGTCCTCGTGGTTTGCGCTGACCATCAATATGCTCCCAGTAACAACCTCCCCCCCGCCTGCCAGTGGAGAGATGTTACAGGGAAAATGATGTATAGTCTCTGATGTGTGACACACGCGGCAATCGGGACTCTTCCTGTCCGATCTTAAAGAGATATCTGCGAGTATAGGCAACACCCAACCGTAGCCTGTGGAACAGCGTCTCTTGATCTCGGCGTAGCCGGACTGGAAGACGAAAGCACACGCCGGCGTCAAGTCTGTGAAGGCGCTCTTGTCGAAGGTCAGGGTCATCCCATAGTTGCGTCATTGAGGCTTTCATGAAGCTGAAGAGCAAGACATTGACATCGTGTCGTGAGAAATTTAAGTGCATGGAAGTACACGAACCACGCCCAGCGCAACTTCAAGGCACTTTTTAATTTTTTGTGTGACAAAGGTTTACATGGCCGGCTCTAATACTGTGCTATAAAGACTACTGCGCTTGGTGCACACCCGCTTACAGGACGTGTACAGTGACTCATTGCACTTTATGATCGTCACCTCTTATACCTCCCTTTATCTCTATTTATCCCTTTTCCCCTTACCCCTGTGGTGAGTAGCAGGCCAGCGACTCAGTCTCCAGGCCGACATCTCCTCCTTTCCTCTCATTAAATGCTTTCTTCTTCTTAGGGGACAAAGAGACAGCCAGTGGGGCATGCGCTCAGGATAAAGCTAGCGAAAGAACAAGAGGCTGAAGAAGAAGAATGGCGGAGTTTGGAAGCCATTGTGCATGATGTGAGCCAACCGGTCTGCGCGAGCCAAGAATATCAGCGAAGCGTGCATCACAAACGAAGAGTGCAGCTTCAGGAACCCGAACGTGCTGTGCAAGAACTCCTTGTGCAAGTGCTCACATCCATATGTGTTAACAGCAGCGAAGCTCTGCCTGTTGCCTTCAAGTAATGGAAACGGCATGTTTACCATTGCGCTCATCGTGACGTTGGCCGTGGCAGTGCTGCTCCTTGCTGCTGGCTACACGAGTGGAAGGACGGTGTGTCAACGAAACAGTTCAAGCCGCAGCAGCTGTCGAACGAAGCTCAAACGTAAGCGCAACACAGACGCCTCGACTTCGTCTTCGACAACTTGCATCGTTCCCAAGGATGTGCCTTTGCCGGACGCCGACAACGATAGGGTGTACTTGGCGGGGGACAATGAGAGAGGCGAGGCGCAGGAGTCGCGGCGACAGCCACGCGGTTCACATCGTGGCTCTTGCCTGCGAGATTCGTCGATGCCGCATCGGCATCCGCCTCGTTTCTTCAGTCAGTGGCCTGCCAATAGTCGCAAGATAACGGATTCGTCCACAGTCCGAGACATCGACAGTTCCTCGTGCGAAGGCGACGACCAGCTGGAGATGCACTTGAGCGGCACGTTTCCCGCTAAGCCGGCAGGCGACCCACGCACGCCGTCGCTGCGGCGAACGTTGAATGGACAACGCCTGCGCAGCCGCGCAACTGGAACGACTGGTGCGAAAGTAACCTACAATGAACGAGATGAAGGCAGTTTCAAAGCGATGGACGGCCTAGGGTTCAAGGACGACCAGGCACGGAGTGTGAAAGACAAAGATCAGGTCGTGGTGACCATCGAGCGGCAGGAACCAAGAAACATCGAGGAGTCTCCAAATTCTGCTCTCATCGTGCCGCCCTGGTCGCGAGAGCTTCCGCAGCCAGAGTTCATGAAAGACTTGCAGCGCAGTCACTCTTTCGAGGCTCGGTTAAGCGACAGCCCCTGTTCCACAACGGTGAGTTTGGCGTCTGCTGAACTCCTCTATGTTGGCGGGGCTGCCGTTCATTGCGATGCCGCTCAAGTCACTCCAGGAGAGGCCACTCCGACGAAGGCGCCAACGTCTTCCGAGACATTTCCGAGCGATGATAGGGAAACGGCGAATACTGCTCGCGTGCAGCACTTCAAAAATCCGCTGCAAATTTCTTCGACAACCATGCGGCATAGCTTGAGAAATTCATCCATTACTGTTGAGAAGCTCGATACAGCCACCATCGACAGTTCGTCGAAAGCAGCCTCGAGGAACGACTCTGGAATTGCCGTCACGACTGCGGTCGTTGCCAAGACATCGAGCGACGTCGCATCCACTTCTGTGATGCCATGCGGGAAGAGCCTAGTTTCGTTCACGAATATGAAGGCGACATCGACCCACTTTGACGATACATCCCGAGAGACTGCAAGGGCTCTGCTTGTCTTCTCCGATTCGGACGAAGGCTCGTTTGCACCCTCTGGATCAATGTCACTGTCCTTCGTCTCTTCCATTTCGAGCTCCGATCCGGTGTACCGTGTGACTGACCTGGCCGACCTGACTGTAGATGGTAGCGTCGCTCTCCGTTTGCCGTTGCCTCGACTAACATCGTCGGCAACGCAAACGGAGAGGTCTCGTGAATCAGCATCATCGCTTACCGAGCGCGGCAGTCAGGTGCAGGAACTTCCTGAGTGGCCGTGTCGTTCTGGCTGGCCGCTCCTTTTGAAGGCCCGAAGGTGTGAAATCGGGGCTCGTGGAACCACGGATCGCCCCTTGACTGACGACATCAAGAACGTAGTTATGCAGGGTAACAAGAACTACCTCCATCAGCACGAGAGGCGGAGTCTCCAGATCAACTCAGCAACCGCTCTAGATGAGACGCTGTGCGTGCTCTTCAAGCTGGCTGACGATGTGCAGCCCGATGCTACGTCTTCTTCGGTGGCTCGCGAGGTCATCTGGAGCACGAGAATCTCCAGCGGATTTACGTGGAAAAGCTGCGAGTCAATACAAGAGCTCCGTGGGAACACCGTTTCATCAGTGAGGGACGTTCGTACGATGGCCTCTGACAGCAGCTTTGAGCAGCCGCTCAAACTGACCGAGTTGATCTTGCTGCAGCATCCGGAGGTTGGCCTGAGGGGCTTCTTTCGATTTGATCTTCCTAGCGCTACCAACGATTAGGATGGAGCAGAACGCCATGGCATGTCGCTGGAACCTAAGACCGTGTTAGAACTGGCACTTCAGTCGAACACTGTCCTGGAGGACAGCGCGGTTTGGCCCATATGCTAGAAAACCTGCACCACCGCGAAGGCCAACTGGAGCGAGAAGGGGAAGATAGAAAGAAAGAGACTGCGGAAACGACAGCGTAGAGGTTGACGGAATCGGATGTTCTTGTCGCGGCCCCGCAAAACTCGCAACCCGTCATTTTTCTGCCAAACTGCTCCGTGGCCATACGCCTCCGGGTGGCACGATTCGGACTGTCCATCTGGGGCAGCCGTTGCCTCCGATTCCGCCTCCATGATGCTTTTAGTCCTCGTTCTCTCCCGGCTTGCTCTTTTCTTCACCGCGCATGCCCCGCTGTCATGCATGCATTACGCACCGGTTCAATATACCAATGTGAAATAAGGGATGATGGAAATATGTAAATTTTAATACGGCTTAAGCGAATTGAATAATTATATTATTAATTGATGTTATATCGTGAGTAATTTAAATGTATTTTAATATATAAATAAATAATAAACATAGCATACACAGATAAAAATACTTGCCCCCCTCCTCCCCTCCACTCCTAAAAGCGTTCCGTTGTCCCTCCACGTTCCTTTTGCTGGGTGCTATAGCTGACTTATATGTGTAACGTTAAGCGGCCCTGCAACACTTTTCTAATGCAGCTAGAAAAGGGTGTCATTTGGTCCTTGTGACTCCCCTTGACACGTGAGCCAAATATGACTGCTTTGCAAGCACCGAGTACTACGACGCTCAAGCTTGTTGTTCTGAAAGATACGTACGTTCGCCTTATTCGTTGAACTCAGCACGAACAAATAGACTAATATTGCTGCGATTGAGCAATCACTAATAAGCGATTGATTCGACGTTCCTTGTAACATCACGTGTTGAAAGAACAGTAAGCGGTTTCCAGCCGCATTTGAAGACCATATTGCGTATTCCCCTTGTGCGCGCAGCGCACTTACTTTTGGCTCGCTTATTCACAGGAGCCGTCGACGACTGATGACCACCGTTTCCAGGCTGTAGTATGTTTCAGGAGTTCCGTGGAGCGCTGTGGAGGCTACAGGCCTCTTCGGCCAATCAGGAGGGCGAACACGCGCATGTTAAGCCTGTCCTGTCGCGGCTTGTCATCTGACAATGACGGGCGCTGAATTGGCAGCGGCAGCCTTGGAAGGAGGAGGAGGATGAACTGGGGCCCCTATTGGGCAGTAGCGGCTCGCAGACGCGTGTGCAAACAATGGCATTTCGTCTCGCTTTGGTAAAATTTTGCGCTCGATGGTCTCGTAGCCTTGGCTCTGCTGCACGGAAGTAGTGAAACAGCGTATATGTGAAAAGTAGTTTTGCAGGGCAACTTTAAGCGTAACGCAGCGGTACCCTAGAAAAAAAAATTCACAGCATATCCACGGAGTGAATGATGATGAGTGGGCGAAGCTCCGGAGGTTCCTCGTAGATCGTGCCGAGTCCGGATTAATTTAGTTAACGCGCACGCTAGGAATCCTTATGGTTCAACTACGCGCAAGTGAAATATCCCACCGGCACTTCATTGCAAGTCAAGATCCAGTGCCTATATATATATATATATATATATATATATATATGGGTGGCCGGTGAACGGTTCTCCAGCGCGAGCAGTCGGTATTTTTCAATCAAGAAACTCGCTAGAAGCGCTAGAAGACGCTGCCTGCGTCAAGCTTGTGTCTCGCGGGTGAGGGCGTGTTCTCCTTCTTTGCGAGCTGGTGGAGCATTCATCGAAGAAAGAGCGTTTCCATAGTCAACGCGCGGCTTTCGCTTTCTCTCTCTCTGTCTCTCTCTCTCTCTCACAAGACAGCAGATGGAAGAGTGAGAGAGGTAGCGCGCCGGGAGGCACGCGCCGACCGCGAGCGCGAGCCTCCCGGCGGCGCGAGGTGGCTACATACATACGACTACTACTACTACTACTACTACTACTACTACTACTACTACTACTACTACTACAGAGGAGGGAACGACCCACACCCTAAGGAGCTTCGCCCCTAAAGGTCATGCGTGACCGGGTGCGGCAGAAAGTCAGGTGTCCCCTGCGGCGTCCCCTGCGTCCCCTGCGGACACTGGAGTGGCTCGTGCGCACAAGTGGCACTATACGAATATTTTCGTTAGCGATAACGATATCCTTGTAATCAAGTTCCCACGATGCGTCCATTCAATACACTAGAGCGTGCAATAGCGTATTCATCACAACACGTCAAAGATGCTGGTGTTTGGTGTCGTAATTTTAATTAATTACTGCGCAGCAGGAAGTTCAGGGTAGTTCGCAATGAAGAAAGTCAAAAGTGAAAATTCTTCTGAAACCTCTGGGACACACGCAAGCACCCGGGCATATTGTAAATTCGCAGACCTGCAAACAAGATTGACACAGTTGTTTTAGTATATCTTTGGGTAAATGTATAATCCGCGTAATAAATATGTTGGCAATAATTACTTCATGACTTTGGCACGTGAAATACAAACATAATAATAATAATAATAATAATAATAATAATAATAATAATAATAATAATAATAATAATAATAATAATAATAATAATAATTATTATTATTATTATTATTATTATTATTATTATTATTATTATTATTATTATTATTATTATTATTATTATTATTATTAAAAGTTTAGTGCACATTAACAAGCACAAGCCTCAGCTCCTTACCAAGAGTTCCAGAATTAGCGGGAAGTACCCCGCTATGGTGTGACTCACAGTGACATTGCAAATTTTAGTACTTAAGACACCATGATTCATTTATTCACAAGCTTGAAAAGCAAAAGAACACTGCTGTAATGCTTCCTAGAGATGATGTGAGGTTCAAACCTATACGCTTACGAAGCTCTTGCAGTACGCTTCGTCGATAGGCCTCGCTGTGTAGCGTGTGAAGTCGTAGTTGGTTTCTGGTGTAGCATTTCGCGCAGCTTCAAAGCTGAAAAAAAAAGACTGAAGTTGAAGTGATTGCTGACATTCAGTCATGACATCCGTTGTTGAAATATAACTCACAATAAATTTGATACTGACACCATTTTAAATTTTTAACAGTAAGATCTGTTTGCGAATCAAAACTATTGGTGCGTGTGTCAGACGTGGAGCCTTATATGCACCACCTCGCAAGGCATGCACCGCTGTTAAGGCAGCAAAACAAATGGCTGTACGTGCTGCAGCTGCCAGGCGATTTTGGGCACAACAAAAGACCGCTGTACATCTGCTAAAACCCCTAGATATTTTCTTCCGTGTTTTAAGTAGCGAAAAGCTTTGATGTGCCGCTGGCGCGTCTGATTGGTCGGCGTTGCTTTTGGCAGCCATGTTCTTCCTAAAGCTGTTACTTGAATGCTCCAGCGAGAGAACGTGAAAGCAAGTTGCGCGTTTCAGTAGGCGTTTCCTTACGTAAGGCACGCCCATTATCATATTTGTTAGGAACGCGTATGTTGACGGTCGGACGCTATCTGCGCGCGAGTGCTCCGCTCCGCGTGTTTAGGAAGAACATGGCTGCCTTCGCGGGCTTTGAGCGAGATGGTGCCGGGAGAGGAGGAAGTTGTAGCTACTTAAAAACGTAAAAAATATCTAGGGACTTTATGTCTGTAAGAGCGAACAGAAGAAGGCTTACCCGTGTAATGGCAAATTCTACATAGTGGCTGTATGCCACAAGAGCAAGGGAAGGGCTCTTCAATATGTGTGTAGTGGGGCTCACTCTGACTGCACTCCAATAAAATGAATACTGGCGCCTTACTTCCAGAAACATATCTTCCTCGTGAGAAAACCAAACAAACAAACAAAAATCGACCATGGAGATGCCTAAGTAAATGCATTCTCTTTTGGTAGTTCATCAACACGTACCATACCAGATGCAGCCAATGCTCAGTAGCACTAGAAAGCGCCCTGAAACAGTCCATGGAGTGCTCCTAAGAGGCATTCCTCCTGGAACATGCCGTATTACTGCGTTGCGTACTTCGCAAAGACCAGAGAGTTAAAGGAGCGGTGCTGTCATGAACAATTAAATAAAAAAAATAAGGGAAAAGCTCTCCTCTTGACCCACTACTAATACTGCTGTAAGGTGATGATGTTATGAAGGACAAAGAGAAAGGTATCAATAAAAAATAAGAGAGAAAGACAAGAAAGAAGGAAAATAAATAAATAAATAAATAAATAAATAAATAAATAAATAAATAAATAAATAAATAAATAAATAAATAAATCCAAGTCTCGTGTTGTGCAGAAGGGAAGCGCCGTCCCGCGGTGGCCCTCGACTCATTATGCCGGTCCCGCTACGGTGTTCAAGTGCCTACGGTACTCGGCTGCTGTTCTTGAGGTCGCGGCATGGAATCCCAGCCACGGCGGCTGCGTTGCGACGGGGCGAAATGTTGAGGCCCGTGTAGTGCGCAACGTCAGCGCGCGTTTATAAATCTCCCAGGTGGTCGAAATTTCCGGAGCCCTCCACTGTACCATAATCATAATCATATTGTCCTTATAGGACGTAAAATTCAAGTAATCAATCAATTGGTCAATCAGTCAACTGACTCACCACACGCATCCTTGTCATCCGCCCGCTGTCACATGCTAGTGATAGCGTAAATTACAGTGACACATGATAGTTATAGAGGCGATGAAACCCTTATGCGAGCTCCACCATTTACTCGGGTTTTACAGGTGGAAGTAGCTTCAGTTTTTTCCGGTTGACAATGTCTTTTCTTCTAAGGTTAGAGAATTTTAACAGCACCGACTTGCCTATAAGGTCAGCGCGGTGACACCGTGCTGACGTGGTCGGCGCGCACTTGCTGGAGTATTCATCCGATATACTGGCGGCATTTTGCGACCTGTACTTTTTCTTTATTGCGAAATGGGCTTGCCCTTAAGGCATAGTTTATGGTGTGTTATGTGAAATGTGTATCTCTAAAACGAAAACTTCGGCCTGTACTCACCAGGCGGTAACGAGGGTCGCCAACGCAAGAATCCAGTTTGAACGGCGTTGTACCATACTGAGGCCGTCCGAGTATTCGACGTCGAGTTAAGAACACGCACTTCCCCCGCCTCTGAGCGAGAAAATAGCAAAGCTAGCTTGAAAATTTGTTAAACAGCCTTTCTTCGTGTTCTGTCTGCGTTGGAAATGAGTACAAGAAACTGGCCGTAAATGCAGCGCGTACCGAGGTTTTATTTTTTATAGTTTTGCGAACATTGTGTTTGTACGAAAACGCAGATCATTCAAAATCTTTTGTCCGTGAGCCGTTAGGGTTCTGCTAGCAGAGCTTAATGCGAGACAGCTTGCACGATTTAAGAAACAGGCGAAAATAGACAAAGCGGCGGCATTTTCTTTAGAAATCCCGCGTTATAAATACCTGGCATTAATACAACACGCGAAATTCCTTATTAAGGCTCATATCTTTCAAATGCATTGTCCCGACATCTATGTTGCAAACGAGGGACACAGCTCATAACATAGTGCACTGCTCAATATACCACTCCATGCCTTACTAACTTAGCAGCGTAGCATGGTGCTCGTCGCACAGGCTGTGATTTTTTTTCCTTCCTCACGGATAGAGGCCTCTCAGCACTGGCTCCTTATACTATAATGTCAATGCGAAAGCACTATGTGGATCATGGTTAAAAAAAATGCGCCGTCAAACGTGCGACGTAAACCCAAATGGTTCGATGTCATGGTTATGTCGAACGTCACCGCCTAAGATTATATGGAATGACGTGCTGATGGGTTTATGTGTAACACCTCTTACTCTTGACGCAATCAGTGACGTCAACTCTACACAAAGGGGCGTCCCTGCAAATAATGTAAATTCGTATCTCTAAAAAGAAAACTTCGATGAGAAAAACACGCTATATCTGGTGGGGTTGTTTGCCCTGTATTTTATTTTATTTTCTTTTTTACAGAAGACCCAATATACGACTTAAGGCCGAAAGTCAAGCAGTGTGCCAATATGACCGATTGTAAGTGACGGCACGCCCCGCCACATCGCGTAAAATCATTCCAATGGCCACGCGCATTGGTGGCATTTCAGCACGTGCAGAGTAGCTTAAGATTGGCAGACAGCGTATACGTTAAGCCGTGCGCCTGACGCACGGATTGCATATACCTGACGTAAGTGCTGTCGCATGACCCATGGCATTGCGCGGTCGCTTGCGCTCCTTTACATTTTCCTTTAAAAACGGCACGTGCCATTCAAGAGACAAGAAGAAGACTATTATGCCGGGTCACAAAGCAGCTATAATGAACTGGCAGACAGCTTGGCGAAAGCAGCTCTTGGTGGCTCGATCATTTCGATACTTCCAGCATCAGCGCTCATAAGTGCTGTCCAGGTGCAGAAACTGAGCTGTAACGCAATAACTATTCACTAATGTAGATGAATACCGAGATCTTGTATTCCCTTGTAATAGAAATGCCTTTAATTTCTGTTACCGCACGTATTCCAGAATATCTTTCGGCGTCATGTTCACGCCGTAGAAGTGCGCAAGTATCTCCTCAAGACAAATTTCGCGCCTCGGACAGTTCCCTGGCCCCTTTCAACCCTTGCCTAGTCACGTGGCAACGCTGTGGCGAGGCTCCGAGCGAGAACAGCTGCGACGCCTCCTGCGACCGGATCACGTTCCGTGACGTCGCACATGGCACATTTGTACTCCGGCGGCTCAAGGTCATTACGACGCCATGAATGGCGTTACGAAACAGAGCCTTCGCTCCAAAAGGCAATCTCCAAAAGTCGCGGGGCCGAATGCCGGCCACGTTGGCTGCATTTCGATGGAACCGAAATGTTGAGTCCCGTGTGCTGCGCGATGTTTGTGTACACGTTAAAGAACCCCTGGTGATCGAAATTTCCGGAGCCTTCCACTACGGCGACTCTCATAATGATTTCCTCGTTTTGGGACGTATGACGCCATAAATCAATCGAAAAGCCAGTCGTATCTGCATAGCTCAAGAGAGTTCCAACTCAAGAACGCTTCTTCGTCGCCTCCAAGTGCTACTCTCTCCGCTGGCGGCATCACCATGCACAGGCAGTGAGGTTGCGACACCGCCACAACCAGCCTCTCGGACGTCCGAATCTTCTCAACACTGCAGTTCACCATGCACAGTGCCGGTTTAAAGGTAATTGGTTGTTCGCGTTGGTAGCTTCACCGGTCCTCAATAGGTGGTGCCCTCAGTCCGGAAGTCCAGTGGCCTTAGCTGCTGTTCCTGTACCGTAAACCACTTAAAGCTCATCCGCCGTGTCGGAGCTTGACAGCACTGCCTTCAGTTTCCGTGTGGTGGGGTGTGCTGCGAATTGGGGCCCGATGATCCACTATGAGACGTGACAGCTTTGAAACGGCAGTGCGCGTCACGGGAGATGGGCAATGAACAATAAAATAAAGAAGAGCGGCCAACTGCAAACTACATTTCGAAGTATGTCTTGATTGATTGATTGATTGTAGTTCGGTTAGGAAAGGACGCTAATTTCTGCAGCCCATGTAGGGAGCACGGCTAAGCGTCCGTGGGGGTGGGGGGAAATGGAGTGAAAGAGATAGGAGAGAAAGGCCGTAGTGGAGGGCTCCGGAAATTTAGACCACCTGGGGTTCTTTAACGTGCACTGACAACGCACAGTACACGGGCCTCTGGCATTTTCGCCTCCATCGAAAATGCGACCGCCGCGGCCGGGATCGAAACCGCGTTTTTTGGGTGGCAGCCGAGTACCGTAACCACTAAACCACCGCGGCGGACATTGAAACGTAGCACGTTTTATAATCACGCCCCTCTCCCCCTCCACAGGTAGTCATGAAATACACATTACACGTATAGCTACGACAAGGAGTCCGATCCTCGATGGCGGATTCGTTCAATTTTTGAAGGTGCGATCAACGTCCTCGGGAATATCGCTGGAGCGCCTATACTCACATCGCAAGTATTGCTAATTTTTGGACTATTCTCTAACACCCAACTCCTGGACAATCCCCCACATTGGGTGCGAGCCACAGCCCTCTAGGCGAAGAAGAGAAAGCAAGCGAGCACAGTCTTGGCCAATCCCCTGCATTGGGTATGTGCTAACTTACAGAGGAGAAGAAGAAGACAAGAGAGCACTCGTCATTTTTCTGTACATGTTGTGGTGACTCATCTGTCAGGTTTGAATGGTTAACATGCACAATTCTACTAATTAAATTCCCTCTAAAACATCCTTTTTTTTCTCTCTATCGATTCCTTCCAATAATTTAAAATCAAAACGTAATCAAGAAATAACTCTTGGCCAATCCCCCCTGGTGGGTAAGTGCCGTAGTTCTTCAGGAGCATCATCATCATCATCAACTCGTCATTCGAATACGTGTGCCAGGTCAGTTTTAGAGACCCGCTGTCGCCGTGGCAGCCATGGCCGCTATCGCTGGTAACGTTTCGAGCAAGTCTTTGCCGGATTTACTGAACAAACGCACTGACCAGGCGAAACCCTATGTTCCGACCCTCCAGCGCGGCTCACCACAGGGGTCGACGATGCCCGCCGCTTCCTCGGCAAGGACTCCTGGTGTGAACGCTGGTGGCAACGCTGAAGTACCTCATGTCGGAGGTCCACAAAGGTAACAGTTGTGCACTTAGACAAAATTAACGTAAGTGGAAGTATCAGAAAGAATAGGTATGCGAAAAAAGTTTCGAGAATGGTATTTTGCTCTCCTCATGAGAAGGCAAAGATTTTCTGTGTGTAAACTTGGTTTGGAAAAGAAACTGAACTGCAAACATTTAAGATGAGTCTAAATCGCTATTTTCTGTGAACGTCCATCGTGGTCTACGGAAGTGACTTCGGTGTACAATGTTAGGACAATGAAAGCCATGATCTTCAAGCGTGTTTGAGTACGAAACTCCGTTTTCCCGGTTGTAATTACAGATCTGTCGTAGTACGTTCTTCCGAAACGCTTATCTTTGGCTGAAGCATTGCTATTGTCTTCGAATTTTCGGTGCCTGCCTACAGGGCCAATATGAGCATTCAGAAAAATTTGAATTCGATGTTTAGATTGTTATATCCCGGAAAGCAGGCTGGAAAACTATGGATCGTTTTCTTCCTTGCCTCGTAGTTTGTCCGTATACTCTCGTCCGCACTTGCCCCCAACAGTGCAAGGCAAACTTTATTATTGGCCAGCCGAACCAGCCGGGTCAGCACAGCTGCCGTTCTCACGACAAACACGAGGCCTACATTGGCGAATGGCTATATCGACGGTCATTTCTTGAGGTTGGGTAGCATGGGTACTGGTGTACTTACATTGAACTTTGTATTATAAAGACATCCGACGTGGCGAATCTATCTAGTTTTCCCCAACTATATCTACAACATTTTAATAAAGACTTCATAAATATTGGCGCTTACAGCTGAAATATTCAAATTTATCTGTTATATTACGGCTGCAGAAATGAACCCCAATTATACTACGAAAAGGAACAGTGTCGGCGAAGCAAGCCAAAAAAGAATTGGAACTACACAAGGAGACCAAACCTTTCTTGGTGGTTTGAAATGAACTGTGCGAGATGTACCATTGTTATTGCCGTTCAGCTATGATTTAATGCCGTAGCACATTTTTCCTCCAGGCGCTGTCACCAGACATGTTCCGTTTGGTGGCGTATCATCATACCCGATTTTAATGCCATTCATCTCAGTTTTTTAATCATTCTCTTATTCAAACTCAGAGCTATGCAGTCTCCCATCAAGGCTCCAGTGGCACCGGCGGCTGGGCTTCACCAGCCGAATTTTGTACAGTTACCGAAGGTTCAGGATGCGATGCGGGCCCCAGAGATCCCTGGAGGTCCCGGCGTCCCCGAATCTCGAAAGCGTCCCGGATCATGGAAATCTACGAGGAACTGGGAGTCTGAGGGCAAAAGCTCGCTCTTCACGGCGCCCACATTTGAACAGCAAAACCTCGTGTGGTGCCTCGTCGCAGTCCTTACGATGCTTCTGGCGGTCATGCTATTACTGGTGTACGTAAACCTCACGATTCGCCAGAGGATCGAAGCGCATTCCACGGCCACGGCGACACTCGAAGAAGAGTACGCCGAAGAGTACGATTTCCCGGTATTACACAACGGGGCCAGACTGTCGCTCGTGACGATTACCGGTGCCAAAAAGTCCACGAGTGTGCCATCGAATAGCGAACTCGACGTCATTGACACGCCTCTCAATTCCTCGGCTCCAGTGCGGTGATAAGTCAGCTCTGGCGTATAGTGCGAACGATGAATTAGATTTAGCGACTAACGCGAATATGTGGCGCAATTTTCAACGGAACGACGTGCGTGTAAAAGTGCCAGTGTCATGCTTCTGTGAAGTGAACGCCCCGACTGAGAATCGAGGCAACAGTAATGACGAGTTCGGTTTCGTTTGATGGAGAGCATTCGAGGAATCGAGTACTTAACACACGCACTTAAGTACCTACGGATGGCTTGTATTATGGTAACAATATTTTAAGGTATAAACTTTGTTGGGTCCCTTTGTCGTTTGTTTTACATTAATTTATTTATTTGGGCTACTCTAAAGCCTGAAGAGCCAATGGGAAGAAGTAAATGTATATACAGCGAATACTTGTTAGAAAAAAAAAAAACTGGGAAAAGAAATGGTCACTGCAATAATAGGAAACGTGTCAACAGCAAGGATCATTAGTGACTGTCCTGAAGGTTTTGACCTCAGCCATAGTATCACTGGAGGTGGGATGGTTGTTGAATGCATTACTAGCTTGGCAGGAAAAGATTCATTGTAGGCATTAGTTCTGTGAGAGCACACACTGATATCGCAATTGCGGTCTGGTCGAGACGACACACACGCAGTACAGAAAGGTATTAACTTGCTTGTTCATTTGGCACTTTAAACCAACTCTTGGAGCTCCTTAGAGAGAGAGAGAGAGAGAGAGAGAGAGAGAGTAAAAAGAAATCCAGATAAAACGTAACAAATACATCAAGTCGCTGCGTACTTATGCAACTACATGATTTTTTTTTCTAATTCCCAGCTATTGTCTGCATTTGCCGCAACGTTTTTCCTAGCCTGACGGCTAGGAAGAAAGAATAGGAAAACGCACCACTGTGAGCAAAGCCTGGTCGGAAAGCATATTTGCCATTAACACGATTGCTTGATTTCCCAGGCCGTTGCACGTACTCATCTTCGTTTACTTTGAGTTGTCCACGTAGTATTCTAAAAAGGACATTTTGGGCAGGCTGTTCTGCTTTCGTGTTTTTCTTTCACGTGCGCTTACACCGCAAAGTACAGCGCCTCAAGATATCGCCTCCAACGAAAAGAAGCCGCCACGGCCAGGAAGTCAGCTAATATTGATATTAATGAACAAATCGCAAAATACGATTTAGAACAGGGAATGTCGCAGGGGCCAACGTTTCGACAAGCGGACTTGTCTTCGTCAGGGCGGCAACTGCCTTCTCCAGGTTCATGTAAACGAACGCTGGAGAAAGCAGTTGCCGCCCTGACGAAGACAAGTCCGCTTGTCGAAACGTTGGCTCCCGCGACATTCCCTGTTCTAAATCGTATTTTGCGATTTGTTTATCGATTCAAGCATCCATCTTCCCCTCAGCTTCTCTTTTAGATAATATTGAAATTGTTCTTTATGAACGTACGCATTATTGTCGATGTAATAGCGAAGAGCAGACAGGTTACATTTTCTGTTATGTTTATGCTAACGTAGTGCAGTTTATTTTGACACCTGATTGACTGCACGATAGGCTGAAATTTTCTAAGAAGGGACTGATCCCGAGTTTGTCCTGTACATTATAGTTAAGGTGGAATAAATTAAACAGTCGCAGGCAAAGATATGCAGCCTCACCAATTGTCCCACTGCATAGAAAGAAAGAGAGAAAGAAAGAAAGAAAGAAAAGAAAAAAATTCCGGATAGACGAAAGGCAAGACTAGCAAATTTCGGCCGTGCCGCGGCTTTTTGAGTGCGGACGAACATCGTGCCACAGCCGCAACGTTGGTAAGGAATGTTTTTTTTTTTCGTACTCTATATCACGAAACCAAAGTGAGCGTAATACTTAGCCCTACTTTTATGCTCCGTTGTTGTCATCACAGTTTGGAACTTTATTTGCGCAAGGTTCCAGCCCCATACATGTCAGTAAAACAATACTGCCGGCTTTTCGTAATGTATGCAACTTCGCTCCTGTGCGGAATAGTGGGCGGGGACCCTGTGCTGGACCACGAAGTTCACGTAGAAGCTGCGTACTTCATAGGACCACAATTGCGCATACCTCAGTTTACCAGTAATAACATGGTTGCCTCGGAACACATAATATAATTCCTGAAGACAAGACGCGGTCGTTGGGCCCAAGCTTTTATTTTCCCCTTGGCTTTGTTTCTAGTGTTAAGCTTGCCGAAGAGCTAGAAGACCCAGGACGCTTCCGATATTGTGGAACGTACGTCGGTTTGTAAAAGAAACCGAGGCCCAAGCCCTCCTGAATGTCCAGGCAAGGTCCGAGCGCTGCCTCATGAGGTACACCAGCTGGTCCTACATGTGCTCTGTTGGAGAGAAGAGAACGTTCAGTGAAGCCAGACATCAAATGAAGCCACAAATGAACGGAGCTTGTAAAGCTCCATGAAAGACAACATGCGCATGTAGTGGCGTTGTCGTGCCACAAAAGAATTCGAACGGCCTTAACTATAGTTCAAGGGATCAAAGAACGAACCTACATAGCACCTTGTCCGCATGGAACCTCTCCCCCCCACCGCCAAAGTGAGGAACGCTACGCCTATTACGCATATGCCGATAATTCATGCAAACCTGGACATAGAACTGCAGACAAACAGATTTCTGAAGTGATCAAAGTTATTTGGATTCTTTACAAGGAGTCTTATGAAGCTGTTGTGCGCGACCACATACCAAATATCTTTGGTGCACCTTCAGCTCAAGAGATTTCTATTGTTCTACCGCTGTTTATTAAATGAAAAGTACGCCTGTATAGGTACCTTCCTATGTACACATTCGCCTACCTGTTCATCAACGCGTGCTGAAGATTTGTGTTGATGCCGTTAGATGACGCAGCCGGTCCTTGGGCACGTGCCAGAGTAACCTAGCTGCGTATACGTGCATTATAAAATGTCATTTTTCTGTAGTGATAATACGATGTGTCAGTATATTGCTTAAATGCCAATGACAGTATACAAATGGCACACCATTGAACTCATAAACCATCGTCATTATTCGTCAATGAATTCGATTACTGAAATAAGACGCATACTTACCCTGCCGGCTATAGTGAAATGACGAGTGGCGCGACATGAGTTATATGAAGATCTCAAGTAAAAATAAGAAGTAGGAGAATGCACTTGCGAGTGCGCTGCAAAAAATAATTGACCCAAAAGACAGCGTTAATCATTAGTATTGGAACACCGGTTACTATACTTACCGGGTTCGTGGCTCTAAGTTTCAAGCAGTCTGCCGCAGTTAACTTACCCTCCATTCTGGGACAAATAAACCTCAGTAAATAAACCGTTAGCACTCTGTTGATCACGCCCATCACAGAACATTCGTAAACGTACATCTTGTCACATGTTGTCGCAACTGAGAAACGCAAACGACGTACTCTTCTTATCAGATGGTTCGAAAGCGGTATGTGATTACGAGTTGAAAGGTGGCTCGCTTCTGAAGCGTTACAACAAAATGGAAGGCGGTATACGTACAAAATAGAAAGCGTGCTAACAATCGCTTGGTCTGCAGTGTATTGGTTTAGCAACTCTTGAGCATGCGCTAAATTTTGAAGCACCACACGAATGGTCAGTGTAGAGTGTGAATGTGTCTTCGCAGTCTTTACAACACAAAGTTGACACAAGGAAACACAGACGTATAACCGTTTCTTTTTTTATTGGCAACATGTGCTCACGGGTAGTTGATAGACTCAACACGAAGAGCGTTGCAGAAGCAAAAAAAGAAGAAAAAAAAACAGAAAAAAAGCAGATGTGGTGCACGGACGGGCGATCGCGCTGCGGGTGGTAGGGGAAACATAAATGCCTATTGTTGTTTCTACAGTATTTAAAATTTTCGAAAGGCACGGCAAGCGCCTTACCGCCTACGCGAGTGTAGTGAAATTAGACCAAACTTGCGCTGTCATTCATTTTTCGGTTCATTCTTATGTAAACACAGTAAGAAAAAAAAACGTTTCCACCACCAAGTCTTGAAAATCATCCAAATCGACCTAAAGTGTGTGTGTATATATATATCTTTGAAAAAGGCTGGTCTCCAGCCGTAACGTCAGAATAAATCCTATTTTTGTCACTGTGACATTCTGATTATATATATATATATATATATATATATATATATATATATATATATATATATATATATATATATATAATTTAAAATATGTCATAGTGCATTTTGCCAGAAAGTGCCCGCCTTAGCTAATAATGGTTATGTGTTGGCTGTCAGCTATAAGAATGATGCAGTAATGTAATACACGTGGGAAAAAACTACGCTTCTCCATCACTCTATCGAATGCTTCCATGAGAGTTTCCGTTGAGAAATCATCCTGCAACTTCCTGTTTTTGTCCTTATTAACGAGTTTTAAAACAAGCTATATATTTCCGCAATGCGGTATCGTACTCTATGTAGTCTAAAAACCAAAATACCGTCACAACTTTTGCCGCCTTTGCACCATGCAAGGCACAAGCTTGTTTCACATTAATTTTGGTCAGAAATTACGCACATCACTCATACGGATTTCAATGAAGTTTATTCAGAATGAACAACAAGTTGCGCTTGGCTTCCATTAGATGTCTTCAATTTGCAACTGCAGTGAACACTGATGCCGATGCCGGTGCGACACCATACAAGTGTAACCGCTGGACGACGTCGTACAAGAATGAGTGAATGCGAGTTTGTAGGAGTGTGTACGAAATTTGGGAGAGAGTGAGCTTGAGAGTTCGTGACAGGGTGAGTGAGGGGGCGAGTTCATGAGAGCTCGAGTGTATGAAAGGGTGAGCAATGGTGCGAGTGAGTGAATCAGTGAATCAATTTCCTTTGTTTAGCGCTGGAAATTCATTACAAGACTACATTACAACTAGCCCAGCTAACCACTTCGAGTACTGCACTTTCTAGTAGATTGGGCCCTTTCCTACATCCTGTCCCTCCGATCCCACTATGACTTGTCAACCTTAGTGCTGTAACATACTGTAGAGCGCGTGTTTACAGGTTTGCTCTAAACCACCGCCTTCTGCCTCCTGAAATCGAAAGACCAGAGTTCTGCCTTTCTGCTCTCCTGTCGTCTGTCTTCCTTTTTCTTTTCTTTGTTAGCGCTGGAAATGTATTACAATAAGTCTCTGACGAAGGCCTATAGGCTGCGGCCCTGCCAACTGTACGCTACCGATGCACAAAGAATTTGGCAGTATCAAACTGCTCGCTAATACTATCGATAGTTTTTCAAGCTATCGCTTCAGCCGCATCAAACCGCTTCAGCCGCATGTAGCCGAAAGAGGAACGGCTTCTAAGATCTGATTTGGTTTAGTGGTGGTTGTTTCAACATCATCATCATCATCATCCTATCTTATGTCCACTGCAGGACGAAGGCCTCTCCCAATCCTCTCCATTCTTGCCTGTCCTGCGCGAGCTGATTCCATTTGACGCCTGCGAATTTCTTGATTTCGTCCCCCCATCTTACTCTCTGTCGCCCGCGGCTACGTACGCCCGTTTGAAAACGCGTAGAAGGCGAGCTCCTTGGTGCCGAGTTAACATCTGGATCGATGGAGCGCCCTGATAAAAAAGGCATGCCTGTTTGTGAAGTTTGCTCTAGAGATCTTCATAATTTTCAGTGCGCTCCTCCTGGAACACGTTTACATATGCACTTTCCAACGTATTAGCTTGCAGGGAAATTTGTGGACACTTTCGGAAAACCTTGGAGGGAAAATTTCCTAAAATAGTGAAGTTCCCGCATTACGAATGGGGAATTTCGCTATCCTAGCGTGGAATATCTAACAGAATATCGTGCGGGAGAACGAAAGGAAACGTTTTCCGAGCCACGACACCTGTTTGGGTGCCGCCGAGGACGTCTGTCACTTCAGGATATTCCGGAGCACCTTCTTCAGAACCGCCAGGAGAAACACCACGTGGTACTTCACCCGGAGTTCCCGGTTTGGGCAGTGGTCTGTACGAGTGCACTGGTATCGCAAGCAGAGTTGAGGCCGTCGTGGACGCCTCTGCGAACGGCAAGGAAAGGCGTTGATTTATTTCTGGGGATTTACGTCCCAAAACCACGATATCATTATCAGAGACGCCGTAGTGGAGGGCTCCGGAAATTTCGACCACCTCGGGTTCTTTGACGTGCGCTGACATCGCACAGCACACGGGCCACGACAATTTTTGCTCCATCGAAATGCAGCCGCCGCAGCCGGGAGATTCGATCCCGCTACCTTCGGATCGGCAGCCGAGTGTCATAGCTACTAGACCACCATGGAGAGGGTAAGGAAGGGCGTCAGTTCACCACAATGCGTTGGATGGTCAGTTGGTACAAGGATCGATCATCATTTTTAGTGCAAAACAGGGAGCACGAGAAAGACAGGACAAGAAGCTAAAAAAGTACAAATATCCGAATCTTTCACTTTAATAATAACACGAAAGGGGGGGGGGGGGCTATGGGCCAAAAGCACGATATGATTATGAGTCAAAGCCCCATGGTGGACGACTCCGGAGTAATTTTGCCTACCTGGAGTACTTGAAGGTGCACCTGCATCTAAGCACACGGGTGCTTTCTTTTGCATTTAGCCCCCATCGAAATGAGGCCACGGTGGCCGCGATTCGATCCCGGGAGCTCAAGCTTCGCAATGCACCACCTATAGCCGCTACGTTAGAGCGGCAGGTTGATGTTCCTCTTTGGCCAGCGGCCTTTATAGTCGACTATATACAAGAAAATAGAAATACAACGAGGAATGCTTTTAAAAGAAGTGGGTGAGGGCACTGACCTTCCCGCCAGCGGTTAATCCAAAACATTGACTTTTTCACATCATTTGTGTATCATGCAAACAATTCACTTCAGCACATGCTGGTGAACCGCGAAGAAACAAAGGCTACTAGAGCACTCGTAAAGTTTAAAAGAAAAAGCCAACACGCACCTAGAATTTCATTGTCGAAAGTGTGATTGCACGCCCTGTTTTGATAATACCATCGCCATGTTAAACCACGATAACAGAACTTCTAGGGAAATCGTAGAGGCTTCTTTGCCTTTCACAGCGCGAAGAAGATTGTGTTAGTCGTCCTTCCATTTCATTATCAGACAAGGAAATATGGCTATTGTACGCTTTTTTGTAATTATTGATCATTTTAATTGGCTTTGTTATTTTCACAGTTGTAACACAAGTAGTTCATGCGCAGTTCTGTTGGGATAAAAGGTCTGAGTGTCCTGTTAATAAAACCAGTTTGTTATAAAGCGCTCGTATTGTGTTTTTCTTTGCTTTGTCCCAGTGTTTATTCCCGCTTAACCAGTATGGGTCGTTTCCCACTAGGTCAGCTAACTGTGTTGCTTCACTTCAGTAATTCGCCACATGCAGATATGCGCTTATATTGTATAAGTTCTCCATGATGGGCCCATGCGTGGCGCTTAAAGTGAGCATCAAGTTCTCGTTGTCGAGGGCAGTTGTTCAGGAGCTCAAAAGTGTTAAGGCCTATGTGCTCGGCGATGTCAGTGCACGTTAAAGAACCCCAGGTGGTCGGAATTTCCGGAGACCTCCACTACGACGTCTCTCATAACCAGAGCTGGTTTTCGGGACGCTAAACCCCATAAATCAATCAGGTGCTCAAAAGACCAGTAAGACTAAACGCTTACCTGTTCCCGTCTTCGTGTTTTAAAATATCTAGCAAATCGAATTTGTTTATTTGGTACTGCAAATACCGTGATGAATCATGACAAGGAGCCCATGCTCATGGTTATTGTTCCCGCAACATAAGCGTGAGGACAAATATAGATTATCCCCAATACGCAGAGAATTACTAAAACGACGACAGTATTGCCAGCTGTAATGTTGAAGTAACACAAAATAATAAATTTTCGCATAAGCAGGCTTATGGATAAGGCTGCATTGTCATGAACAGTTAATGTTACAGGCACTACAGCATCCGAATTAAAACATATATCCCCTGTATATGTTCGGTTTACAATAAAATATATCATTATATGTGCCTACACAGAGTATCATACACGAATGTGTATAAGGCCAGTCCCCCAAAGGCCACGAAGCCTTTGTGTGACTACAAGATAGGTCTTAAGCTGCCACACAAGCGTTCAGACAGGGATATATATGGCAGTACGCGGAAATTCATACATGTAAAATAAGATTCCCCATAGAGGTAATATACAAGTCCGATAAATATTCGGTTTACAGAGGCAGAAATTAGCACTTAAGCCTACATATAAGAACATATACGACTGTATGCGAAGCCAGTTCACCTAAGGCCATATATTGCCATATAAGCCTGCAGTTCGGCTTCGTGTAGCTGTGTAATATTATAAGTGTGCGCATATACGCACGTGCGAACGTGGAAAAGCTGTTCTAGATATCTTGTCCAAGAAATACTAAGCTCTTTCTGCGTTTGTTCTTTCAGTGACACTTGCCGGTTGTTTTTTAATTATTTACCGCTGAAGGATCAACAACACAGTCTTCGATCTTCCTACTCTAGGCCACAGATGTAGAGGACAATGTAACATATTGGGCTTGTTGCCAGAACCCTATGTTAGATAAAGACGCATTTCAACGGAGACAGGAGACTAGGAAACATTAATGAGACCCACACTAAGAGGTAAAAAAATAAGCAAACAAAGCTCACCGATGGACGAGGTGATAACGAACGTCAGCAGCAAGGTCATGATCACCAACAGGATTAGCAACAGGATGACTGTGGCCTTGGTCCGGTTCTTGACACCCTCCTCGTCGATGGCGCTACACCGGGACCGAGTACTTAATAAGGGCAAGTTTCATCCATACGCATAAGACATGAGCAAACAAAAAAATGTGCATCTGAGCGTCAGCTGAGAAGCGACTGCTGTAACAACGCACGAGGGAGAGAGCTCAGTTCAGTTTCAGTTCAGTTTATTACCTTAAATGCCCCCCTTTCTTGGAAGGGCATTACATAAGGATAGATAGATATGTGGTGTTTAACGTCCCAAACCAGCTCTGATTATGACAGACGCCGTAGTGGAGGGCTCCGGAAATTTCGACCACCTCGGGTTCTTTAACGTGCACTGACATCGCACAGCACACGGGCCTCAACATTTCGCCTCCATCGAAATGCAGCCGCCACGGCCGGGATTGGATCCCGCGACCTTCGGATCAGCCGCCGAGTGCCATAACCACTAGACCACCGTGGCGGGGCGGCATTACATAAGGGGTGGGGTTTTATTTAGGGATAACAATGAGCTCTGAAAATTGCTTTAGATTTGAAGATTTCTCGGGTTTTACATAATTTCTCGGGTTTTACGTCCCAAAAACCACGACATGATAATGAGAGACGGCGTGTAGCGGAGGGCTTCGGAAGTTTCGACCACTTGTGGTTCGTTTGGCCTGCAGTGATATCGCACTATGCACGGGCCTCAACATTTCGCTTCCAACGAAATGCAACCGCAATGGCTGGGATTCGATCCCATGGCTTTCAGCAGCATCCGGGAGCGATAACCACTAGGCCATCGTGCCTGAGCATGCTAAAGCTGCAGAAAGCGCTATATTATTTGTATTTTACCCCGCTGTCCTATCGCTGTCTCACACCAGAAGCCGTACCAAGCTTCATCAAACGCGAAAATCGGCGGGATTAGGCGTCAACAAGAATGATACCAATGATACCGAAAAAATTGGCCGCGTATCTGCGTGCTTCGCTGCAAATGTCGCCGAAAGACGATAGTCTTCTGCCGGCCGTATTACGCTGCGCGAGATATGGACGCCATCTGGCAGCGCCGTCGGGAAACATGAGCTTGTGCAGAATCCCTGGGCAACTGCCAGGTGGCAGCACCAAATCGTCGGCAGAGGCCTTTTTCGTGCACAGCATCGCTTTTTTAGCACAGCCTAACAAACACTGGAGTCTGCAGAATTTCGTATCTGTGTATTTATTAAAAAAGTAAGGAGCACACCACCTAATATTTACGTATTGATGTTGCCCTCAGATATGCGTAATATTTGCTTTTTGATCCACAATGTTCACAAGTATGAACGCAGCTACCAGTTCAAGATGGCTGGGCGTTAGGCAAGTGCTTAAACTTTGGCCGGTGGCTGAGTCGTGTGACAGACAGATAAACAGAAAGACAGACCAAAATTTCTGCGTTCAAGTATCCCAAGAAAGACTATCGTCTTTAATATGCGACGACGCCAAACAAGGTCGTCCAGTACACTGGGTGCAAAGGGACGTTTTCATCGCGGGACACAAGCGCATGACTAACGTGGCTGATGGGAAATGACATCATTAACCTGACGTCCTCGCCATTTACGTTCCGATTAGCATTAATAAAATCATGTGGGGCGCATACCTGCATTGCACCCCACCATATGCAGGGTATGCGCCACACGGGAGTGATGTCGAATTCAGCAATGTATTATGAGAAACTCAGCGCAAACTAGTGACGTTGATGAAAATGAGTCACTGAAGGTAGGAAAGAACTTCAAGCTGAAATGTGTGTACACGTGAACATATGCTGTGGTCGTGAAGAAGAAAGCTACAAAATCCTGAACAACCACTCGAACGAGTGGGGTTGCATCCAGAGAAAGACGTCAAAGGATCTTTGTGCCAATGCGGAATCACTTGCGCCGTAAAATTCTGTGATTGTGTAATGAGAGATCTTTTGGTTTGAGGCACTACATGTCAGGAAGACCCCTTACAGTATCGTGTTCTAGGGCTTCCTTTAGCATCTTCATTTATGAAAAATTTAGATTTTATTGGTCGTTTTCGGCTGCGTTGTACTTACATAATGGTTAGAGCACGTGCAACTGTTTATGCTTGTCATCGCACTACTATATAATTTTTATCGGTGATACCCGTTTCTTCCGTTCATCATAAGGCATGATAATCAATGTGGCAGTAAATAGATAAATTATCGCGGTACACAGTCTGTTTGCTTACACGATGCTCTCGTTTCCCGCACCTGCCAGCAGGGGAAAAAAAACGAAAACAGGCAGCACAAAGTACGTATTAGACAATCCAGCAAATTTCCCTAACAAAAAGGCCGCAAAAGACTTCAGCGAAAATTGCTAGCTAGTACAATATATTGTTGTAGACAAGATTGCTGTCTGTGCGTGCATGTGTGAACAAACCG
Organism: Hyalomma asiaticum; assembly: GCA_013339685.2. Taxonomy (NCBI): domain Eukaryota; kingdom Metazoa; phylum Arthropoda; class Arachnida; order Ixodida; family Ixodidae; genus Hyalomma; species Hyalomma asiaticum. The sequence continues at coordinate 47,206,235 of CM023487.1, read as the reverse complement.
TGATTTTTGTTTTATTGTCGTGGTGTAATGGCCACTTTTGGGCAACACATTGTCCCGCGGTTGTGAAGGTGTAGGACGCATAATTGAAATCGTTAAAGATCATCCTCCTTTACTGGGCATTCCTGTGCCCAGCAGAGAAAGTAACTATCTATAAAACAACTGTAGAGAGCGCAGCCGTCGTTCGTCGATAAAAGTAATCAGCAGCGAAATGACTCAGCTTCAATACCTGCATCCTATCCCATTCCAGTTTTATCACTGACTTTCGCATGACATCGCAAACACGTGCGTCGTACATGCAAAGTTACATAACTCCCAGAAATTGAGTTAGTAGCTTCACGTATATGGAGGTGAGATATGCCCCTATTGAAAACACAGCAGATATGTCAGACGCGAAACAAGATGAAAGAACAGGCGGCAATATGAAAAAATACGAAAAAATATGCCAACCACTAAACTCTTCGGTGTAGGTGATAAAACTATCGTGCTGGCGAAGTTTTATGCCCGAGAAGTAAAAGAGTAAAATGTAGACAGAAGAGGAGATTGTCGAGCTATTGAATGATCACTTAGTTAAATAATAATGAGGCTGAACAAGTTGTCAGCAGGCGAACTGTAGATTGAAAATTTTTTATGCCTCTCCCCCTACCCTCCGCTCTTTCACTTGTTCCCCGTTTTTGCCTGTTTAACTGGTATAGCGGTGTTTAACTGGTAAAGCGGTGTTTGATTTCAAAAGCTTTTGCGCCCTAAAACGCCGTAGTGAAGGGCTCGGGAAATTTCGACCCACCTGGGTTCTTTAACGTGCACTTACACCACACATGCATTGCGCTGGCGGGCCTCAACGTTCCGCATCCATGGAACTGCAACCGCTGCGGCCGGGATTCGATCGCGCGGCTTTCGGATAGCAAAGCAAGGTGCCAAAGATGATAGATGGCATGCACTGATATGAATAAAGCCGCCAAGCTGTCAACGGGGCGTGAATATAACGAGTACATTGTGCGCGGGTTCCGGCGTCATTCCTGTACACGGGCCTTGTAAAGTTCACTGCACGTCTGTGCGACATTGAAGCTGCTTACGGTAGCTGTGAATATGCTACTTTGACATCACCTGGCCACCATGCTTTATTTAAGTAACTGAAAATTCGTCACATCACGTGAAAACTGTTCGTATACGAAACTGAAGTAAGCCTAATGCGCGCAGACCTGTACCGTGAGCGTGGAGCCACGTACCATATCGCTGAAGTTCCGAGAAGTTTCCAGGGAAGCCGGCATAAGCGACGCTGTATTCTCCTGCGCAGATGGAAGACATATAGAAGCGAACAGACTGACGTGCTTCTAGAGGTTAAATATAGCATAGTATTGGTACAAGTTTAAATGGAGTGTGAAACGTGCAGAACACCCGGACCACCTCATTATGCAATGTGAAGCAGTGTGCACCTTTTGAAGAGCCTTGTCGGCACTAATTTGTAATGCTCATTTCGTTTGTGAAAGCCGGAGGAGCGTATTTTGAAAGGGCGGCACAGCGAAGTTGTCTGTTCACCCAACCCGGGAATAAGCACACTTAAGCATGAATCCATTGTTGTGCTTTGGTCTTCTCTGTGCTGGCTACCTTGTGGTGTCTTGGAAGTGCTGAATTACCGTGCGGAAAATAGAATGCTTCATCATCGTGTTCGACGCGTCTATATTTCAGCAGGGGAGGGCTCTGCAATCACTGTCATCATCTAATGATGTCGCCGTGGTGATTACGCGTACGGTGGATATAGCGAGTACACAGACACACCTATGCCGGAGGAAGACGTTAGACATGGACGCATGCTGGCGAAACTCCACATTTATCATGCAGGATAGCCAGCTTTTCTTAGGCACTTTATCACTGTTTATACATGTTCTGGGGCAAACCATTATAGGCATGAAAAAAGAGCACTGGAAAGGTAAAACAAGGCATAAAAGCTATCACGTTAATCTGTGATCAATCCAAATAAAGGATGAACCATAAAGCATACTTAGTTTTTTCTTAAAAGCTCTCTTAAATCCCTCTGGATGCGTACCTCCAGTGACTAGTGTTGCCAGAGAGTGGCATAATGTTAGCTAGTGTCGAATAGCAGGTCGGCTTGCGCCGACTACTGTCGGTTAATTTTGCGAATATATGACACGAGCAGCTGACGCTTCACACACACTTAATTTCGCCCCGAGTGATTCGTGGTATTTATATGCAGCGAAGCTGCATATGTGGCTGGGTTTTGGCGAATCGAGTCGGCGGGCAAAAAGACGCGTAGAACAATTCTACAGCGCTGGGACGATCCCGGGGACACAGCAGATCATGGAACAGGGGCTCATAGATGAAATAAAAATGTAAATTAAGTGAACCAAGTGAAAATTGAAGCGAATAAAAGTCGCGTTAAGTGAACTAAAGATGACTTGATGATAATCAACTGTGAACTAAGCGAATGAAATTTTGAAGTGGTTCATTGGTGGGGTAAGTGAGTCAAAGGTATAACGCATTATTTAGGATGTATACTGCTATGTTCTGACCATAGAAACCGTGTCCACCAATCAAGTCGCGTCAACGTAATACTTCAGAGTAATGGGACGATTCCATCGGAACCGCTTCGCAGATCATCCTTCTTCAGAAATGGGAAAGGCGCTGAATCCTTTGCAAATTCTTCACTTAAGCCTATCTAACGCTCCTGGCGACGCTCGCTGTACCTACAGAGCTAGCAGGACTCACCGCCGGCGGCTTCATTGTAGACCACATTGTCCGCCTGGTACGGCGTAGCTGCTCCCGATGGTGCATACATCGAATGGCCGCTCGATGTTCACCGGAAGTGGTTGGCCGAAGATTCGTGTTGGGCCTAGTCGTAAAGCAGTAAGCAATGTAACACCAACTGGCGTGAGCAACAGCGACAACTAACAGAAATACGTGGTACAGTCTTTTTTAATAGTAAATATATTATTTAAGTTTGGGTTACTATGCAGGTTGCGCATATTCAAGGCATCAAGTGTAACCGGCATTCGGACGCGTTATGCGAAGAGGGTGCGAAGGAATGAAAGACCAGCTGTCATCGATCGCTCTGTCTCTATACTTCTCTCTCTCATGTTCCCGCATCAGTGGGGCGATTCATGTTTTGACAGTTAGCGCGAACCTGTTCTCACCAGTTTAGCTAGCACCTGAACAGCGATAATATGTTGATCTTGAAAGTGAGGTACGTCGGAATCTGCAGTTGGCCGCGAAAGATTTGGAATTGGAATGTTATAAAAATTTCTTAGTGATATAGCTGCGAAGCAATACACGAATAAATAAGACTTAATTTCAGCCTTTTTATAAAAAGCTTCGTTCTTATAAAATAATACGAACGAATTTTAATGACAATGTTTCCAGGCTAAAGACACTCACTACCCTTTTTTTATAGACGGTGATCCCCAGTATATAAAAGCACGAACCGCGAGCCACTTGCTGTACAAACGCTGCTTAATCATACTCGTAATGCTAATATGAGTCTTGAACTGAGAAAAGCATTGGTTGGAAATATATTCTTTAACATACTCTAAGTAGCAGCATAGAACATATTCTACATACATCAGTCCTGCATAGACCAGACAAAGGAAGAACTAGACTTTATAAAGGCAAAAGCGTGTTCTCGAAAGGTAATTCGAATGTGCAAGTAATGCACAAAGCACACATTCGTGACAAAATTTCAACGCTTCACAGTGAGCACTTGTAGGTCATAACATTTATTCTTTATTTTACTAGATGAATGTTCCCTCAGGGCTTGCGCACAAAATGGGGAAGGATGAAAGCCAATATGGAATTGAAAACACCTGATACAAAGCAACAAGGCAAGTTTCAACAACCGACAAATGCATGCAAAGATGTTGAACCATGCTCTTATGAAGACCGCAGCAAGTGTAATGACAGCGAGAATAAGTACCGTGTTATAAATACAAGCATCAAGAGGCAAAACAAAATAAACAAGCAACAATACAAGAACAAAAACGGACCCGACTTCAGCAGCCTGATCAAGCAGCGCCAAGCATGTTATTCACGAAATTTTGAAAGCGTGATGTATTCGTGACGTTTGCGGAAGCAGATTGCATTCTAAGGTAGTGCGAGCTGTAAATGCTCGTGTACACCGTTGTGGTTCTGGAATGAGAAACCTAGCTTGGAATTGGGCGATCCAATTTTTCTTTATTTCTTTTATGTGTTGATAAAATTCGGCCCGAAGTATCAGCCTCAATGGCGTTAGGCATGCATAGTTATGCTTCGGCAACTTCTGTTATAGTTACGAATTCCAAGGTCGTTTTCGTTATGGTCAGGCTTTCTACACGCGATCACGCGTACAAACTGGTGTACGCACCGTCTGACTTTGAAATGCTATAGCATGAACCCATTTATGGTCGCCCAGTGAAAATTGATAAGGTTTTACTCGCTAGGACCATGGCGTGAGTATTGCAGGCACTGCGTAGTAAAGGGCTCTGAAAAATTTGGCTAACTTGCTCCGATATCTCACATTACACGGACCTCTCCAGTCTTTAGCTCCGTCCAAAATGCGATCGCCACGGCCGGGATCGAAAACGTGTTCTTCGGGTCATCACGGACAACATGAATGTTTCACGAGCTGAGTGAAATTAAAAAAATGAAGTTTGACAGCCACAGCCACCGACACGAAGACGAGCTTTGTGTACCTATAGTCCAGTAATCGATGAACAGATCGCAAAATACGATTTAGAACAGGGAATGTCGTAGGAGCCAACGTTCCGACAAGTGGACTTGTTCTAAAACGTATTTTTCGATCTGTTCATCGATTCAAGTATCCATCTTCCCCTGAGCTTCTCTTCGAGTATAGTCCAGTAAAGCAATCTTGCGTCTGTTTCGGTTAAGGCTGAACACTCTCGTATATCACTCAGCCCGATTCCAGCTAGTCCAGCTGTGTGTGACCGTCTTTCCGGGTGTCCGCGTCGTTATTTACTACAGGGAAACATTCCTGCAGGGGTTTTCTTTATATTCTATTTGAAAACAAAACGAGGTACCTGGGTGCGCAAGCCGTTTCTTCTTCTCTTCGAACGCCTTCCACCTGGATGAAGATGGCACCGCGCAAACGTTGGCACAAACCCACTACTGGCCCAGCAAGCGGACATTCCACAACTTCGGATTCACCAAGAAGGGTACGTTGTAGAATAAGATAAGGAGTACCGCAGAGCTTTGCGCAGCGCCTTTTATTGTTAGCTCGTGCGTGTGTTTTATATTTACGATAACTACAAGTGCAACATTCAGTGAAATCGTTTGAAAAAAAAAATGTTTCTTGAGAACACCAAGCAAAATTCTGGCTATCCTGATGGAATCTGCAACTAGAGGTCCTTCCGAACTTCATCATCGCCTCATAATTACTAGAGAATTTACGAAAAAATAAAGGCGCGAATTGTATCGTTTTGGTTACGTGTCTATGTTACTTTGCCGCGGATAAAGGAACATGTGAACGACGGAATATTGCAAAAGGGGGAATTACATCAAAGCAACGCACACAGAGAAGCAAATTTCGACAACTGCGGGGTACTCGCACGAAAACAACATTTTTCGAGGATATTACAGCAGCGAATACAACTTTATCAAGATACATACAGCAAACGTACCCACTTGGTTCGGCTATAATCTTAATAAAAGGGCGGTAACATGCCCATGCCGTCAGAGTCCCCTGCGCGCCTCTAATTGGCTCTGACCGGCGTAAAATTGGGCAAAGGGAAAAAAAAATCGGCACCTGGCATTGAGAAGTCCTTTTACTGTAGCTGTGTGGGCATTATCACTTGTTAATGTGAAAAGGGCGCAGAAGCTTCGATTCAACATATGCATCACATAGAAGCATTATGCGCCTAGGTCTCATATACCAAACGATAAAGTATGTGGACACGTCCACTTCTCAACCGTTGGCTCTAAAGACATTTCTTTCGATCGTGTTCGAGACCCCTTCACCAATTCGGGGCTACGGCTTCCGCTGAACGCCATGTCTTGTTTGGCTCTCGAATGCAAGCTATATACGTTAACATTTAGTGTTAGTTACCGTGCAAACCGTAATGGTAGTCACGATTTTCCAGCCCTTGTCATTTCCTTGTGTGCCGAGTTGTTTCGTTCTTATTGCGAAATGGGCTTGCTCCTAACATTTTGCGCGAATGTTCCAAAACTGGAACACAGGAAGAGTAATTTCTTATTTGCCTGATTAATAGGCCATGCATTTTGGTTCTTGTTCTCTCGTACTCAAGTTATCGCAGTGGGAAACGTGGCAAGAATTAAACATTTGCAAAGGGCCGCGTGTGTTGAGTGCTGTCACTAGGAAGCATTATTTGTCTCCTTGAGCTCGAACATTTTTTAAATCAGTACAGTAAACAAAGCATAACCAAGAGGTGGACAGTTTATGAACAATTGCTGGACATGGTAATGAAAAAACAGCTGGAAGCTTAGGAGGACATTTCGTATGAGTGCACGCGCACTTGTTTCATGATGCTGATCAACGTTCCAGCGCCTTTTTCCACCTCCCCATTGTGAGAGTTTTATACGAATATTTCTTTTTAGGAGAATACACAAAATAACGCATGCTTGCTCATGGTAAATGGGTAAAACTCGATAGTTTAGACAACCTAGATGAAATGTAAAGATAACTTTTATCTCTTTGACCACTGGCTCACATCGCCGCTTTCAAAGCGTTAAGGTATAATTGATCGCTTGTGTATGTTGAGTTGTATATGTGCTGCAAGGTCTCAGTTGTGTACTAATTGAAGCAATGTTTTGTGAAATCTGTTATTGTGCGTCATTTGTCTCAATTGGCCGAGGTGCCGCAGCCTCGACCGGTTCTAACTGGTTCCTGGCCAATGGCAGCGCAGCGCCGTGGTGGGTAACTGCCACAAGCTGGCGCAAGCGCGAGACGGCGCCATTTTCCGGGTTGCAACGCTCGATCTCGCTTGAGCTCATACGAGATCCATCCTCTCTGCACTGAACGCGTGTCTTCCCCGGTGGCTTGGTCGTTCCTCTGGCAACTAAACTGCGTAAGAACTCCAACGAGTTCCTAGGAGGTTCGAGGCTTACAATCGCCGCATTTGACCAAGACCTCCACAGTTCCGACAGGGAAGCCGGATCCATGGGTAAGAGCTTCAGAACTTGGCAGCTCCTGCTTCAAAGTGGAATGCACGTCCGATTGTGCGCAAATTAAAACTGCAATTCGCTATGCCTAGTATTTCAGTAAGCCGCCCAAATAGCTTAAGAAGGTTTCCTAGAAGGCGGCTGCTTAAGCTTACGCAGTGACAACGTTGCTTGTTCCACGTATGCCTGTAGACTTTTTGTTCTCTCAGTAGAGTTCTTTTGAAGCTAGCCTAACTAGGTTGAATCAACGTTTGTCTAACCGGTATTTTTCCGTATTTTTATTCCCACAGTGTTCCGCTTTCCAACAAGAACACGGTCGAACTTCTATGGCGGGCCTCAACCAGATCGTGATCAGACAGAGTTCGGATTTCCAAGCTCCGAAAACGTCACGTCCCGCAAGTCTCGCAGGTCCCGCTTTGAAGCGACCGCTCAAGGACCTGACATTCTCCAACTCCTCGACCAGCATGGACGCGATGGGCGAGACTGCAAGCCGGTTAAACATGGCTACTCGGGATTGGAGGCGGCACAATCCTGTCTTCTGCCTCTCTTCCATCCCAATCGTTCTAACCACGGTTCTGCTGATACCTGTCTTCGCAAAGACCATGATGTGCCTGCAACGGCTGACGTTCTTCACAGTGCTGTCAGCTGCCATCTGTGAAGAATGCTATTTCTATTGGTCTGCGCTCCGCCTAGGCTGGCAATTAATTCAAGCCCCTGAAAATTCCGTTGCCGCACAAGGCGGAGGTCAATGAGACTGAAACGTTATTCGATTACTTGCCTTCGTTATTGTGTTTTTTTGTTTATGTGCATCGTGAAGAGCGATGCCTTTTATTAAATGCGTAATCAATCGGATATCTTCTTTGTCGCAGTTTATTTTGGCCGAGGCAAAGCTTAAATAACTGTGAATAGGGAGAGCTAGAAATGGACACAATCCTTTTGTCCATGATTACTCTCTCGATGACTTAAAACCGTAGCAGTGAGAATAGTGACCCTCCTGATCCTAGTGGTTCTCTCCTTGGCGGCTTAAATGTCTATTTAACGTCACCGTTAACGTATCTGTTAGGAGCTGTACTGTGTCTCCACAGGCTAATGTTTACACTTTAAATCTAAAAGAAAATTATTAGAGGTACCGTATGTTCCAGTACTCGGAGGTGATGTGCTGTGTTATATTTAATAATTTCTAGTGTTTTGTGCCTCGACACCACTATATGGCTATGAGGTACGCCGTGAGGGAGGGCTTCGTCAACATCGACCACTTGGGATTACTTAACGCGCACTGACATTGCACACTGCACAGGCATCCAGCATTCCGCCTGCATTAAGATGCGACAAATTCGGCCGGGATTCGATCCCCGACATACAGCTCAGCAGTCAAGCGCCATAGGCAAATCAACACCGCAGGAAAAATCGAGCATTATCTGCTCGATTTTCGTGCGTCCGTATAAAATGTCGTTCTTCCGCATTTGCCTAAGGCTAAGAGCCAAGCTCTTATATGCAGCATTGAAAGAACACGTCTCTCTCTCGGAAGAGCTTTAGATTTCCCATATCTTATACTGGAATATGTTGAAGGTATTTCTGTAAGAAAACGGTACGTGGATGATTCGCAAAGCTTTCGTTTCGTAAATCCACGATGGCTTCGGCTGATCCTGTTGATCTGAACGCCGGCGGTGTTGGCAAGCCGTCGCACGAGGCCAGTGCAGAAAGGTAATAGGATAGCAGAACAGCAGCGGAGTGAAGAGTTAAAGTAAGCGCTAGCGTTGTCATTGCGCAACAACAGCTTTAACAGAGACAAAAAATTGGCGAGATTTACTAGTTGTTGGTGTGATAAAGTCAAACCTATTGTCGAGAGGCTGCGCAGCAAAACACCTTTGTCAAGACAACTATCAGGCTGTTAATGCTCATCACTTCATTTTCGTGGGCCCGTGACGTAAATCACTCCGTGACTATGCGCAGCCAATACTTTTGGCCCGTCACAAAACTGCGATAGTCTAAGCCTGCATTATATTAACATGCCGGACATCGCAGGCAGTTCTGGCATTCTGCTGTTACGCAGTGTCGGTTTCATTCGTTGTTCGACTCATTTACCGATGAAGTTTCAATATAGAACGCAGGGACCGCTCTTGCAATCTGTTGCACGGTAAAAAAAAAGGAATGCAATCGAATCCAGGCACTCGAAATTCCCAGCCCGATAACTTTTGTGCTAAACCACCATGGTATGTTCGCAGAAATAAAAAAAGATGATGGTTTCGCTATCTAAGTTTAAACCGTAGAATGCAGTTTGGGTTGTTATCGTAGGAAAATTGCTAAACGCTTATAAATAATCGAGTACAGTAAGAAAGGCCTTGTAAATATATGTGCGCACTAAATCAATGTATGCTTTCATTACAGTGTCACTTCATTCTCCTCGCCAACCTCCCTCCCTCATCCTTTCCCACTTCTGCCCCTACAGTGCTTTCTCGTGCCAAACTCTCAGATTGTGTGCCCTGTTTGGCTTATGAACCGTAGACATGTCTAGAGTACATAATCAGCGTGTCTGTGATAATAAAGTAACATTCGTGCATCGTGTATACAGATTCTTCTGTTCACTGGGAGTTGCTTGGGTGACATTATGCCCGTCACGTCAGACAAGTGAGAGGCATATGTTATTTTCTTTTCTTAGAAGCCCACCTCTCGAAGCAGAGGCATGCACAACCATTCAGCGTCAGCTTCAGCTTGTTATTCCACCAAATAGAGAGGTTCATTTTTACTATGCAGACGAGGGCCCGAAAGTAAAGCAAGTGCAGCGGGACCTCGGACACAAGTTCAGTAATTCATAAATTTGAAATTTTCTAGGGTTGAGGCTTCGGCCAGTTAGTTGAACCTTGTAAAGACTGGACAAACGGCGCTGACTATTTGACAGAGGAAGGAAAGCTATATGACAGCTACTAGCGCAGTGGAGGACCAGAGGACGTGAACGTCTGGTTCTCCTGGTGTCCTGTCAAATATTCAGCGCTGTTGGTGCCTTCTGTGCACCTTAGAAACATTGCCCTTGTGCTTTTTTTGAACGAACGCTTCCACATCAGCTGCTCTATTTATGAGGCATTTAGAGCCATAGAAGAAGGGCTTTGTTTAAAGCTTTTTTTTTTTACATTTTCGTGCTAATTTTCAGCGCTGCACCTCGCGGCAAAGCACCCGTGGCTTCCAAGGCTGGACCTCACGAGGCAGAGCTCGGGCACTGCCCGGTCGTTCAGAAGGCACAGGCTCCCGAGATTCTTTCAGGTCAAGATGTCCCAGAATCTCGGAAGCGTCCCGGGCCGTCGAACACTTCGACAACCAGCGGGCCCAAGCTCAAAAGCAGAAGTCATCGAGCGGTGGCCCCGAAACTGCAGAAGCACGACCACGTCATGTGCCTCTGTGTGGTCCTCATAATGCTCCTGGTCGTAATGCTAGTGCTGGTGTACGTAAACATCGCGATCCACCAGAGGAACCGTGCGCGTTCCACTGCCGGAGCGACGCTCGAGGAAGAAAACGCTGAAGAGTACGACTTTCCAATGTTTCACCGCCGCAGGGCGAAGACTTCATTCGTGACGTCGACCGCCGTGGATGAGTCCTCGGCGCTGCCTCCGGCAACCGGGATCGGTGTCACCGCAACGTCTTTCAATTCCACGTTTCCTACGTGACGATACCTCAGCTGCAGCTTAGCGCGAATAACGATGAAGGATGCGTCCTTACCTTTTGCACCAATAGCGAAAACGTAGATTTTTTTGCGACTTTAATGAAAGCGTGACGCGGAAATAGGTTTGAACAGAATAACGCGTAGGTACCAATGGAAGGCTTAGTGCTGTCTTGTATGGACGCCGTGTAATAAACACCACCCTATAGGCTCAGCGCAAGGTAGCGAAATTTATTTCTACAAACACTCTTCTAGGATTAGCCAGAAATAATTGCTGGGGTTTTACGAGCCAAAATCACTATGTGTATATCAGGCATATCGCATTGGAAGGCTTCGTAAAATTCAACTTCCTCAGGATCTTTAACATGCCCGATAGCAGACAGCACACGGGCGTCCAGCAGTTCGCACGCGTGCTTCTGGTTCCCGAAGTACCCCATAAGCGCCTGCCAATTTCTCTGCGCGTTCGTTAAAGTCTAAAGGAGGATCGGCGCTGTCTTGCACTCTGAGGTCTTGGTGTACCGAGACAAAGAAGCGTCCCCTCCCGGACCGCTTACAATGCCGGGAACAACCACAGATTAGCGTGTGTGCCTTTGGACGGACGTGCTGGACGTTGGAAAGTCGAATGTGTTTCTTTGTTCACACAGCGAAGCCTAGCTGGTGAGAGTTGCGCACCTGATTGAACACGGAGAGGAGATAATATTCACAGCCCTGCGTGTTTCCTGACTAGTGTTTGATATCTTTCGGAGTTGAAAGATACTTGTAGCTATGGTGGCAGTAGCGATGTGCTCATCGCCAAGTCGGATCGATGAAAATTTTTGCCAGTGTATATATGGTAGATGGTTGCGTTTGGTTAAAACCTAAGGACGTAACTTGACGGGACCAACCCAACGACCAGACTAGAAAAGGCAGTGACAAAAAGCAGTTTTTGTACAAACATTAAATACAGCAAGTAACAGCAAGTACACGTACAGTGGTGGAATATAAATTCCAGCAATAGTTGAAATTCCTCGAGGACAGAAATACGAACTGCAGGAAAAATATTGCAATGCTGCTGAAGCAATGCTTGTTATCAAAAACAATCAAGCACCAGATATACGCACCTCATGAAATTCGAGTTAGAAGAATAAAAACGATAAGGGAAACGAAATGGCTCTCACAGCGTATTCTTATAACAATACATCACATTGAACGCCTCCGGCACATCCATGACACGGCGAGTTGAGCTGGAGGAGCGCAGTTGACAAACATGCAGGGGAAACGAGGTTGTCCCAGGAAAAGATGCGGGAAGGAAAGCTGCGCGAGTTGCGTTGTGTGCCGTATTGTCTCTAGGAATTCTTCCGTGTTCGGGAATCCATTTGATTACTGCAGTGCGTACATCCTCTCGTAGACAACGAACCGTTGCTCGGATATGTTATACGGCATATTAGACTCATTGGCACACAAGGCGGTGAAGCCGCCTGCGAACCCGTGTAAATGTTGTACACAGAATGAATTGGGTTGTGCCTTTCTTTGTGTCGGGGGTTTTACGTACCAAAACCACGATGTGATTATTAGGGGCGCCTTAGTGGAGGGCTCCGGAAATTTCGACCACCTGGCGTACCTTATCGTGCACTGATTTCGCTCAACACAAATGCCGCCGCCATCAAAATGCAGCCGCCGCGGCCGGGATTCGATCCCGCGACATGTAACATGTATTTTGTTAAATTGTATTTTTTCATTGTGTTGAACATCTGTATCCACTCCTGATATGTCTCAATAACTGAGACAGCAGTATTTGTAAATAAATAAATAAAAATAAATTTTCGGGTCAGCAGCCCTGTGCCATATCCAGTAGACCACCGTGACGGGGCTCTTGTTGTTCTATGCAAGAAGCAGCGAAGTATGTATCTGTATGTTGGACGGTGTTGTACGGATACTGTCACGTGCGACAGTGACGCCTACAGACTTTTCGTGGTAACATGCTGCAGCCCACTATTTGTATAGCTGTATGCTACCGTAACGAGCAAGCGCATATTACGGATTCGTATGACTCTTAACAATTTATTTACTTCGTGGAGCACTTCTTGGTATAATCGTGCCACCAACCACGTCAACCTGTTCCTATGGTTGATCAGATCCTATGGTTGTGCCTAAGGCGAACCGGTATATGTTAGTGGATTAAGGTCCTAAGTGGAGTAGCCCAATGTCTGGAGGATTTGGCGGCCAGCCGTTGTCGTGGAGAGAGCAACACGCTGGGCTTGCGATCGCTGCTCCGCTAAATCCCACAAGGCATTGAGCTGACTACCGACATCCAAGTCAAGGTGATGGATGTCTATTGGTGCACCAATCTTCAAGCAAGTTACTTCACGATCAGTTCGTTGGAGCTGGAGAGATCGCTCACGGCAGGTGTGCACACGAGGAAAGGCGTGCATGATTTTTGACATCACGACACCGAAGGATATCTGCCGAAGGCTCCCCTCATTGACTCCCTATACCCGTGCATTAACTCGTTGCGAGAGATGTAAAACCTGATGACAACTTCGGGAAGTGTGGCGAGGCCATATTTTAGCTTCCTTGTGCTAGTCTATTTGCGTGCCGAGTATGCGGATTCAGTCCTTGCTGGATCTGATCGTGTCACCCAGGTGTAGAGGATAATACTGTCTGACTCAACCCTTTGCTTCGGGTCTTGAAGGACTGTGGCCGACTATTCTTTTTCGTAGAGGTTTACATAATCCAACCACGGGTCTAATCACAGATAGCATGCATCAGGGACGGCATGTAGCGCGGTCTCTTGCTCCCAAAGTGACGTCTTTTTAAAATGGTTGACCTGTGACGTATCTACGATCTATGGCAGCGCCGACATTGGTTGCAAAAGCCAAGAAAACCAGAACTTGAACGTGTATATTGAAAAGCGCAATTTTGCTGCCTCTTGCGTGTGATAGGAATGCATAGAAGTGTCGAGCTCCGCATGAGTAACTCTTGAAGAAACCAGGACGCATGCTTGACCTCTACCCAGTGAGATGCCTAGCTGCCATCTTAGACTGGGGTGCCTATGTTCTAGAGCTGAGGTGCAGCAGGCTGTGCAGGCGACCAAAGCGTGTTTCTGCGCCGGTCTCCTGTAGCTGAATGGAAAGAGGTTGTGTTGACGTCACTGATAAGCTCCCAATGATATCCGGACACGTATGCGTGGTTCCCGAGCAACTCCTCCGGGGAACCGAAACAGACTGCAAAAAGATACCATATTGTGGCGCATACTGATTCGCCATGACTGTTTCAGTAGAATGCATGTCAGGTGATGGGCGTGACGACGTCAAAGCGACTAGTCTACGATTTCGTAAAATGGGAGGTGTTCAAATGCTCTGTAGAGGAAGGATGCTCTTGATCACTCCAGCCGTAACTTTTTCAACAGTGTGCTGCATGTGATGCTTGCCAAGGCGCACAGTACGTGAGCGATCAGCAGTAAAAGGTGCTTCCATGGGCTGTTGCGCGGCGCGATGGGCATAATACTTTGGGTGCACATATGCCCGCGTACGCTGCATCGGCTGTTGATAGGTGGTGTTTGCCTTGGTACACTAGAGATGCCGAGTCGCAAGTGCGTTCCTGTTATTGCGATTCCAGTATGGTACATTTGTCGGAGGTGCTTCTTTTCGATTCCTTTTCTGTCCGAGACAATCCACGCGGTACAAGTGAAGAAGACTCATGGACGGCGAGAGCACTTGGAAATCAATGAGACAAATCTATCCTTATCGCGTCTTCTCGTCGAACTTTATTTATCATGGATTGGTTTACCTCGGGATAGTTTCCTCTGTTCCACAATATGCTGTTGTCGCGAGAGAGAGTAAACATTTATTTAAAACAGAATGAGGGATCTTCCTCGTAGGGTGGAGCCCTTAGTTCAGGGCCCCATTGGCTCGCGCCACTCCACGTGCTCGCTGAGCAGCTGACGCTGCTCCCGCGGTGCTGAGCTGGTCAGCGCAGTCTCCCAGGAGGAATGTGATGGTGATGGGATAGGGGAACAGCCCGGTGGACATGGGCATTCCCACGTGCAGTAATATACTGTGGGCTGCGTTCCACAGTAGGGACAGTATGAGGGATATTGTGCGGGATGAAAGAGGCGTAGGGTGAAAAGACCGACGCCTGTTGTCGTGAGGATAGAATGAATCGGCGTGCACCATTCCGCAGGTGCCTTTTGCACAACAGGGTACTTTCTGCAAGGCATGTGTGCTATCAGGAGCCTGACAACCCGCATTTCCCTCCATTTTTCTTTGTTTCCGGCGCTTCCTGCTTGTTATCTTTTTTTAGCACTCACTCCCCTCTGTAATGACCCTCGTCATTGAGGGTTCTAGTAAATAAAATTAACAATAAATCCAATGAGAATAAAGCCAATGTGTTCAGAAAGTGGTGGTACATGCAGCTTATGGAGCGTACCGCTATCTGTGATAGGATTGATTACTTCCATCAGAAACGAAATAAGGCGGATTGGAGGTGATATCGGCAAAAAGCAAAAAAAGGGGAAAAAGTTGTGGACGTCACGCTTGTTGTCGATGGACCAAAATTAGCGTTCAGGTTTTTTTTTTTGTGCTTGTGACCAGAATGGTAAATATTTCGCGTTTGCACGCGATCGAGTCTTTAAGGGTGCGCACTGACGATTTCGCGCTAAAACCCATTTTCGATCCATTTTGAACTAAACATCATGAAACAGAGGAACACAGGACGAAAGGACGCGCGCTCGTGTTTGTGGTTCCTTCGCTTGTGTACGTCTTTTTTTTCGCGCTGCTTTTTTTTTTTTTCAGTTCAAGATTAAGATTTCACGCGTACCGCTGGATAGGCGTTGCACGCTGTCCGGCTTTCTGCATTTAAAGCTTTCAGTGGTACGTTCCGACTTTGTCCTCACGTGAAAAACTGTTTTACTTTAGCTATCTGATTGAATCATGAACGTTGTTCCCCAATATTACCAAATTTTGCGTTCGGCTCTCACAGCAGGTCTCTCATACGTATTTTGCGTTGTGTCATTTTTTCTCAGCTCCCCTCCCCCGCCCCCCTCCTTTTCCTCGGGTACAGTGTGACGCTGCACACTGCCATCGAGTTTGTCTGAATGTAAAACTAACTCGCATTCACAGAAACATTTTTGACAACAGAAAAGATTTATTAGCATAGAAGAATACGAAAGATTTACATTGATTATGCACATGTTGTGGCAACGAAAAGAAGCATATGCGCTATAAGCTCTAAGCGCCCATACGTCTTAATAATAAATTATTCCATGGGATTTACGTTCCAAAACCACGATGTGATTATGAGAGATGCCGTAGTGGAGGGCTCCGGAAGTTTTGACCACCTGGGGCTCTTTAACGTGCACTGACATGGCACAGCACACGGGCCTCAACACTTCACATCTGCTGAAATGCAGCAGCCGCGACCGAGGTACGATCCCGCGACACTCGGATCAGCAGCCGAGTGCTATTGCCACTAGACCACCGTAGCAGAGGCGAGTAACAAGTAAGGTTTACATTAGGTCTTCACCGGCGAGCCCTATGGCGCGATGAATCACCCCGCGGATCTGTACACGATGAACTGTCCCGTAAGCTCCCATTGGCATTTCGTTGCCGCAAACGTGGAGCCGCACTTCAGCCAAGAAATCTTTCCTTAGACAGTTCTACATCAAACTGACTGCTGCATTCCAGTGGTTGCAGTTGAAATCTAGCATGAAAATGGCTGTTTCGTATTTACTCGTCTATTATAGAGTGGAAAATACGCGCAGGTATTGTATTATTGTGGGCAATATGAAAGGGAACACAGGAACGCGTGGTGAACAGCCTGAAACCCAGGTATCGGTGGTACGGGGCGGCAGCCGTCGGAAACAGTGGAAAGGGGAAGGCTGTTCTAACAACTGCTGACACTCCTGCCATGTATGTACATAGAGCAGGACTTGGAATTGCACCAAGCGCTTGTGGGGGAAAAAAAGAAAGAAGGAATGAAGGAAAAGGAAACGAATCACTGCATGCGACAATTACCACGTCTTATCGAATATCCGACGATACCGGGTTATCGGTGAAATGGCGTATGTTGCTGCTTTGTAGAAACGCCATCGCGGCGGGAGTGCCAACATTTAGTGGAAGGGCACTCTCATTCCCACTTGGTTTTTCACAGCGCCATCCGCGTATAGCTCCGATTCGATTTCGAGGCTGTTTGCCATGCGTTCCTGTGTTCCCTTTCATATTGCTCACGACAGTACTCACTTGTACATGTGACGCCTATTTATCACTGCAGGCTTGCGTACTATTGGTTCAGGTACACTACGATTATTTCTTCGCACACTGCGTCTGTCATCCTCACCGTCTAGAGGGATCATATAGCGGCGTTCTACGTGCCAAAACCAGCTATATCCTTGGCCACGAGTGGCGCTGCCTAGCACTCCCAGGATAATACGTGCATAAATACACAATAAAGTGGACGGGGGGACGACCGCCTTCGTAGCTCAGTTGGTAGAGCATCGGACGCGACATCCGAAGGTCGTGGGTTCGGTTCCCACCGAAGGCAGGTTTGTCTTTTCGTCCACTTGAATTCCTTGATACTTTCTCCACAATTACAATACCACAAGTAACTTCCCCCTATGCTTTCCTAGGCTTCATTGTCTGTTTGCTCATTAAGTTGTTTCTAACAAATAAAGAACGAGCCCTTGACCCCTTCCCTTCGGCTATGATTACGACACACACCCTCTAATAAAGGGCTCCGGATTAATTTTTACCAGCTAGGGTTCTCTAACCTACTGCACCTAAATCTAAGAATCCTGCTGTTTCTTTGCATTTCGCTCTCATCAAAATTCGGCCGCCGTGCGTAGGATTCGATCCCGCGATCTGGGCATCGCCTAGCCGCTAAGCTACTATGGTGCGTCACCGTCTGTAGGAGGAATGTGTTGCCTGTCATCATTGCAACGACCGTCACGGGCTGCCTGGTCACAACACTGGAGTTCGGCACGTTTTCTCGCTAGTGGAACATTAGCCGGAGAAGTCCGGGTGACACTCAGCCCGACCTTTTGTACTTTAGATTCGGTTGAACGAGGAGTGTTCAGTCCTACCTCAAAAGCATCTCTTCTCTGCCATGTTCCCAACGCTGAGGTCGGCGAAGTGGCTGAAGACCGGTGGCTTGGCTGTCATTCTGCTGTCAGCGGCGCTATGTTTTGGTGAAGGCCGACTCGGGAGTGCTGGTACGTACAACATGATTAAGGTTCGTAGCAGCGCTAAAAGACGAAAGGAACAGAAAGAGAGAACGCGGAGGGCTACGCTGTGTCCTCATTTTTACCCTCAGTCGCATCTTAGTGCTGCTACGAAATCTTAACCATTGCTTCGCGAGGTCCGCGGTCTGTCATGCAGGCGCCGGTTGCAGGCGTATCCTGGCTGTTACTGAGAATTTCCCTGCTTGATTGGAAACAAAGAGCGACGAAATTGCCGTTTGTGGGCGACGAAGAGCACTGTGGTGCTGTCCTTTTCGTTTAGGGGGGCGTACCCTGCAGCATTCGCGAAACAAGAAAAAAAAGAATAGAAAAAGATATCTCGGGGGCGATAAGAGCGTGCGACCACCCTCTCCCTTCGACATAAATTTCGACGCGATTCCGCGCCGTGTTCTAATCCTGTCGTGTGGTGTTTCCGCGTCCAATTATGTGTACGGCTTTGGAGCGGAGAATACGAAACGTTGCATTGCATACGTTTCGTTTCATCGAAATGTATCGAAACCTGTTACCCCGCGACGGTGGTCTAGTGGCTATGGTACTCGGCTGCTGATCCGAGGGTCGCGGGATCGAATCCCGGCCGCGGCGGCTGCATTTCGATTGAGGCGAAATGTTGAGGCCCGTGTGCTGTGCGATGTCAGTGCACGTTAAAGAACCCCAGGTGGTCGAAATTTCCGGAGCCCTCCACTACGGCGTCTCTCATAATCAGAGCTGGTTTCAGGACGTAAAACCCCACAAATCAAATCAATCAACGTTGTGTTGAATGTTGCATTGAACAGCGAAGATATTCTTGTTTTACATGCTGTGGCTTTGTCGAGCTGCTTGGTGTCACGCAGGAGGGAAAAACCGAGCCATTGTCGCCCTCAGCCCACCACAACAGGATAGCGATTATGCGAGGCAAATGTGCGATAAAGTGGGTAGAACGTTGATGTGGGCGCGATCTCCACATCCGCGGCTGCATTTTCATAGCGGGAAATGCACAGAAAGAAAGAAAGAAAGAAAAAGAAAAGGGATCCGCAGAAGGGTAAAGTGGGCCCACGCTGGCCCTCGACTCCCCTTACAAAATTCACAGCAAATATATATATATATATATGTATATATATATATATATATATATGTATAGGCACTGGATCTTGACTTGCAATGAAGTGCCGGTGGAAGATTTCACTTGCGCGTAGTTGAACCATAAGGATTCGTAGCGTGCGCGTTAACTAAATTAATCCGGAACTCGGCACGATCTACGATGAACCTCCGGAGCTTCGCCCACTCATCATCATTCACTCCGTGAATATGCTGTGAATTTTGTAAGGGGAGTCGAGGGCCAGCGTGGGCCCACTTTACCCTTCTGCGGATCCCTTTTCTTTTTCTTACTTTCTTTCTTTCTTTCTGTGCATTTCCCGCTATGAAAATGCAGCCGCGGATGTGGAGATCGCGCCCACACACATATATATATATATATATATATATATATATATATATATATATATATATATATATATATATATATATATATATATATATATATATATATGGGTGGGCGGTGAACGGTTCTCCAGCGCGAGCAGCCGGTATTTTTCAATCAAGAAACTCGCTAGAAGACGCTGCCTGCGCCAACGTTGTCTCTCGCGTTCTCCTTCTTTGCGAGCTGGTAGAGCGTTCATCGAAGAAAGAGCGTTTCCATAGTCAACGCGCGCCTTTCGCTCTCTCTCTCTCACAAGACAGCAGATGGAAGAGTGAGAGAGCTCGCGCGCCGGGAGGCACGCGCCGAGGGCGATCGCGAGCCTTCCGGCGGCGCGAGGTGGCTACGTACATACTACTACAGAGGAGGGAACGACCCACACCCTAAGGAGCTTCGCCCCTAAAAATGTCACACATGGTGATATCAGGAATTGGGCATATCCGGCTATATAGGCACGTGTCCGTATGTGGTCACATTTTCCCAAATCGTGATAGACGCATATGCGGCAATAAAGGACCTACACGAGGAATGCCATATATGACTCTGACACGTTTCGGGCAAATACGGCCACATACGGACACGTGCCATATATAGACAGATATGCGAATGTGGCCATATATGCATAGCTTAATATACATGGCACGCGACTGTATGAGGCCGTATTTGCTCAACACGTGTCAGAATCATACTTGACATTCAGTGTGCAGGTTTGTTATTGCCGCATATGCCTCGCTCACGATTTGGGCAAATACGGCCACATGCGGACACGTGCCATATGTGTAGCCAGATATGTGAATATGGCCATATATGCATAGCTGTATATATATGACACGCGTCTGTATGTGGCCATACTTGCTCAACACGTGTTACAATCAGACTTGACATTCAGTGTGTAGGTCTGTTATTGCCGCATATGCCTCTATCACGATTTGGGCAAAATACGGCCACGTACGGACACGTGCCATATATAGCCAGAAATGTGAATGTGGCCATATATGCATAGCTGGATATATATGGCACGCGTCTGTATGTGGCCGTATTTACTCAACACTGTCAGAGTACTGTCACTGTCTCAATACTGTCAGAATCATACTTGGCATTCGCTGTGTAGGTCTTTTATTGCCGTATTTGCTTGCATCAAGATTCGTGCAAATGCGACAACGTATTGGCACGTGCCATATATAGCCCGATACGCCCAACTCCTGATATCACCATGTGTGACATTTTCGTAAGGGTCAGTACCTACACTCTTGCCATCAGCCCACTGCTACATGCAGTGATATATAGTGGCAATGATGCTGCTGCACGTAGTTACAATGAACTGGGCACCCTTCGGCCAGCTGCTCTGTTTACTCAGATTTCATAGGTCTGTAACTGGCTTTAGTTTTTTCTGTTGAGGCAGTCCCTTTCTTCTAACATTAGGGAATTTCAACAGCACTGACTTGCCCTATACGGTAAGTGCGGCAACACCGTACAGCCCTGACCGGCACGCAGCTATTTTCATCCGCAAGACCTGCATGGCTTGCTCAGTGAAACGGTAACATGCGTCACCATGGCGTTGCCATGACGTGAGACGGCTGACGTCAGAATTTTTCACTCGTAATCCAAGTGAGGCTTTCGCACCAATTCTGTAACCATAATGACGGGAAGAACTTTATCATATATTACACGAGGCGGGGTTTCACCATACATCTACAGAATAGTTATAGAAGCCACGTTTCTTTATTCCTTCATTGTTCATCAGTTACCCCACAGCGCCCTTATAGACGCTAAAGCAGGGCAGTTACAACGTTCCATGGAATGCATATTCAGTCGCACATATAATACAACTAATACACAAATAGATCACAAAAGTACATCATCATCCACGTCGCAGGAGGGGCTACATGCAGTGATAGTGGCAATGATGTTGCTGCATGTAGATGCAATGAAATTATTACCTCTACATGTCTACTTGTCTTTCAGATAGTCTATTCCACTGTGCAATTGTTCTTAGATGAACCGACATACATGTTCGTTTTATCTGTATATCTCAGGATTTTTCAACTATGATCGAGGCACTGTGAAGTGTAACGAATTTTATCCCGGGAAATTTTCCTATTAATCCCAGTCTCGTTATAGTAAATCAAATAGAGATTTTTAATCGCTGTTTATAGCGGCCATGAGAAAGACATTGCCATCCTAGCTCTGCCTTCATTGCAGTGCAGCTCTCCCTCCTTCCGTACCGTCCTAGGACGAACCTAGCGGTACGATTTTGTGTTTCATTTCATTTCATTTCATTTTATTATACCCCTCAGGGCCAGAGGCATTACAGAGGGGGAGTGGTAAAAGCACATACATTCAAAAAACAATAAGAAACGAAAATGAACAAAAAAATATGCAAGTACAATAGAAACATACAGTAAGTTATGAAGAGCTTGAGTATACAATATTAGCTACGGAATTACGGAAATGATCATAATGATTAATGTTTACAACGTCAGCGGGAAGGCCGTTCCAATCGCGAGAAGTTCGTGGTAAAAATGATTGATGTACATAGTATTACATGAAGCGAGTCCGACTTTGTGACGATGATCAGTGCGATGGGATACATAAAATGGTTGAGGGATGAGACGATCGCGTAGTGCAGGATGATACATTTTATGAAACAGGGCAATGCGGGACACTTTTCTGCGCAATGATAATGATGGAAGGGAAAGGTCTGATTTCATAGAAGTTATACTGGCGGTGCGACTGTAATTAGCGTGGATGAAACGTGCGGAGTTGTTCTGAACCATCTCTAGAGCAGTAATATAAATTTATATGGGTAGGGTCCCACACCGGTGTAGCATACTCCAATTTCGAACGGATTAGTGTTTTATAGAGCAGGAGTTTCAAGGAGGAAGGAACGTAATAAAAATTTCGTCGAAGATAGCCTAACATGCGATTTGCTTTATTAATTAAGTGCTCGATATGAGTAGTCCAGTTTAGGTTTGAAGTAATGTAAACACCGAGGTATTTATATGATGTTACTGATTCTAAATGAATGTTATCAATGTGGTATGATGGTGGGCAGGAAGATTTTCTGGAAACACGCATGACTTTACATTTGTTAATATTTAGTTGCATTAACCATTCATTACACCAACCTACGCTTGCGTTAAGATCAGACTGAAGTGAGAAACAATCATTAGTATTGGTTATCTCTCTGAAAACAACACAGTCGTCCGCGAATAGGAGAATATTAGAGTTTACAACGGAAGGAAGATCATTAATATAGATTAGAAATAATAAAGGGCCAAGGACTGAGCCTTGAGGAACTCCTGAATACGCACGAGAGCAGCAATGTAGGTTATCTTGCGGGGTCCCACACAACACAACCGTATTCTAAGATTGGTCTAATACACGTGGTATGCCATACGTTTTAAATTTACATGTGAACATCGCAAGTTTCTCTGAACGAAATTGAGGAAATAAATTTAGCACCTAAACCATGAAAGTTATCTAGGCCGAAATTTATAACGTAAACCGACGTCTAAACACGTGTATGAGGAAGGTGGTTCTTTTTGAAAGACAAAGAGCACCTCGGATAGGGGCTCTGACAGTCTGGTGTCACTCTTTTTTTCTTCTCTTCTGTCCGTTCATTGTGAAATAAGTAAGACGTTCCATCGTTCAGCTTTTTTTCACTAAAATTCCTACTAAGAGCAGAAAAGTCGCTGCTATACAGGCACGTTCTGTAGTCTTGTTGACCGCGTAAAATGAGACTAAACAACCAAAGCTTGGCGCCTCCATAGTAAGTGCGGCCGCAGAAGCAGCTAGACATCGCACATGGGGCCCGCTGAGTAGTTGGAGTTGGACTTGCAGCCGTATCGCTCGCCGAACTCCTTCATGTTGTAGATAGGAAGCAGGCACATCTCCTTGAAGGTCAGCGTACGAGGTGAGTGGCTGGCGCTGCACCACGGAAGGCAGAAACGCATGAAGAACGTCTCCTGGGCATCGGGCCACAACTTCCGGATGAGCGACTCGCTGTGTCCCACGCTCTCCCGGAAGTCGGCTTCCATCGCGGCGTAGGCGAGGCGCAGTCCCGCCGACAACGACAGCATCAGGGCTTGTTGCTCGGGGACGCTTCCGCTGACCTGCGATGAAGATGAGAATACGCTGAGGGCGCATTACAAAGCATTTCGTGGTGATTGAGGACATTTTATGGCACAAAGGCAGCTGGCCTAAGAGTTGATTGATTTATTCTGTTTTACGCCCCAAAACCACGATATAATCATGAGAGAAACCGTAAGGGAGGGCTCCGGAATTTTCGGCCACCTGGTGTTCTCAGTTTCAACAAATTGCGTACAGTTTCTCGATCGGGGTTAGGGGAAATAAAAAAAAATATTAGACTATTTCATTCCCGCTGGTTGGCCGCATATGGCATCTGAAATCGGTGTAGCCCCGCCACGGTGGTCTATAGACCACTATAGTGGTTATGGCACTCGGCTGCTGATCTGAGGGTCGCGGGATCGAATCCCGGCCGCGGCGGCTGCATTTCAATGGAGGCGAAATGTTGAGGCCCGTGTGCTGCGCGCTGTCAGTGGACGTTAAAGAACTCCAGATGGTCGAAATTTCCGGAACCCTGCTCTACGGCGTCTCATAATCAGAGCTGGTTTTGGGATGTGAAACCCCATATCAATCAATGACATCGGTGTATAGGGGCTATGCAGTCTTGGGAAACTTCTAAATACCACAGTAGTCATTTCTGGGGTTCCACGTCCAAGAACCACGATATGATTATGAGAAACACCGTAGTAGAGACCTTCGGAAGTCTCGACCACCTTCGACGTTCACGACGTCGCACGGTACGCGGGCTTCATCTCGCCTACAGTGAAAATGTGGAAGCAGTGGCCAGGATTCAATCCCACGACCTTTGTGTGAACAGTCCAGCGCCAAGGCCACCCCACCACCGCTGCGCGTAATTTAACAAACCCGCTGTGTATTAATGTTAAAGCTTTACACAAATCAGTGAGCGGTGACCATGAAAAAAATTGTGAACCGCACAAATGAAGCAAAAGCCTACGTGACTTGTATCGAAAGGTACAGAAACGCCTAGACACGATCACGTGTTCTGCATAACCGCAAGGAGCGGTAGCCTTCACCAGAATGTGGGGCATATTATAATACCAAAGCTGTGATATGCGGATGCGAAAAAGACATGCTTGTACACTCGGTTATACGATACAGGGAAATAGGTACTCGCATATGATAAGAATGCCCGCGTAAATGCCAGCACGTGTAATTTCTCATTGATGGCTCAGAACGTGTGGCTCCGAAAATGTACGCTGAATAGCTTGAAGGGTACCAAAGACAAGGAAAGAAGTTTTCAGGACAGCGCTCACGTTCCAACTGTATCAGTTGTTACTAAGCCCGGGCGATTCATGTACGCTCACAACGGGGTCAACCACGAGTGTAGGTGTAGATGTAGACCAAACTTAATGGCGTATACGCCCACTCTGAGGGATTGGCCAAGAGCCAGGTAGTTAGAAGAAATGAAAGGCCCTACAAACTCTCCATAATGCTGAGCAAGTTAAAATAAGTTAAAGAAGGTTGGTCTTCGATGCACTTCCAACTATTATTTCGCATTTGTCTGTAGTGGCCACGAGATACCGTTTATCCCGGATGAAATCACCATTCTCAGGAAGCGGCTGGAACCGCCACATTGGGGTGGGGTGGGGGGACCTGTAGTAGGGTGGGAGGGGGGGGGGTTAATCACCTGTTGTTTAGAGCTTGTGCTGTGAACCTCTTTCCACCGCGTACACGCGCTCCGCGACAGGACTACGCCCATTACTCTTGGTGCCCCTACGAAGAGACAGTAGATTGCGCTCTTCACCTTTCGGCTGAAACCGAGGCGGTTGTGTCTCCCGGTGAGGCACGCGATCACTTTGGCTCGCTTAGTCTTGGAGACCTCGTTCCAGGCCTGGTTGGTCTTTACCACGGCGTCGATCAGCCGCGTCGCCATGAGTCCACCCACGGTGCCGTAGTTGTAGCGGTCAGGCACACCGCTGGCGTACACGTACGGGGACCTCTGCAGCAGCGTGGGTACGAACAGCGACTGCAACGGGGGCAAATAGACCAGCTGGCCTTTGCCCTCCATGTCGGTCATCGTCAGCTCAGCCCGGGTCGGTGGGCTGCGCAGCATCACCTGCGACGACCGAAATGATCTACCATTACATAAATAATCAGGCATGGACCCACGTTCCAGCTGACATTTTCTACCTGGGTGGATCACGAAATCACTGGATGACCCGAAATACAGATTGGCCCGTCTTTCGGGTCAGCTGCCGAACACTGGCGCCAGTGTAACACTGTGCACAATGGCAGCTACAACGGTATAATCAGCTATCTCATTAATGTCCCTTTGACAATGCAACAAATTAGCTGCTAAGCCATCATGGAATGCGTAGATGGCGAAAATACCCCCTTAAGCGGTTGCGTGTACCATTGTACACATCATCGCGTGTCACATGTCGCGCGTTACTTCAACCGGCCTGAAACACAAGTTGTACCTCTGAGATGTCCCCCTGCTACTACTACTACGCACAAAGGGGGGTGGCGGTTCCACGCTCTACACAACACTTCTTCACTACCACGCCTACCGCTCCGCTTCCAGTAAAACACCACAACCAACCTCGCTCATCCCCCTTTGGCCATACATCTCAACAACATTTAACTCCAAAACGGGTTCGTGCTGGGGCTGGGAAGAAAAGAGGCTTTGTTACGTTAACAAAACATGATGTTTAATGTACGGACATGATTACATTTACAATTATCAATTAGTAAACTTAATGATACGACCAAGGCAATCATTAAACATGACAGTATAACACAGGGAACAATATGGCAAACAAGCTCATCAATGAACTACCGATGTAACAGTCTACCACAACTAAAGGCGCAATGTCTCAATTTCGCTTGCTGCCGAAACGGAAGGAACGCTTATCTGGGAGGTCTCCATCGGCGCGTAGGTCTCGTCGCCGGGCATGTGGACTGGTGCTTGGGCCCGGGGGGCTCAGATGTCTTCTTCGAAGTCGTCGTAGCTCACGGATCTCCGATCATTGCTGCTCACATCAGGCTCTCGCAACCGCTACATCTCTCCGAGTTTGGGGAGCCGAACGGCGCGGCTCACACGAGGGATCGCAAGCGAGACTCGCTACTTCTTCCACCGGAACATGACGGAATGTCACCGCATCTCTTCGCCGTCTCTCGAATCTCTTCTCTTCCGTTCTCGTTCTCGTTCTCGTCTGTTCTCCTTCTGCCCTGCACCTTTGTCCCGCGGGTGCTTTTCTTGACCTCGACGCCGCCCCTCCGTGACCGTTAACCAATTGCAATTACTGACGCGGCATATATTCTTGTCGGTCAGTCTGTGACAGCTTCGGCATCCGCCCCCGCATCCAACACCAGTGGTAAAACCCTCTCTCAAGCAAAGTAGAGCAAGTAAAACATACCAGCAACAACTTTGGAGAGGGAAACAGGCGAGCTGTACGATGGCTCATGAATCAGGGGCGACCAAGAATGTCAATGCTCAGACAAAGCGCGTCGCCTCAAGGAAGGGGGGGGGGGGGGGACACGCACTAGAGCGCTGTGCTTTTCCGAAAAGCCTCCGGCCGCCCCCTCTCGCCCTGGTTCTCGGAGCTTGGCGTCCAGATGTTCAGGCCGGGCCCCAACCTTGCAACTCTACATCCTCTGCTTTCACTGTCAGAAGGCACCGCTTCTTCTCCTTTGAACGCCGCAAGTGGCCATCGACGGAGGGCGCGCTAATGAGTCCGGGGGCTGCCGCGTTTGACGAAATGTCCGTCCTGGCCGGTCGCATGGATGGGCCGAACAAAGGCGTTCTGCCGCACTCGGGCCATAAAGTGGAGGCTGCGCACGTTGCCTGGCAGCTGCAGCCCGTAAGCAAGAGACGCCGTCGCCAGATAGTCGGGTGTTTGTGCGGTGGGTCCGTGAGGATTGTCAATAGATTCGTTCCGGGAACCTCGCTCCGAAACGCGCATTCATCACTCTGGCGGTTCTTCGTTTTTCCAAGGAGAGGTTCCAAGAAACGAACGAAAATGTCCCAGTTAACAAGCCCGGGGTCCAGTCGGTGCCAGCGGGGACGTCACAATCCCTTCCTCTTACAGAAGAATTTTCCCAGCGGGGAAATTCGAGAAATGCGGGCGCGTAGCGCTTTCGGGCGCCGCAGCGAAATTGAGACATTGCGGCAGTCATACAAACAAGGCATGCGTACACAGTACACTCGCGATTCAGTCCCAGTGGTAGCGCGTCGCCGAAAACAACCAATCCGCGATTAACTCACACATCCTGTCCACCAGGAAGCAGTTTGATTTAGCACATCGGCCGCGCACAACACACTTGAAACGCTAAGTGTCGCCGAGGAAACTCGCGGATGATGCGTAGGGGAAGCCGCGCACGAGTCACATTTGCGCATTCACCATGCGGTCTTGTAGCGATGGACGCAACGTTCAGTCATGCGCGCAGAATGTTCACCACCACGCGAACACACCACACACATCAACCGCGCACCTCACCCGCGATGTTCACCTTCGGCACAATCAAACTTTGGACACACACACAAGCTATTACAACACATTATCATGCTACACATGCACCGAAAAATGCAATCTTTTTGACCAACCACAAAATAAATGAAAGCCCCGATGGTGGAGGAACACAGGTCATGTGGATATCAACATTCGTCTACGCTCATGCCTGATTTCTTATTCGACCTCAGCAGCACTTGTCGGGGCGGGAAAGGGTCCACCATCGTCAACCGCGCGTCTCAAAAGGACCGAGGCGTGCGCGTACCTGCTATCCGCTGCAACTGTGACACCGGCCGCTGTGCACCAACAACGATCGCGACGCTCCCTGCCTCCTAACGAGGCGCGACACGTTTCCGTGTGGGGAAACGCCTTGACCACTTCTCCGCTCGATCTCTCATCGTTTGTCGGCGATACCCGGGCTGCTACATATCTACTAACTTGGCGGCGCTCCCCGCCTCCTAACGAGACACGACACTATTGTGTAGGGAAAACGCCGCAGCCGATCCACCACCTCTACTCATCTCGACCCATCACCTGTCCCGCAGCACTCATCGCCGTATCTCGTCCGACCACCTCACATCATCTACCTAACTTGGGCTACAGCTGCCGGTCACGTATCCTGTCCCCCTGAACTTCCCGTTTCCCAAAGTAATCCCTCTTTGCCTCCTCTCCGACAAGTGGCGAGATCGCGGCAACCTCACATGCACTGAATCCACGCTCATCCACCATCGCTAGGCGCTACACAAGTCGAGGCGGCACAACTCATTCTTACCCTGACTTCAAATCCCGCGTGCGACACAAAACCACGATGGTCATCTAAACTACTTGCCTCACTTTGAAACGATATCCACAAGACCAAACAAGTCTACCAGTGAAAGCAAAATAAAATATACGAGAGGCAAAAGCTTCGGCACACTGTCTACACCAAAGTAATGAAACAATATATGAGCAGAATCAAACAAGGCGAAATGATAAACACTGGTTACTGCAACTCATCAAGTTAAGGTGGCCCACGTACACAGCTCGACATGAAGTAATACCTG
This sequence comes from Hyalomma asiaticum, assembly GCA_013339685.2. Taxonomy (NCBI): domain Eukaryota; kingdom Metazoa; phylum Arthropoda; class Arachnida; order Ixodida; family Ixodidae; genus Hyalomma; species Hyalomma asiaticum. The sequence continues at coordinate 47,177,194 of CM023487.1, read as the reverse complement.
CCACAAAGTAAACAACACTTAAAACACACGAACCTTTTAAAACACAAATACGCGCGATACCACTACGACAACCTACATAATCCTACAGCGAGAGGCTACGCGGCAACTGCGGGTGACATTTGGAACACTCCGTGACTGTCCTGACAACCTGAGACCTTAATTCGCGCCCGATGGGGTCTCGGTCCCGGCGGCTTTCGAACTCGCCAAAGACCACGGGAAGTACAAGCCGTTTGGGGTTCACAATTTCCACGTTTCCTGCGGCATTTCGGCCGCTTTCCGTCAACCCGGCGAAGAACCAGCCTGAAGCGCCTGGGGAAGAGCGATCTTTCAACTTTTACCTTCTTTCTCATGCAACGCCTCTTTCGTTTCTTACACATGAACCACTTCCTCGCACTACACCTTTTCCGCCGTTCGTTCCCTGAGAGGGTACGCGTCTCCTGCGTGCACTTCACCATACTTGTCTCCATTTCTGACACCAACGAATTGTCGAATTCCCGGAGCCCAGGGGGTACCTCCTCTCTGGCCTCTTCAGGGCTGCCTAAAGCTACCTCATCCTCGTAAGGAGCTATCTCCGCGACTGACTCCGACATGCCTTCACGAGGCTTCTCGCCAACTTCATCCCTTTCGCTACCTTTCTCCCTTAGGGTTGGCATCTGTGGGGTCTCACAGCTCAAGGACACTTCATCTCCGCTCTCTCCACCATACTCATCATTCGCCAACATCTCCACCTGCCACTGCATCACCGATACCTCTAACTCATCACTGACGGGCTCCTGAGCTACGTCCTCCCCACAAATGTCAACAGGCGTAACCCATGCCTTTTCCTCACCGTGACCCGCGACGGGGCTTTTTTCCAATCTTCCCGCTACTGCTTCCTCTACGCTCTTGATGTCGGTGGATTGACAGTCCGGAGACTCGTTCCTCGGATCCAGTTGACGCCGATCGCATTCTCGCGCGGTGTGACCGAACAGGCCGCAGTTATAGCATCTCGGTGGAGGTGCCGTCGAACATCGGTCTCTCTCTTCTGTGTCTTGTTCATATTCAGACATGCCTAAGCTCTTCTCGATTAACTTTTCTAGGCGATCCAGGCGATTCTGTAGCTCGCGTTCCTCTGCGCTGTCACTGCCATGGTGAATAGACCGTGCGCATAATTTATCAATCTGCTCCTCTCTAGCGGCTACCTCCACGGCCTCCTTGAACGTCCTCGGCTCATGAGAGAGGACAAACCTTCTTACAGGATCTCTCAAACCTGCAGTGAACCGAGACAACAGCTCTTCCTCTAAAATCTCCCGGCGCAACTGAGTTTTTGCGGGGTCTTCACCACCGACGATTCCCAACGTGGCCTTTCCGAGTATTCGCAGGCGCTCCCCGAATGAGCGCACCTCCTCGCCTGCGTTTTGCTTCGCATTCCAGAATTTTTCTATTTTGCTGCTCGTGGGCTCCGTGTCGAATCTCTTCAAAGCTAATGTTTTAAACTCGGAGTACGTGACGGCAGCAGCGACGTTCTCATCTCTCCACGCGAAATCAAATGCGGCGCCTGCCATCTTACATCGCCCTATGCCGATCATTTCGGTATCGCTCCAACCTCCCAAGCGGCCCACTTGCTCTAGAATTCGCAAAAAGTCCTCAATAGTGCTGCCCGTACCATCTCCTGTAAACGACGGAACGGTATTTATCAACATCAACGCCTCCATTCCGAAGGCAGTTCCGTTAGCCATCAATGTAGTCTGGTCACTCATCTGTTGCCTCTCCTTCCCTGATACGAGGGTAAAAGCTCGCACCACAACCCCAGCAAGAATCCCACCGCTGTGCCACCATTTGAGATGTCCCCCTGCTACTACTACTACGCACAAAGGGGGGTGGCGGTTCCACGCTCTACACAACACTTCTTCACTACCACGCCTACCGCTCCGCTTCCAGTAAAACACCACAACCAACCTCGCTCATCCCCCTTTGGCCATACATCTCAACAACATTTAACTCCAAAACGGGTTCGTGCTGGGGCTGGGAAGAAAAGAGGCTTTGTTACGTTAACAAAACATGATGTTTAATGTACGGACATGATTACATTTACAATTATCAATTAGTAAACTTAATGATACGACCAAGGCAATCATTAAACATGACAGTATAACACAGGGAACAATATGGCAAACAAGCTCATCAATGAACTACCGATGTAACAGTCTACCACAACTAAAGGCGCAATGTCTCAATTTCGCTTGCTGCCGAAACGGAAGGAACGCTTATCTGGGAGGTCTCCATCGGCGCGTAGGTCTCGTCGCCGGGCATGTGGACTGGTGCTTGGGCCCGGGGGGCTCAGATGTCTTCTTCGAAGTCGTCGTAGCTCACGGATCTCCGATCATTGCTGCTCACATCAGGCTCTCGCAACCGCTACATCTCTCCGAGTTTGGGGAGCCGAACGGCGCGGCTCACACGAGGGATCGCAAGCGAGACTCGCTACTTCTTCCACCGGAACATGACGGAATGTCACCGCATCTCTTCGCCGTCTCTCGAATCTCTTCTCTTCCGTTCTCGTTCTCGTTCTCGTCTGTTCTCCTTCTGCCCTGCACCTTTGTCCCGCGGGTGCTTTTCTTGACCTCGACGCCGCCCCTCCGTGACCGTTAACCAATTGCAATTACTGACGCGGCATATATTCTTGTCGGTCAGTCTGTGACAGCTTCGGCATCCGCCCCCGCATCCAACACCAGTGGTAAAACCCTCTCTCAAGCAAAGTAGAGCAAGTAAAACATACCAGCAACAACTTTGGAGAGGGAAACAGGCGAGCTGTACGATGGCTCATGAATCAGGGGCGACCAAGAATGTCAATGCTCAGACAAAGCGCGTCGCCTCAAGGAAGGGGGGGGGGGGACACGCACTAGAGCGCTGTGCTTTTCCGAAAAGCCTCCGGCCGCCCCCTCTCGCCCTGGTTCTCGGAGCTTGGCGTCCAGATGTTCAGGCCGGGCCCCAACCTTGCAACTCTACATCCTCTGCTTTCACTGTCAGAAGGCACCGCTTCTTCTCCTTTGAACGCCGCAAGTGGCCATCGACGGAGGGCGCGCTAATGAGTCCGGGGGCTGCCGCGTTTGACGAAATGTCCGTCCTGGCCGGTCGCATGGATGGGCCGAACAAAGGCGTTCTGCCGCACTCGGGCCATAAAGTGGAGGCTGCGCACGTTGCCTGGCAGCTGCAGCCCGTAAGCAAGAGACGCCGTCGCCAGATAGTCGGGTGTTTGTGCGGTGGGTCCGTGAGGATTGTCAATAGATTCGTTCCGGGAACCTCGCTCCGAAACGCGCATTCATCACTCTGGCGGTTCTTCGTTTTTCCAAGGAGAGGTTCCAAGAAACGAACGAAAATGTCCCAGTTAACAAGCCCGGGGTCCAGTCGGTGCCAGCGGGGACGTCACACTCGGTAAAAGCTTCCTAGTCGGACAAATAGCACTCATGTGGCTTCATTTTGCTGCTTATTGTTAGAGCAGGTCACTTCAAGAAACTACAGTGTTCAAGGAGTCCTTCGTCATGCCACGTTCCGTGCATTCTCGAGCAGTTTGTGCAGCTCAAGATTGAATAAGTCGAACATGGCTGACAAAAAGAAAAACTTACATATTGTGTTACGGTGTGAAGTGAATCATTGAAAAAGCATCAGCAAAGACGTCGCCCCAGTATCCTCATCGGAACATAGTACTGACTACCTTAGAACGAAGATGTGCGAGTTTCACGTATTTAGGGAGAGTCTATCATAATTTGCGCATGAAGGGGGATACTTCGATAGCCGCCACCCGCCGTAGTAGTCTAGCGGAGTGTGTTTGCTTGCCACGCTCGACATCGTTGGTCGAAACGCGGCCCCGACGGCCATATTTAAATGGCTAAATTTATAATTGCTAGGGAGTCGTACACTACGTGATGTGCCTCGTGCACTCAGAGTAAAATAGGCCCTTTAAAATCTCGTCAGCTATTTATTGATGGACAACCACTCCCGCAAGTAAGTATAGCAAACACGCTTCGTGTGGCTTGCCCTTTTGAATCGTCGTACGTTGTAGTGGTGACGCCTGGCTCGGGCGTACGTCAGCAGAAATGCGTCCGAATCCTCTTCGAACGGTCTCGAGGGTCCCGTGTAGTCGGGCTTGCTGGCCGTCGTCAAATTCGCCGACACCACTAGCAGTGACGTGTTGGCGATGATGCCGGCGGCCACCTCGCGTTCCTTGTCGTCCATCCATGTGAGAGCATTCGGCGTCTGGAAGAAATATAGCACCGCAAAATAAACAGCGGTGAACACGCACCTAACAGCCCGAAATGTGGCGAAATAATCAACAGTTTTCGGTGGTCTAGGGGTTATGGTGCTTAGCCATGCACCCAAGAGAGAAAGAGAGCGAAAACAAACATTATTTACTTCCCATCTTAAGAGAAAGAGGCTGTGAGAAAAAGGCGAGGTATCATACTCGCGGGAGGCCTCCTCGACCACCTCAGCCTACCTTAGGATAGCCTCCTGGGGCCGTATCCTTAGGTGTGTCGCTAAAGGCGACAGTATCGCTTTGATGACTTGGGTGTCTCTCCCGATGTCTCTTTCGGTGGCGATTGGCTGGTTGAACAAACCAGAAAAGTGAGGGCAGTTTTTTGATAGGTTCAACAAAACAATAACCACAAAAGGAGACACATACGTCACCATAGCGACACTATCGCCCTTAGCGACACATCTCGGAACACGGCCCCTGAAGTGCGGGGTCGTAGCTACGCATGGCAGCCTCCCACAGCTCCTGAATGCCTATACATCTACGGAGCTTTGGGCGAGGGGAGTGGCTTTTACACTATCACATAATGTGGTTTAAAGGAGGCTTATGTACTGTACGTTGTCAGTGCACGTTAAAGAACCCCCTGGTGATCAAAATTTCCGGAGTCATCCACCACAGTCCTCTCCTTTCTCTTTCATTCCCTTTTCCCTACCCCCCCCCCCTTCCCCATATTGTGTCCTTCAGTGTCCCTTTAATGCCCCTTAGTGTGCCCTTGTGTCCGGCTGTCATTACCTTCATTGTTTTATGAGTACATTCCGTATAAACGAAAGCATGTAGTTGGCCATTCTACATGAATAGATGCGTTGTGGACCGTTAAAATAGGCAACGGATCGGCAAAATCAAATGCGACGAAATGCGAGCTACATTTTGAACGTCCACGTAGTAACTGATACGAACAGTCATCGAGCAACCGGTTTCAACTAAAAAGCTAGAGCGTCCTAACCTTAGCGGCCTCCTGCAGACTCGTGAAGATGCGTTTCAGCGCAGGCGTGCTCCCTACGTCTCCCAAGAGCTCGGCGGTCAACAGAGGCCACGTGACCGTGAAGCACAGACGTACCAGGTACACGCAGAAGATAACCTGGTGCAGCGGGCTCGTGCTCGAGTCCTGCTCAAGTAACATTAACGAAAAGCAAAGACCAATGTGTAAACGTGTCGTAGAAGTAGCAAGGCACCGTACCATATACAGCCGACCCAAGTCGTAGAGGACAGCATAATTTTCCGGAACTTGCTGAATAAATCAATTATTTCGATATATCCGAACCCACTTTTAACCAATTCCGGTACATAGTTCGTTATACAGAATATTGTGAAGACGTGCGCCAACGCACAAACAGAAAGTTGGAGGACGCCCCTCTGTGGCGCCGACTTCATTCGAGGCATCTATAGCATTTCTGGACGCTGCAGGTTTCTATGTGTGATGACTGGACACTTTGTAACACGGGTCCACAAATAGGGTTGTTTCTGGTAATAAACATAGTTGAAAGTAAGCGCTTGTCCTGTTGTGTGTTTCTCGTCCTTGTCTACTCGTGCTAAGACACCATTTCTTGCAAGGAACCAACTAGCCAAAAGTTGTCAAGCTTAAGCTTTGCCTTTAACAGTAGCGCCTTGGGGCAATGGCTTTGCTAGAGGATGTGCATCAGTGCGAAAATGCCCCACTTCTCTCGAGTTATTCTCAGAGCTGCACAACCGACCTGACCCCGTACTTTCCACCTTTTTTTTCGCCCACGATATTCACACACCGCATCGTATAACACCACCATCCCGAAAAATGCCGCTGGTTACGTCAGTGGCACTGGGCCCAGTTGGCATCACCTTCCCATATAACGTTCCTTAAAATTAGCGCCTTCTCTATAAAATACTGGAATTATCTGAGAGTCCTCGTGACAGAATCATATTTTCTCGTACATTCTAACTCCAGCCGAGCTGCCATGAGTGTACGATAAGGGATCATGCAGTGTGGAGGAGTTCGGGCAAGACTGACAGTAGAGTGGCATCCAAAGTAGAAAAGCTCACGTGAAGCTTCTCCAGATCTTTCGCCTGTTCATCCTGGCAACCTTGCTGCAGAATAAACAATTTAAAAATTTAAGATGGAGGCTAGAATACATGAACAGATCGCCGAAAACCATAGAGAACAGGGAATGTTGCTGCAGTTTCGACAAATGGAAAAGCTCATCACGGGAAGCTTGTATTCAGATTTTTCGCCTGTTCATCCCCACTTGTCGAAACTTTGGCTCCAGAGACATTGCCTGTTCTCCATCGTTTTCAGCGATTTGTTCATCCAGTAAGGTGACATGTACGGTACGTGCCAGCTTCGAGTAGACGACGTATATGACGTCAGCCACGAGGTTCGTCGCGATGTAGAAGGCTGTGGCGTTGACCCCCTCGGAGGGCATGGATTCGCACGCTCGGCGCACCGACGCCATGTTCGTGTTGATGACGGTGTCGGACGCCTGAAGCTTGAGGGCGGTCGCATCGTGCGCGTCGTTGATGGCCTTCGCCCACTCGTCTGCTGTCAGCGTCAGCACGCCTTCGGTCACTTCACGAAGGGGCGACCGCGACTCCGGCAAGCTTTGCGTGAACGCGGTGGTCACCTGTTGTTGTGGTACGAGATCAACCGTGGATAAATGAAGTGGCATGCAAGCACGGTGTTCATTAGTGAATCGCTGACCAGCACCGGCTCGTGTTACTTTTACGGAGGTGAAAAACAATGTCAGGATAACGTGGAGGCTTCAGTTGAGGAAATGATCGCTGAAACCGATGAAGATCAGGTAATGGCACTGGAGCCGAGGTTTCTACAAGTGGACATGTCTTTCTCAGGGCAACGTCAGAGAACTGCCTTTACCCTGACGAAGACAGCTGAGCTTGTCGAAACGTTGGATCTCGCGAAATTCCCCTGTTCGCTGCATCATTTCGAACGATCTCTTCTTCAGTTTACGCTGGTTGCAATTGAAAGTGTAATTGACATGGTATCATATCTGTACGAAATAGGCGTACTTATTTCATCTCGACGTAGCTACATAACCCGATATGTGTCAACCTACAGTGTGGGGACGACGATCTGGCCATTGCTCCTCCATGCCATACTATTCCAATCGCGTTAATGACATTTCAAATTGCATAGAAACCCTCCCTAGGCATTTTCAAGTGCGGTAACATGACGGAGAACGTTCCCTCTTTCACTTTTCCTATTGCTCCGCACACGCATGTCTGAGAAGGGGAAGTGTCAACTTGCTAGCTTGAAGACTAATTGGCTATCCACCGCGGTGGTACAGTGGGTACGGTGCTGGGTTGCTGACCCGAAAGACGCGGGCTCGATATCAGCCGTGGCCATCGCATTTTCGATGGCGGTGAAAATGCTAGTCTCGTGTACGGTACGACTCTCCGTACACTTCAAAGAACCCCAAGTGGTCAAAATCTTCGGACCCTCCGCTTACGGTTTGCCTCAATCATATTATGACGTCTCTGCTGGAACGATGCTTATCGGGCCCGAGTACTCGGCACACAACCAGCCAAGGCACACAAACGGTGATGATGCTCATAGGGAACTGAAGATGAGGATCAACTAACATATGGTGACGATAACAGAAGTCGTGTGGCACCGCTTAGCACGGGAGAGTGATCCCAGATGATGATGATTGTAGTTGGGGTGCCACCACGCAGCCGTTTCCCCATAACTCATGCAATACCATGGCTTTGGCACTTAAAACCACAACTATTATTATTACCAACACTTATGGCCAGAGGAAACGGTGAACCAAGGTGAGGTAGGCCGCCAGGTAACATTACCTCCTTGTGGTGGTGAAGCACATGATGCATACCTTGTCGTCGATCCGGAATAGCAGTTCAGTCTCGTCGGTCGGATTGTCGACGCCCAGCCAGCTGCTGACGAGCTTGGAGATGCGAAACTTCGCGTCAGAGGCGCCTTCACTGCCCACCTTGGCTTGCAGCGAGTAACCGCGCCGCAGCTCGAGCATGTCACGGTCGCCCTCGCGCACGAAGCGCACGTCAAAGATGGTGTAGAAGCCGAGGCGGAGCGACGTGCGCACCATGAAGCGCACGATGTCCGCGAAGGAGGTCGCGTTGAACAGCTCCCTGACGTTCACGGCGACCTCGGCGTGGGCCACCTCGTCCCGGATATTGCTCACCTGCTGCATGTACCTGTGGAGGTCCCAGAAGAGGCGCAATGGCAAATGTGTATGGAGGCGATAGATGAAGGTTTTAGCGCACGAAAAACACGGACTGAGAAAGACGTGACACACACCGGCGCTACTTGCAACAATGTTTATTTCGAAAACAGGGAACCATATATATAGGCAACAAGCATCGCTTTTCAACCATCATCATTACAGGCATTTTGCAAATTCAGCTACCTTTGCGTATATAGGGTAACTCCTTAAAAGAAAGGGCAATCGAAATAAACATTGTTGCAAGTAGCACCTGTGTGTGTCACGCCTTTCTCAGTCAGTGTATTCGTGCGCTAAAACATTCAAGTATGCATTACCAACACGCCGAAAGCGCGACGCTACTAAGCGATAAATGAGTTTCTGGTTCCGATCAAAAATTCGATTTCTGAGATGTAATGTGCTAGGACCACGCTGTGGTTACGAGGGTATCAGTAGTGAAGGATTCGCTTTAATTTTTATCATCTTGGGTTCATTTGCTGTGGACTCTGTTTAAGTACATGGGCTTCGCTTGCATTTCTCCCCCACGGAAATTCTGCCCCACAGGTTAGGAATTGAGCCCGCGCCGGCAACTTCATCCGTGCGACATTTCAGTCGATGCGTTAGCACTGCGGGTATAAGGCTCTTCCGTCATGTGTCCTCCAATGACGTCACGACTTCTGGGATCGAGAACGCCTGCGAACATATGTGGATATAGCTACACGAGTCATAGTGACGGGACCAATGCAACACAATAAAATACAGTGAGGGACCAAGCATACAATGGCTTCGCCATTGTGTGCCATTGTGTACCTGGTCCGGAATGTTGATAAGTCAGTTTTCAGGACTCATGCACAAACGTGAGCTCGTGAGCGTGATATGTCAGTCAAGGATAGCACAGATGTTTTCAAAGCAGCGCGCATACAATTCGCACCATGAGCCATCCGCCGTTGCAAGTCAATGCGCGCCGGCGCGCTGAGCTGCCTCCTGTTTTTTCGAACTTACGGCACCGATTGTTTACACAAAACTGAAGATGGTCGAATATTCATTGGGCTCAAGGCACGAAATTTCCATTGTAAGAGTAAAGCAAGTGCAGTAGACATATGTGGACAGACCCTACAAGTTCTCTTGGGCTCTCTCGATATCGAAAGCCGTAAAGGGGTCGTGTGTGGCGTCGGCACCAAGCTGAGGCAAATTTTGAGAACCCAGGATAGTTTCTTGGCCTTCCAAGATAATTTGAAAATGTCCCACTGGCAACTGCCGCATTTGTGTCACTATGCTTGCTTGCTTCCAATTCCTGACATAACTCCGCCGTTAGCTGCAGTGCTAGTACCTCATGACCACAGCTTTCTTTTTTGGAACTATGAGATAGAAAACGAGCAGAATGGATCAGAGAACAGACAGGAGTAGCCGATATTATTATATCAATTAAAAGAAAGAAGTGGACCTGGGCAGGACATGTCATGAGGAGGAAAGATAACAGATGGACTGTAAGAGCGACGGAATGGGTACCAAGAGAGGGAAAACGCAACAGAGGCAGGCAAAAGGTTAGATGGAGCGATGAAATTAAATAGTTTGCGGGCATAAAGTGGAACCAACTCGCTCAGGATAGGGTGGAGTGGAAATCGTTGGGAGAGGCCTTCGTCCTGCAGTGGTCCTAAACAGGCTGATGATGATGATGATGATGATGATGATGATGATGATGATGATGATATAATAGTACCGAACTCTAGTAATACTACTACCAGGCTAGTTGGCGCACTAGCCCACAGTTCGAGCAGACACGAGTTCATATTGCAGGGAAAGGCTAACTCTTGTCCACATAACGTGGAGGTGTAGACCATAGCCACCGAAAGGCATTCCACCTTTGTTAGGTGAAAATGGCCACGAAGGTCCGCGGGAGGTACGGCTCCTAAGCGAGCATCGAGATAGCTAACATGCTCTGCTTGACCGAGCACTGCGAGCCAAAATAGCCAATGGTGCCCTTGTCTAAGGAGCCGATTTTGGAGTGGCCTAATCTAGCCTCGATCACTTCGAACGGAATACATGCATAGCACCACTGACCTCTGCTTCTTCCTCTTTGTCCCCTTCTCGTTCTGCTACTACTACTACTACTTTTTTCACTTGGTTATAGCGCAACATACACGAGGACAATAGGAGGAGACGAACAACACGGCGCCGTGTTGTTCGTCTCCTTCTATTGTCCTCGTGTATGTTGCGCTGTAACCAAGTGAAAAAATGAATCCCAACCAACTGGCCCAACTTGCCGTTTTACTACTACTACTACTACTACTACTACTATACTACTACTACTACTAATACAACAACAACAGCTACTACTACTACTACTACTACTACTACTACTACTACTACTACTACTACTACTACTACTACTACTACTACCACCCCACCACCACCACTGTTGCTGCCAGTGGCGCACGGACAGGGGTGGTTTCGGAGGTTGTAACCCCACCCCCTGAGGCCGACTTAACCCCCCTCCCACTCCTTAACTGCTCCTATGTCCTAGAAGAATGTGGCGCTAATGTCTCTGGAAAGCGCCGAAAAAATAATAAAAATAATCATCATCCTTGATGTTACTATTATTTGGCATTTTATTTACTTTTTTTACACACGCAACAACTGTGTAATCGCATGCCCGGCCCGTCGTGAAAAATTGAACCTCCCCTGGCAGAGATCCTGGCTGCGCTACTGGTTGCTGCTACTACCACTACTACCACTACCACTGTTGCTGCTGCTACTACTACTACTACGACTACCACTCTAGTAGTAGTTGTGAAGCGTCAAACCGCACCAATCTTCACCGAGCTCACCTGTAGCAGTTACGGTAGAGGGGCAAGACAATGTGCATGCCACGTCGTTGGGCCTCCGCGTCCAGCGGTCCTTGCGTCTCGAACAAGCTAGCGTTGAGCTTGCGCAGAAGTCTTCCCATTAGGTCCTCAATGAAACCCGTGCCAGGCGCCGTCCACGTACCGCAGACGCGGCTGTAGAAGTCGGCGCACGGCGCGTGAGCGGCGACCGTCACCTTCTTTAGGTATTCGGCAGCCTCCTGGCATTCGGTCGTCTTGCACACCACGCTGTCGTCGGCTGCTGTCCTGTGCAGCTTCGACATGGCGGCGTAGGCGAGCGCGAGAACGAGGAGTCCAGCTGCGACGACAGTAGCGTACGCGTACGTTCCGTAGCTGGACTTTGTGGGAGTGCGGCCACGGCGGGCATCGCCGTTTTTTTCGTCCGGGGAAGGCTTGTCCGAGTCCGGGTGCTCTGCGATGCCGAGGAGAACATGCATCGTGTACTAAGTAAGAAGTACGTAAGAAGTAAGAATGAAAGGGGAACGGATTAAGGGCTCGTTTCTTCTGTTAGACACAATCTAACAAAATCAAGAGGAAATGAAGCCAAGAAAGACGTAAAGGACATCATTCGTATTGTTAACTGTAAAGCAGCTATTAGGGTATAAATAGTAACGAATTAAAGTGAGCGAATAAAGGACTTCCCTTCGGTAAGGACTAAACCACCATTTTTCAGATAACGTGTCCGTCGCCCTACCAACTCAGCTACCCCGGCGGTCCTTCCAAAATAAATTAGATTTTGTATTTGCGTGGGCATGCACCTCACAGTGGTAACTAGCGCCACTTGTGGCCATGGAGATGAGTGTGGAAGACATTCTCACAGCAGGCGTCGCGTAACACGTGGTCTTATTACAAGCTCGCTGCTGACCAATAAATCTGCACATGCCACATATAGGCATTAAAGTCTGCTGCGACGAGACACCCCCCCCCCCCTACAAATATCAATGAGATGGCACGGTGAGCTAGCTAGGCATATGGTTCAATGATTTCTTTAAACCTGAGCGACACACGAATCACTAGCAATAGAACTTAATCGAATGTCGAATACTTTTCGACCAGTTCCTGAATACTGAGCTGAGTAGCCCTTCTTGCAACTAAAGTGGGTCACGTCCTCGTACATGACGCTAGAATCAAGGAGGCTCTGCAACAGTTTTCAAGATAATCATCAAGTGACATATCGTTTAAGGTGCTTATTGCCTCACGAATTGCGTACCACAAACATTTCTGATATTTCTGAGCTACAACGTCAAGTTTGAGAAGCATTCTACCTACGTTCGAGCACGCTCACCCTCCTTTTGTCGCTACAAGCGTGCTGGAAGGTACACAGAGGGTACTGAAAAAGGGGCCAGAAGCCACAATAGCGTACGTCGTGATCTTAGATATGTTCTGTTCTCTTGTTCTTTCAATGTATTCACCCCTCGGTGGGGACGAAGGGCCTGTGGCCATAGTCACTGTGCGGAAGTGGCGCCACCACGCGGCTACTGCAAATGAGAATAAGCCAATGGCAGTTGTCCCAATTATTCCGTAATCCCTGCCATTTATGGCATATACTTGTTGAAAGAAGAGTGGGTGCTTTCCATATGTATTTTGAAACCACATTCTCTGCTGCAGGCAATGCCATAATATTCGGCAGACATGTTCGCGGGAGCCTCGGTGGTAGATCGGCGTTGACTTCTTGCTATGTTAAAAAAATTGTTTCTGGGCCCTTTAAAGGCATATATACAGCGTCTGGAGTAGGCCCTTCATATCCACATATCTGTTCAAGAAGCGCGAAGGATCGTGTAAGGATCGGGTGCTCTTCATCTTCCATATGCGCCTGGATCCATTTAATAATCTGCGTTTAATAACTCCGTTCTTGAATTCCTTTGCCTTGCTGCTATTCTGGATTCTCGCCACTTAGCTGGAGACCCCGTTCTTGTCAAGTTTCTAACTTGATAGTTTAGAGCCCCCGATGAGTCTGTTGTGGCCCTACTGTATACGGCTAGTGCAATGTCCATCTCCTCCACGGCTTCTAAGTGCCTGGCCTTGATTGAGCAGGCCACGGTAGGGGAAGGCTTCTTCCCCAGGTACTTGGCGGCATCCACGAACGGGGAGTTCCTATTCTTGCTGTTGTCCTTGGGAATTGCTTTCGTGCGGCATTTTCTCCCCTCAGCATTGCAGGTCGGTTGCCTTTTTTTTTTTCGGGGCATGGCTGTGGCAGCTTTAGCTCTAATGTCCAGATTGAGCGTTCTAGAAAACCATTATTCTGTGATAATTTATTTTCAATTTCTCAATGCGTCTGCCATATCATGTGCTGGAAAGCCTTTCGAGCTGGGCAGTGGATTTTGCTTCAGTTACTTCGCCGGACGCGTTGTGGACCCCGAAATTAGGGAGTCTTTCTTTGCTGGTGCACCAGGAGAGACAGGACCACTTTGTAGGCCTTCCTTATTCGTTCTCTTCCGTGGCACATTAGAGAAAGGCCACTTTTACGCGATATGACTGATCACAACGGTTTGCACCATACGTACGACGCTTCTTGATGATTTCTTTTTTTTTGCCCGCTCTTCAGTTTAATATAATCCCTGACATGAATTTACAGTAGAGTCGCGCCATCGCTTCATCGTGTCTTTTGCCTTGTGGTAAAGCCGTAGGATCTGTAGACTTTGCACGATCGGAATCGTCCTCCCGCTCTTAGTGGTCGATTCCCTCGATCTGCAAAATGGTGGTGCTCTTCGGTGGTCCCCCCAAATTCTCGGAGTGGTACCGTAAGAACTCCAATTGCTTCAGCGTTTGCCACTTAGCTTTCTGTTGCTTCGATTCTCCCCCTCCCCCCGGATTCTGGCCTCCATCAGCCCAGTGTTGATGTCCTCAGGTGTCCAGTCCGTGATGCTGTCCGCATATGTGGAGTCATTCTCTGCTTCGACGTTGTTGAGCTTTTCGGGTGGTCTAACCATTACGCATTCGAACAAGATTGTGGAGATGACGGAGAATTTAGGGGCCTCTGCTCCCTCTCGCTATGTGAACTTGCATGTCGTATTCCTCGCCTGGTTTGATTGCGGCCTTCGTATCCATGAGGAAGAATTTGCAGGTGAGAAGAATATCGTCAATGAAATACAGTTCGTACGGTATTGACGAGAATGCCAGCACACTGGCATGTCTTCCCTCCGCGTGATTTATTTTGCTTCAAAGCAGTTTTCAGTCCTAAATAACGTTATCGGTGTGTGTTAGCCGTGTTTCATAACCGTACCACTGACCTTTACGATGTTCACATTGTCCGCACGAATGAGAGCTTAACAAGCCTTGTAAGCTCGTTCACATTCTTCGCGTAGTCTGTTCTTGTTTACATTTACTTTAGCGTTTCGACTATTCACGGTTGTTTATTGACGACGCATGTTATCTTTGCAGAATGGCTCTGGCTTGTCTTTGTCAACGTAGTTCCTTGAGATACTGCATGGTCGCTGCTGTTTCACTTGGATTGTGTTATGCCTTTTTATCCTGCTTTGTATTTTTTAAACGCGTCTTAATGTGCTATAGCCAAGGCTACTGTATATGTTGCTTTGAATCTTTTCTTGGCCGCGTACTTCTGCAGATAATCCTGAACATTGCTCTTGCCTGGTGCCTTTTGTTAGTGATATATCAATTCTTGGTTTGCTGACAAATGAGTCGCCGTGATATCACGCAATACTAGTGGCGTCCTTTGACCAGTATACAAAAAAAAACAAAAAAAAAACAAGAGGACAATACTTATTCCGATATCTTATTCAAAGTGTGACTAGAGTACCGCACTTGCTTGGGGGCCCCCTTTCTTGATAATATAAACGGATGCAATTTTTTTATTCTTTTATCCCAGACGCAGGACTGGTCCACCGGCAAGAACGTCGGAATGTAGTGTGCAAAAAATCGCGTCGTGTTCGAGCATTATTCATAGAGTTTCAGGGCCTGCGTGATACCGGTCGGTTATATATATATAGCAACCCAAGGTATTTTTGCATATATATATATATATATATATATATATATATATATATATATATATATATATATATATATATATATATATAGATAGATAGATAGATAGATAGATAGGACATGACCGCAACGGCGAAAATGCACTTAAAAAAAGTGTCAACAATATTCCTCTCAGACCAACTCTATTTGCCGATGGTCGTACCATTGAAGGCTGGCACTTCCCCTTCGACGATAGCGGTCGAGTGCTCGGCCTCGTCCTGGTTTTGAGCCTTGCCGGCGACTTCCTTGCCAACCCCTTGGTCGGTCGCCATGTGCACGGCGAGGCTGGGTCGGTGCCGCTCCGACACGGCAAGGCCGGTCGCTTTGGTCGTTGTGACGACGTGACTGGCTCGACGCGATGCTGCCTCTTGATGCCCAGTCGCTTTGTGCGCCGCAAGGCTGGGTCGGTGCTGCTCCGACACACCACGACCGGTCGCTTTGGTCGTTGTTACAGCGCGACTGGCTCGACGCGACGTCGGCTCTTGTTGACTACTCGCTTTGTGCACAGCGATGCTGGGTCGGTGGGCCTCCGACACGGCGCGACCAGTCGCTTTGGTCGTAGTGACGGCGTGACTGGCTCGACGCGGTTCTGGTTCTTGCGGTCCGGTCGCCTTGTGCGTCGCAAGGCTGGGTCGGTGCAGCTCCGCGCGGCCGGAAGCTTTTGTCGCTGTGGCGGCGTGACTGGCTCGACGCGATACCGGCTCTTGTTGGCCGGTCGATTTGGACTTCGCGGCCTGACTGGCTTTACGTTGCACTGGTGCTGTGGGGCTCGTCGTTCGCGATAGGGCCTCTTTGTCGGTCTGCGTCGGCAAAGTGCGCAATTTAGGATGGCTTCGTGAAAGTGAGCGACTAGTGATGTATGAATTCCAAATGTCCCTCTTACTGTGCATGCGGAAAGATAATGAAAACGAGGAAGGGAGCGAAAAGCCGCAGTGGAGGGCGGCGGAAACTTTGACCACCTGTGGTTTTAAATGCGAAGCATTTCTTGGCGAAGTTGAGCAACTTTGACCGTATCTATCTATCTATCTATCTATCTATCTATCTATCTATCTATCTATCTATCTATCTATCTATCTATCTATCTATCTATCTATCTATCTATCTATCTATCTATCCGCCTACGTGTGTGTATGAGGAACATGGGTGATTCATGACACCACTACGATTTCATACTTACATAAACGTCATGATTAACGATTACACGGTCACAGTGGCTCATACCCACCCAGGGCATACGGGTATGCGCCACAGGTGAGGGATTCTTAGCCTACGTAAGTCATAAACCAACAATAAAAGAAACACTAAATTTGATAAGAACACATTTTGCATAGATTAAACAGGAGAGGCAGAAACCGTTCATGATAGCTTTAGATATTGACCTAAGAAGAACAGAAACATAAGCCATATTGAACGAAAGCACCCCATCACTCGGTAGAGGATACGAATCAAACCCCGGCGCGGTGCCAAGGAAGCGTGTTACCACTCGTTCACGATAGACCTTTCCCATGCGGTTGTGGTGTCCGTAACTGCTCACATAGCAATGACAAAAACTATGTATACGTATTACTAACACTCAGCAGTCGACTGTCGCTAGACCCCGTAGCAATGATGGAACGCACTTCGCTTACTACACGCACATCAGCGAATCGTAGCGTGGATTTGTCTCAGACGTCTGTGCGGTAAAGTGGAGAAAAACCACAGTGATGCCGATCAGCCTGGTAAGCGCACGTTATGCACACGACGGCAAAATTTGCACAAAGGCGCTACTCATACTTTGTGAAATCGGCTGAATGCCAAACCTGACAGTGATTCCCGCAATGCGTGGGATCTATCGAATTTTTTTGAACCCGCACTGACATCGCACACTACACGGGGTTCTAGCATTTTCGAGGCCCGTGCACTGTGCAATGTCAGGGAATGGTAAAGACCCCAATCCCTCATGCTACGTTGTACTCTATGTAAAGCGAGATGGCTCTTTGCTTTGGTCCTTGCTCACACGTGGTCGCCTCTCGTGCACGTGTAAACGGAGGACCCGCCGGGACATGGCCACGTAGTGTTTCCTGTTCCCCCGAATATGTCTTCGTTCAGGAAGCGTGACCAGCGAAATACCGCGGCTTGGATTTCTGGCAGACGCGCCCCTTTCTCGCTTTTCTTTGCCGTGGTGCGAGCAGAACAACATCGGCGATCCCACATCCTGTTACCGCGGTACGCTATTTGTTTTGGCTAGCAAGCTTACTCTCAGTCTTCGATGGTGTCTAATTTCTTTTGTACTGGTGCCGCACGGGCGCTTCGAAGGCCTTCGAACCAACTGTCCATCGACTCAAAAGTCATGTTTCATCTGCTACACCGGCGGTTTCGGTGGCCGTCGAGTCGATAGTTTATCGAGCTCGATAGAGAATATCGACTGGGTGGCCATCGAAACCGCCCTTATAGCAGCTAAAACATGATTTTTGAGTCGATGGACAGTTGGTTCGAAGGCCTTCGAAGGGCCCGTGTGACACCAGTATTAGTTTTCACCACGGTGTGCTGTTAGCTTTGACCCTTGAACGCGAAAGAAACCCAGGCACCTAACTTAGTCAAACAAAGAAAGCAGTTCTTGGAGTATGTTCCATACCTAGAATGGGTGCACTTCAATTAACGTTCGTACCTTTATCTCGACTTGCGACTTCCTCTTGGCAAGCTCCTTCGAAGGCTTGGATTGCTTCCTCGCTGGGATAAGAATAAACAAGAAATTAAAAGGTAGGCCTAGTAGCACGCTCCTTTGCTTTACTGATGGCTGTTGCTTGGATGTCTGGTTCGTATTTTAAACATGGTGCAATACATGGAGGAAAAATTCTAGAAGGCGGTGTCACTAGATTCCGCTAGCCTCGGCAAGCCAACTTCCTTTGACGCGTTCTGCACGCTGCATCTTGAATAGAATTAGACCCACATAGTTTCCGGACCACTCGAGGATGTTTGGCTGCGGTAGTATTTAGTGGCGCTTCACCATTCATTAACCTACCGCTTGCCTATAACGTGACCAAGTACACTTTCCTATTATTCGCTTCGTTGATCTTTTTTATGGTTAAGCTTGAAGATAGTCACGTGACGCCATCTCCTAGCTCCTTTTTCGATTCGATACCCGAAGGTCGCGGGATCGAATCCCGGCCGCGGCGGCTGCATTTAGACGGAGGCGAAATGTTGAGGCCCGTGTACTGTACGATGTCAGCGCACGTTAAAGAACCCCAGGTGATCAAAATTTCCGGAGCACTCCGCTGTATGGCTTCTCTCATAATCAATGGTGGTTTTGGGACGTAAAACCCCAGAAATCAATAATCTGCGAGCGCTCAAAACTGTCGTATGATTTCCGTGGAGCACGTCGCAAGAGGACTCATACCGATGGCCGCTTTCGGAGGCTTCTCTTCTCCATGCGGAGACAGCTGGGAGACGTTGTGGTCTTCTTCCGGCGACTTGGATGCCTTCGTCGGGGCAGCCTTGCCGGAAACACCGCTCTGTAGAGACTTCTTTTTCACAAGGGTGTTCGCGATCGAAGGGCGTGCTTTGGCCGGCGGCATGCCTCACTCCTGTTATCGATAAAAAGCACAGACAGCACCAATGCGAATAAAAATTTTAAGGACAATTACATAATAGCTTATCTCGTAATGGGTGTAGCAACTTTATCGCGATAGGCAGGTGTCACAGTAATACAACATAGCCGGCATTTGTACACGGTCAGTACGACGTAGAGCACACATTCGCCTACTGTGGCAGCTATATGTATGCAACGGTGCAAGCGCAGCGCATGCTGGACCTTGGCGACAGGTGAAGATGGCAAGGAAGCTAAACGCAGAAGCCTTATACTAAGCGTAGCACCGCTACAAGAGGAAGTCCCCTTCGCTGACTACCGGGATGACTTTATGTAAGCGCTGTGCTTTCTTTTTTTCGCCATCCGTTCCCTTCTATACAACTATCCATTTAACTCAGGGAAGGCTCAAGCTATTCGCTGTGAACGACAACCATGGGAAAGGATTTCACTGAGGCACCGCTCACCGGTGGTGGTTTTTGGCGACACCAAGATGCCCAGGCCAAGAAAGCGCGAAGGCCACGGGACAGCTCCGGGTCCGTGGAAGCGTAGAAGGAGGGCTGCGTAAAAGGACGAGAAGTTTATAGAGTACGTCCTTCCTGGAGAACGACTTCTGGCGCCCTCAGGGACAGAGTGATGTAACACCGCCTGGCGACTTGCTGCTTCTTCTCTTCTTCTGTCAGAAGCACGCGGTGCGCGCCCACGAGACGGGATGAGCTGAACGATTCCTAATGATGATTTCGTTAAATCGCTAGAGCCCACTGTGTGGGCTCATTTTTTTTTTTTTTGGGGGGGGGGGTGCCTAGAATGTTGGAATTAAGTCTCGCCCACGAGTATAGGCGTTCTCGAGTGCGTTCCAGGTAGACACGCTTATATTATTGGTTAAGTTTTCGCCGTGTCCCACCACATACTTAATTAACTAATTAATTAATAATCAGTCGAACTTTCATTTAGAAATGATGGGAAGGTAGGAGTAGTGCAGCTTCACAAGATCTGGGCCCTTCACAAAGTCCACGTTAACACACTTCGCATGACGTAAATGAGAGGGATAGACGCAATGATATGCCCAACCACAAAGTTTGACACAACGCCCTTCTTTTGGGTGTCTGAGTCGTATCTGTTACGGGCAACAACAATAACAAGTATACTTTGAGCACCTAATTGAATGCCTAAATTTCTGGAGGCAATATCAGCATTATTTTTTTTGTCTTATGAATCTGCGGCAGATATTAAAAGCTGTTAAATGGTTTCCTGCTCCTTACAGCTGTTACGTAAGGGGCACAGCGCCAGATCAAACCTGAATGAAGAAACATTAGGTGGAGGAGTACCCCCACTGAAAACAACTAAATTTTATTCAGGAATTTGAAAATTCCCCTTAATTCTCAAAATATACTTTTCTGTGGGGCGTCTTCGTAGGCTACAGCAACAGGAACGTCTGCTTAGCCACATGTGACTTCCTTGGTGAAACAAAAAGAATTCATTGTTAATCATCATTCCAAGCAAAACTTGGTATACTTTGAAGTTGTTCCGACTAGTTGATTGAACTCTTACTTATTTTATTATAGTTCACTTGTATTACAAAATATCCTGTCATTCCCGAACATTTGTTTCTTCCATACGTCGCCGATTCCTCCCGCTCCCTTTGTTGCAGTTCGAATAATTTCCCCCTTTATCTTAACCACCGTCTTCATGGCCAATCACCCGTAGTGGGCGAGTGCCACTTATCAAGGAACAAGCAAGCAAGCACAGAAGAAGAGAAAGCTATTGACCCCTCAGGTAGGCATCCTTTTGGTACTGGCGTAGAATTCAAAAGAATGGCTTTAGGAAAATGGTTCTTAGCGAAATTAATAAACTTGCACTGAGCTAAGCCGCGCAAACGGCGTACAAATGAACTATAAGCTAAGCCTGTTGTCAGGCCATGCTTTCTTGTGTCCATTGAGTGCAAATTTGAACTAGACACATTATCTGCTGCATTTTGTCGGTGGGCTTAATAAAAAAACTACCATAGCTCTAGTGTGACGGTTTATTTTGACCTCCTAAGCAGCTCAAGCGCGACTCTTGATAATCGCGAGTACGACACGTTTCGGCTTTCGAACACGTGTGCTGCGCGATGAGGTTCGTTAATGCGACATGATGTTCTAGTAATGTTATAGTATATGTTAAAGCTGGTGCTTTGGCTTTGCGATGCTGTGCAGGTTGAACCAACATGCCCATCTACTCCTTATTCCGCAAATTAAGGCAGTGTATCCGAGGTTCATGCGTCTGCCGTGTTCCTGAGCTTAATTGTCACAGAGAGATGATGAAAGTGCTTTTAAATGATAATTAAACTATATTATTAATTATTGGTGTATAATTATATTGAAGTATTAAACAGCATTACAACTTGGAGCTCGCTGAAAGTAATGACATTACCTTACTGTCACTTTTGAAAGGTAATGGAATTACTTTCAAGTTAGTTTCTCAAAGGTTCATCACTTACGCAACAACTCATGTAAACTTTATTTACAGCACGTGTAACATTGGCAGCTAAACTGTGGCGGCGACATTTCCCTATTTTAATGACGTGTCTCTGGAATGTGTCTCGAATTTTGCTTTACCTTGTTTGACTAAACGATAGTTGGGCGGCGTGAATACCTGGTACCGAAGAAAACCTCTCTTTCTCTCTCTTGGTTAGACACGTTTGCGCGTTCAAAACATATCAATTTGTTTTTCAGTCAATCACTGGCGTTACGCACGTTGCCACTGGAGCTTCGACGCGGGCCCAGTCATTGTGCGCCCTTAACCTCTTTTACATCTATTGCTGCCATACCTTTTCCCGACGTACGTTTCACTTGACACCTGTCTAATCAGAGCGCATATCGATGAAACTAAATGCATATAATGTCGAATGAATTATTAATTATCGGGTGAATATTTCAGTCGTCGTGCAGCACGAGTTACTGCAGTGCTTGCTCCTGGTCTGCCACGACCTAACTCCAGACGTTAGCCAACTGCCCTTGGTAACACCGCACGGCATTTCGATGATTCCGCCGGCAACTGCAGCCACCCCGGGGGCCCCGGCCACTCCTTTCCAGGCACCTGAGTTTGCCTACGCCGACGACCAGCCCTTCGACGAGGCCCCACCTATTATTGAGCTCGGTGAGTGTCTTGCCTGTTCAGTGTGTGCAGCATCTCCAAGATAACTTTTTACCCAGGATTTATAAATGTAATCATCATCATCAGCCTTTCTACGCCCACTGCAGGGTAAAGGCCTCTCCCGTAGATCTCCAATTATCCCTGTCCTTTCATAACTGTGACCAATTTAACCCCGCGAACTTCCTGATGTCATCTGCCAACCTAACTTTCTGCCGCCCCCTGCCACGCTTGCCTTCTCTAAAAATCCACTCTGTTACCCTTAATGACCGACGGTTGTCTTGTCTTCGCATTACATGGCCCGCCCATGCCCATTTCTTCTTCTTAATTTCTGTTAATATGTCCCCTACACTCGTTTGTTCCCTAACCTACTCCGCTCTCTTCTTGTCCCATAAGGTTACATCTACCATTTTCCGTTCCATAGCTCGGTGCGTCGTCCCAAATTTCATTGAGCCCTCTTAGAGTCCAAGTTTCTGCCCCGTAGGTGAGTACCGGTAAGGTGCAGCTGTTATACCCTTTCCTCTTCAGAGACAATGGTAAGCTACCATTCATCATCTGAAAATGCTTGCCAAATGCACTCCACCCCATTCTTGTTCTCCTAAATATCTCAGCCTCATGGTTCGGATTAGGGGTCACTACCTGTCCTAAGTAGACATATTCACTTACTACTTCCAATGCCTCGCCAGCTATCTCAAATCGCTATCTCATTGTAATAAGAGAGCTTTAATGGTGGGTACCCCAGTGGCTTGGCTTATGCACGTAGCTTGTAGGGGTATGCGAACGGTGAATTTTAAAATTGAATCGAATGCGAATACGAATAGTATACTACCGGAATGGTTTCCGTATAGTAAGGCAGAGATTTTCAACACCGCCCGAGAGTTCAACATTTATTTCAAAAGAATTATTCATAAACATCGACAAAGGAACATTACGATTGAATTTAACCGACAAAAATACAGATACCTAAACTGAAGTGGGTTTGCATAAGAGCATTGATTAGACCCTCTGAGATATTTTAACCGTAGGTGGCACTAGACCATGCAATAATCTACGGCTTGCCTATCACGTGACTGGGGCATATTTTCCAAGAATCTCCCTTTCAAGTTTTTTTTTTTTTTATGACTACGCTTGAAGATTGTCACATGACTCCATCTCCTAGCTTTTTCCTTCCTCCATGCGCGGGAGCATGTTAGAGAGGGTTCCGACGTACCACCAACATTTCGGCCAACAAAAATGCTGATATAATGATAACGGTGGTAGATTGATGACATTTTCGAGTCCGCGGCACTAGAATTTTAGACGAAAACGTGTAGATACGGAGTCAACATAGCGTCCATAGCACCCCACCCCCCCCCCGAAAAAAAAAAGAAAAATGAATGAGCTGCATAGTAGCCCACCTACATGCCCACCTACATAGCCGCGTCCGCGTTTTGCGCTCTCTCGAAAGCATTGCCACATATGTTTGCAGCAGCATACTCAATGTTATCACTTTGAGCGCGTTCAAGTGTTCCCTTTAGAAGCGGACAGTACTGTACTGTACTGTACTGGACTGTAACGGCTTATGTTAACGGATGCTAATGGCATAATTTTCTAACTATAATTTTTTAAATAGTATGAAAGAGCACTTGCATCTGTTGGTCGGCTGATATGATGCTAATCCCAGGACACAGCTATCAGAGCTTGTTCAGTGCGCTGAGCCATTTATGAAATCATGCCGGCGACGTGTTATCTTTAGTTCTCAACTTTCTCATCATGAGTCACTTTTGGCAGTCGACAAATTCGCCATGTTCTTCAAGGTCCATGTTAATACAATCTACTTTGCGAGATCTTTCTCGCTTCATCCATCGGCATTCAATGAAACCTTTCCGGCGTGGAGGAAGTTCAGTATTAGTGCCTTTATACCACTGCATCGTACCCTAATTGCAGTTCACCTTTAAACCTTCGTTTTCGGATGTGTTGGAAATTGCTACAAGTTTCGCAGAATTATCGTAGTGCACTAACAACGTGCCGCAACATTCACGCTGCGCCATTAGCGGTTGTAATCATAAACAACGAACTTTAATTAAAGATCGTTCCTGCGGAGGACCACCGGGGTGTTGGTAATCAAGGCGTTTCCTCGTGAACTTCTCTAATGCGTTCCTTTCGCCCCTCGTTCTTCTTTTCTGTTGGCAGGTGGAGGCAAGCCGAGCACTATGTAAGCAAACGAACTGATTTTGTTTTCTTTGTTCCGACCACGCTGTTTACCACGCCGTGAACTGCATTGTAGAAGTGCGTAATAGCGATAAGTGAGCGGTGCATCGTCAAGAATGAAAGCACGCAATATGCAACCGTATACGAAGCCACGGCAATGAAGCTAATAAATGCATATGGTGACCGATAGGAAGAGGAGGAGAAGGAATAAAGCTTATTGAAAACCTTGTCGATGTATAGTTTTCCCAGAGGCAAGAAGAGGGAAACGGGGAACAACCCGGTCCGCTGTCCTGGCGGTGACGGCGCCTCAGATGACGGTGCGAAGTCCATGGACCCGGGCGGCATCTTGGGAGCGTTATTTGCATTTATTTATTTATTTTTCAAGCGAAACTTGTTATGCCTAACAGTTTTGCGTCGGACTTATGTACGCGAACACGGTATTCATCGTGAAAGCAGTGCGAGCACTCTTTTACTATCTTGCGCGCTCGACAGACATGGTAAGGAAGAGAGAAAGATAGAGAAAGAAAGAGATAGAAATAGAAGGAGGGAGCGGGAGAAGGAGACGAAGAAACAAGGAGAAAGAGAGACAGAATGAGGTGTACGCACATTTTATTTCTCTTCATTTTCAAAGTAAAACAAAAGCATACATTTCGGATGGTCACCCATAGGCTAAAATATGCACTAAAGCAGCTTGACGTGGTCGCAGGAGACCATTTACATCAAAAAGCGACAGCTGAGAAATCCAGACATGTCAAGCATCGCTCGCGCCCATTTTCCCTTTGAAGTACAATGTCTACTAAACAAGGGCAAACGAAAGTGGATTAAATGAAAATTGTCCACCGGTAGGATACGAGTTCACCACCCGCGCATTACGCGTTCGGTGCATTCCAAACTGCACGCCGGCGCTCACCCTCCCGACTCATGTCCACTTCCCCGAATTCTAACTTGGGCGCTTATGTGGACGCAAGCTGAACTGGATTAGGCATGGCTATGGTGGCGATCATTGAACGTTAATTTTGCCTGAATGTGTCACGCGATACGTTAAGTTTGTTAGTTAGTATCGGACGAATGAACCCTCGCGGGCTACACAGGAAACAGCTGCTGCCTGTACCGTGCATCGACTACGACAGGCTTGATACATGCGTGTACGTTCAACGAGAAGCTACAGCGAAGTGTGGTTTTATCGGAAAGAAGGAAAACCGAGAGCAGTTGAAATTCTTGTTTTGATCCAAAGCGAAAGATTCAGTGTCACATCGTGGCGGTTACTCTAACAGCCTAATTGACCACATGCGAGGATTACAGGACGATGACGCAGATTCAATTGAAAACTCGAAGCAGAGTCATTAAGATATTAACAGTTTCTTTGGCCTGTACTTATAGTGATTATGAGCAATATGATACTCATATGGTTGTTATTTTCCTAATGCAGTCTCCTTTTCCTTTTTTCTTGTAGAAGAAGGGAGGGGGAGGGGGGCAATTAGCGCTGACAATAATACCCTGTAACTGCTCGTCTCCTTCTCCGAATTCGCGTTATTACGATAACTGTGGGTCGAGTTTTCCGGCTGACATTCCAAGTAAATTTTTCTTTGTTCGCTCATATTTTACCACGACTTGCCTCTCATTCACGTCATGCGTTCTGATCCAGCGCCATCGATGAGGCGGGTGTCAGGAAGCGAACCATGGCCACTATGATACTGCTGCTGTTCGTGTCGGCAGTCATGGTCTTACTGCTGGTCTTCATTGTTGTCTCGTCCAGTGGTGAGTCTTTTTTCTAGTTTCATTGTTTTTTTAGGAACACCTCGTGTGCTGATTTTTCAGAAGATCACAGTATATGCATTGAAATGTCCTGTCTCTGTTCTAGAAGCGCTTTTAATTTAAAAGAAAGTCCACAAAGCCAGCGTACATGGAGCTGATGTGTCTGTTAGCGTGGTACTCGGGGAGATTTTACAATAGCACGAGTACCATGATCATTGTATGCTTGTTGGCTAATGAGATCAAGAAGTTGGCAGGGGTAACCAAGCCGCAGTTTGTACAGGACCGCGCCAATTGCAGAAGTATGGGAGATGGCTTTGCTTTGCAGAGGCGTAGAGATGGACGGATGGATGGATGGATGGATGGATGGATGGATGGATGGATGGATGGATGGACGGACGGACGGACGGACGGACGGACGGACGGACGGACGGACGGACGGATGGATGGATGGATGGATGGATGGATGGATGGATGGATGGATAAGCGGGTGCGCAGGGGGTAAAAGGGTAAGTGGGTGGGCGGGTGGATGGATGGAGAAACGAACGAACGAACGAACGAACGAACGAACGAACGAACGAACGAACGAACGAACGAACGAATGGACGGATGGTTCCGTAGTCAAGGCCGATCAGTAGTCAAAGCTGCTGTGAACATTTGGGCCAATTATTATTCCACTGCGCGAAGCAGATAACTTGCAGTTTCATTTCAAATGCAGATGGAAATCGTCGGTGTCCACCTTTCGGCAAATCACACACCTGGGAAGACCGACTAGTTTGACGCCGAACTCGCGTTGGCTGATTTTCATGATCGCGGGAGCACCCTCTGTGGTGCTTCATTTGTTCGTTTGGAGTTCAGTTATATAACATTAGAAAAGGAGATATGTATGCATTTGTCTTCAGAAGCGCACCAATATATATGCATGAATCATTGCGCTTCGGTCTCGACCAATGTCCTCTTACGTCCATATGAGGCGACTGCACGAGGGTGAACTTGACCTTGTAGTACAAACACACGCACGTATTCGAGGCCGTTACTTCTTTCGTACTGAGCCCGCTATACTTACCGACGCGTACCATTGCTTCCAAGACCACCGGCACCATTGATATCGCACGCTTCTCGGCCACATGTTTAGTACAATGACGCTTTGTGTTCATAAGCAGAATAGTCAATTGTCGCAGCCTCCTTGGGGTGGTGCTAGGCCGGCGTTAATTTCTTTCTAGCCACTGACCGCGCGCGCTTGGACATAAAAAAACATACGCGAACACTATGAAATGAAAAAGGAGAGATGGTAATCAGGATAATGACGTGCGCTGACGTAGTTTGTAGTCCGTTTTTTTTTTCTTCTCCCTATACCCGCATCCCATTCTGTGTAACTTCCAGCGCTACTCGGGGCGAAAAATGAATGAAGGCGTTTAGAGGGAGTGATAACTCTGCCTCATGGCGGATTTGAAACGCATCTGCGGTCGCCCCGCCACGGTGGTCTAGTGGTTATGGCACTCGGCCGCAGATCACAAGGTCGCGGGATCGAATCCCGGCCGCGGCGGCTGCATTTCATGGAGGCGGAATGGTGAGGCCCTTGTGCGCTACAATGTCAGCGCACGTTAAAGAACCCCAGGTAGTCGAAATTTCCCAAGACCTCCATTACGGTGTCTCTCATAATCAGAGCTGGTTTTGGAACGTTAAACCCCACAAATCAATCAATCAATCAGTTGCGGTGAGCGATTGGTGATTAAGTGAGCTGCCATTGTGATGCAATTCTACAATTACTTGGAAATGTATTGCTGGGCCCTGTTAGAGAGCAAGCGTGTCACGTGGTCGAAGGTTAAAGTGAAAATGGGACGATTCCTCGGGATCATGTGCTATCAACTCTGTGTCAGTCCAATTGCAAAATAAAGATTAAATCTTGTTTCGGGATCCGTAAGGCCTTGGATCGAAACATAATTGCATTTTTTTTTTCACCCTGAAACAGTGACCCGATCTCAACAATGAATTCCCTTTACCGGACGGTATTCGGCCCAGCTATTGAATACGTTATTCTGTGTGTTGTGTTGAAACTTGTCAGGAATCACGAAAGACATCTTGAATGTCGATTCCAACTGAAAAGCTGCGCTATCATTATTGATCAATTATATTCCTTGTTATATGAACGGACAAGAAACGGTACGATGTCCGGCAGCAAAATAGGCAAAACGGGCCTATGGATACTCACAAATGTTATCTCGCATTCAAAACACATGACACTCATAGATAAGGGGCTGAGTATTTCACTTTCTCAAATTTACATTTTTCTGAGCGATATATCGAAAGGTTCTTTCAGCAGTGTAAACTCGCAATCGCTCTGGGGCGTTGCAGAGGCATCCCGGGACAGCATCCGAGACTTGGCCTTCGATACCGCTTGAACAGGTAGCAACGGCGCCGAACGCAGCAAAGAAGGACCAGGCTCCGGAAACCACTGCGCCCGCTGGCCGTGAAACAACAGGTGCTGTTACGTTTGCGCAAGAACCGCAAATTTTCCAAATTCCTGGCCTCACTCTCACATATATTGCGATGACACTTACGTCGATATTCAAAAAATATTTTCGCCGTCGCCGTCATGTTCTGCATACTCACAATCACGCACATATGTAATAATAATAATAATAATAATAATAATAATAATTTCATCATTACACTAATGATAGGCAAGCTGCGGGTACAAGCTGTTCTTTGTAGAGGCAGCTTGACAGAAGGCCGCAGATACCTTTGTGGGGTACAGACAGCACTGGTGATTTCCGAAATGACATGCAATGTCAAAGAATAAGAAAAGAAGCCTATAGTACAGTTTAGTCACAAACAAAGACAAAAAGACGCAAATAGCAATCACGTAATTCTCACAGGGGGTTTAGATCCCAACATACGCAGTTGGCGTAGTTTGGGCAGTGTACACCTGTGGAGATCAACACGAGCTTTCGCATATTTATTAGGTAGTTTGGGAAGAATGTACAATAACTTATGCTCTGAGTAATGTGTGTTATTTTATTTATTTTCCACTTATCTCTATTTCGTGTATCAAAAGATGTAATATTTTGCCGTAGATTGGAGAGGTCGTCTAAAAAAACGTCTATTTTCTTTGACTTCACGTCTGATCGCTACAGTTAATTTATATGCGTAGAGTTTATGTAATATTCCGGCCTTCTCAAACAACCCGCACGTATCTCAAAACAGTTTCTTTGAGCCGGAGGAGGAATCGAATCACCGACTTCTTGCTACGAAACCTCGCGCCTTGCACCACTCTGCTGTATTTTTTCTGGTCGTTTTTGTTTGTATACTTTAGACTTTGTTATGATCGCTTGAGTGTGTTTCCCCCGACAATTAAATGACACGCGAATAAAAACAAAACAAAGCGAAAGGAGATAAAACTACCCACTTTTTTTCAGGCTTCTAGAGATATATCTCCAATGACAAAACAAAAATCACGAGTTCACTTTTCGAGACTAGCGACTGTATGCTTCCCCAAATTGTCGTTCATACTTGGAATTATTCGAATTATCGGCGCATATGTATTAGCACAAAAAAAAAAAGAAAGAAAGAAACCCGGGCTGGGCCACTCCCGGGCCCCCCTGGGCCAATCAGTGCGTACGCTAACAAAAGGAAGTCATTTCTTTGTTCCGAATGCGACATTGCTTCCCATTACATCGTTGCACTTGCAGCAACACATCGATTGAAAAAGCAGGTAGTGTAAGCACGCTTCAGAAGCAAAGGTAGGGTTAAACATTTGAGGAAAAGTATAGCATTCAGAACTCGTAAGTCTTTGTTCGCATGCATTTATTTGTTCGTGCTTTTCTTTATTGAAGTGCACTAATTAACGGAAGTCTATAATTTTGTTTAATTTAAAATGAGTATTTAAAAACACGCTACAGACTTACTGCTTGTATTGTGTCTACTGTGTTGATTGAGGGCACAGAAGAGCATGTCAGCGTTTGTCGTCAATAAAGGAGTTTTTATACACTGCGCTGTGTTGCATCAACTTCATGAGCTATAAGCGAGAAGAGGGCTCCTGTGCTCTGGTCTTTGCATTGCGCGCCATAATTTAGAATGATGGTCGAACCTCGTCATAACGAAGTAGCATCGGACCATAGGACCATAAATTAATTCGCTATATCCGGTATCCGGTATTGTCCCTTGCACTAAGGACGGAGGTGGGCAAAAACCTTCACCTGTCGAAGGCTCATCTATCGATGGCAGCTAAGCGCTAAGCTATCCCTGAGCTAACCTAAAGGATACAGCTTAAGTTCCCGCCAATGCCGGGCGCACTTTACTGAGGCGAAATGCAATTACAGTTGTGTACTTGGAATTTTGTACAGGGGAAACGAGGCCATGTGATCAAAATTAACCCACAGCCTCGTTGTGCGGCGCGGCTCTGAATTCAAATACGCTCTTCTGGCATATATATATATATATATATATATATATATATATATATATATATATATATATATATATATATATATATATATGAGAACTTGTGCTCAATGGGCCAAACGTATTTGGAGTGAAGTAGCAGACACGACTTCGCAGTTATGTATGTGGTTGTATGTGTGTTTGTGCATGTGTGCGCATTTATATATGTAACAACCTGGAACCCCTTCCATTTTTTGCGACAGGAAGGAATATGTATCTTTTTTCTTTCTTCCACTTTATTTCTCTCGGCTATATTACTTTTCCGAGTATAGGGCAGCCATACTTGCAGTGCACGTGGAAGACGTCTCCGTCGCATAGGCGCCATGAGAACAAGGAATTTCGACAATTCCCGGAAACGTGAACTGAAGAAAAAAGGACAGAAAGAAAAGAAAAAGAAAATAAAGAACCTTGCTGCTCTGAGGAGCCACCACAGCCGACAAAGCACGGCCACCTTTTGTCGGTGTCCTCAGCCACGAATACTCAAGTTTTGCTCCCCACTGTGCACTGCTTGCGGCCACTACCTGTTGCTAGTTGTCCCCCTTGTTCTCCCTCCCGCACAGCCTTCTCTCAAGCACCCATAACGCTCACCTGCAGAATGAATTGTGTACCTCTAGTACTACTCTCTCCCTTTTCTTCTTCCGACCAGTTTGTCAGCGATCACTTCACTTCTCTCCATGCCTTGAAAAAGACCGGTCCCGCGGTCGAAACTGTTGGCAATAAACGATAACTGCGAAGTCGTGTCTGCTACTTCACTCTCTCTCTCTCTCTCTCTCTCTCTCTCTCTCTCTCTCTCTCTCTCTCTATATATATATATATATATTCAAGAGTTCGTTATGGCAAAGTTCAGCTGCATACATATATTTAGCTACCAAACTGTACGTTTTGCATCGTTTGCTTTAAATACCGTAACATATATCCTTTGTATATACGCAAATCACTACCTGTGAATGTTTTGGAGGATTCTGTGTGCAGGTGTGCAGTATATACTTTATCAAATTTTACCCATGCGTGTGCTTACCGTCACGCTTTTAATGCTACACGAGCCACCTATCAACTTGTAGGCGCAGGAAATGCTCACATGCAACATTGTCGGTAGCACTGCGAGCGTTGTAGATATGTATGACGCGTCGCAGTTGGCAATGTCTTCATCAGTGTTGTTGAAACATCTACAAGCGATGATGGTAAAGTTGCACCTGATGTTGCAAGTAACAGTATATAAAATATTGATAGAGCTTACTCAAAATATTATGTAAAAGTTTTCTTTTTTCAAGATTCCTTATGGGGGCAAGTGTTCGGAGCAAATAAGATAATTCCTAAACTTAGCCGCTCACTATAATTGAAGAGCTGAAACTTACAATTAGCATTACAGAGACGTTGCATGAGCGTTGCTTTTGGTTATAACGCCACAATGCTTAGACAAAGGGAAAGCAAAAGTTAACGTTGCCTCAAGGACACGGCAATGTCGCAATATATCATTGCGCATTGAAGAACGGAAAGAATGTGCCAGAAAGGTGGTGAAAATGATTATTGCATGTAGCCCTAGTTTTGCTGCCTTCGTGTTGTTGCATGTAGGCCTCGTGCTGTTCCGCCATCTTGGCTACTTGTTATTTTTTTTTCCTGTATGTATTTTGTAGATACTCTTTTCCCCATTCTTATGAGTGCTCGCATCCCAGCTAGTGTCACCTTTTCGGAGGTGAGTTGTCTGCATTCCGTAACCAATATACGCCTGCAAATGTAAAATACATAATTAGCGAAAGAAAAAGTGCTGTAAAGGCTTGTCTATTACAGAAATGATGGTAAGTCGAAAAGCTTGATGGTTTGAGCAATTATTCCTTGGTAAGTGTGAGCACGCTGTTACATCATACGAGCATCGTAGCATCGTTCTACTGACGTCCACTGCCTCTTGCTTCTTGTTGCTGCAGCAGTTTGGTAAGTTTATTATTGTGCATTCTATTGCTTCTGATGAAAGCATGCATGAAATGCCATCGTTGAATTAAAAGATGCAGTTTTATTCTTTTCATTAGTGGATGGGTAAGTGACTCAATATTTCATTTAATAACTATAGTGCTGCTTTTAATGCGATTAAACGGACATTAATGTGAAAGAGTGAAGTAATTTGAGTTGATAAAGTTGATAGCTCATTCGTAATTACCTGCCTTGTGTGAGAATAACAATTTATATTCTGTAATAAAGGACACTAAAATAAAACTCTGGACGTGGTTAAGACTAATTAGTTATATATTGGGTACTCTATATTGTCATTATTTTTTCCTTTGATGTTCAGTACGTATTACAACAAGAAGGAAATGTGAGAACGTCGGTGAAGAAATGAGTCACCTGACGTCAGAGAGCCCTTGCTGAGACCAAGGACCAAATATTTTCGTTCTCATAAGTTGTGCTTTATTTTTCATTGTGTTTGCTCCGTTCCATCCATAGATTCTCACTGTGCCACTGGTGACCACAGAGGCCGCCTTTACTTCTTCCCTGCCGAATTTTGAAGAAAGAACGCAGCACCCCGCCATACCAATTTCTCGTTTGCATAGACAAGGTCACTACCGGTCAGTGCACGCTTAAAAATTTCTTTTAATTATCGGGTACAGTGAGTTCGCAAACACAGGCTTAAGAGGACTCCACTATCACTCAAGAGACGGCAATTTCGCGTTATTCGACACGTCCACTGCCTCTTCTAGTTCGTATTTCCCGCCATCGTGTCATTTATTGATGCGCAGGCTATAGTGCCAGAACACGTTGGTTGACAGAATGCACACATGTGTTGGAATAGAAGGGTGTGTATCACAAGTTGACAGGGACATTTGTTTGCATATTGCTTTTGTACGTTCCACATGTTCAGTGCATTACCGCACAGCGGCGCCTCGGGCGTACCGAAAGCAAACATGGCGGCGCCCTTATTTTAGCATGGATTGTTTGTAGATTGCGATCGCCGGTTTATGTTAACGGTTTAGCATTATAAGCTTACGCGTGAACGCTCACAGCGTCACACCCTGGTTCTGGGCCGTAATCCAAGCTTCATCGCTTGCGATGAGTATGTTCAAGGCGAAGATGTTGTCAGGTGAGGCCGGTGCGAAGCGCCAACCTGGAAACGCTGTTTGCGTGTCAGGAGCGGGTGCGTCCCTGTATCGATAAGCGAGCGGAGCTGTCGAGAATCGTTAACGATGAGAACTCTCTTATCCGCTCGCCATACGTGCGCTTTAATTGGTTTCACCGATGAAACGATGGCGTCGTCGCCAGCAACGTGATTTGCGACGCTTTAAGTTTAGATTTTGCTGTTTTAGTTGGCAGCGTCGGGTGTTAAGCTAAAAGCTAGGTTGACTCCGTTTATCGCAAATCGCAAAGCTTGACACATTTAGTGCTGTTGTGCCTTTCATAGACAAGTCGATGGAGCGCGAATTAAGTTGATGCCAGTACAATACATGATATGTTTGTGTAACGATATTACGAATAACAGTAGACGGGCACGCTGCTGCAGCTCTTGCGGGAGCGGCAAACGTTTGTTTTGTTTTGTTTTTCCTTTTTTATGTATGCACGACCACAGATGGTGGCGCGAACGTTTGTTGCGCGCTTAAGCGAATGCAGCGTTCATCGGGCATATTGTTGGCAATATCACCACCTGATAGCTACCCGAGTAAGGAAACGGCAACTACAGTTGGATATAACTCAAGCCTGCCGTGAAACTCCCTTTCCACGCCTTCATAAACATCAGCCGCTTTTCCCACGCGTGGCTGCAAGTAGTTCGCGCTTCAAACTTTTCGTGTGAACAAATTAAAGCGATTGCTGCAAAAATGAAAATTAGGGAGTGGCTATTCTGCCGGCAGCCGGGAGAAATATGTTCTCGAAATTCTCCCGGCAGTCCAATCTCATTGGCTGTTGCTGGGGGGCTGCGCGGATTAGGTTAAGTTAGGATTTTGCCGCCGGAAGTGCCGGCAAAAATTTAATTTTGCCGGCACTTCTAACGTCACTCCGTCAGCCAATGAGATTCGACTGCCGGGATAATTTCTAAAACATACAGGATGCCGGCAGAATAACCAAACCCAATAAAATAAGTGCATAAATATATGTATATTATTTTCATTCGTTTCTTAGAGTGGAATATGGAGGCCTCACTGTTTATAGAGCTAACGCACAAACTGAGCCATGACGGCATTTTGGAAAGGCTGCACAACATCAATTTTGTTTGCTTCTGTGATTTGTTGGTGGAGTAACATTGCCTCTGACAATGCATTAGTTTTTACGTGTCATCTGTCGTGGCCTTCACAATAAAGCAGTAGTTCATTGATTCTGGTTTGTGACATGTGACTGTGTCTGTTTGCATGTAGTGTCCCACTTTCAATGAATTCGGCTCTGATGAGACATTTTAATCAGCACATTACATTCAGCGTCAGACTCAAGTTTTATCACTGTTAATCACGTTATTCGAAAAAAAATATAGGGGTGGAGATCCCAAAGTCATAGACTGAAATGGGCGTGCAGATTCATTGACATGTTACTATAAACATGAATACCCGTGATGTGTTTGACTATTGTAGGATACAACTTAAAAAGAAACAGCAGTTGGCAACAAGGATCAGCGGACTGCGTGCGTCAGTGTTACTTCGCCAGCCAATCACAGAAACAAACAAAATCGTCGTCATGCAACCTTTTCAAAATGGCACCGTGTTTATGCCTTCAGTACCTGCAGAGTGCCTGCTGTTCTGTAGTACTTTCACAGGTATAAGCCATGATGTACTCGAGAAGCATGGACAAAAATGCATCAGCTCTGAGCGTTTCCATCCACAAAAGGCCGTGGCACAGTTCATTTCGCTTGCGAGCCCACTTTATGCTTGAAACTTCACTGAACTGTGCTGAAATACTCGGGTGACGACTCTTGTAGCGCGCCGGGTTTTTGCATTGTAGGTCTGTGATATGAGCTCGAGAAAGAATTATCCTTTGAATGTTCCACTCTAATAAACGAATGAAAACGTAAAAATTTATGCATCTATTCATCATTGTTGCCACCCTCGCTTTATATTGGTGACATGGAAAGTTCAAAGAAGGAACTACTTGAGGCTTCGCGGAGGTACAGTGGCTGGCGGTTATAAGGGCATGGGAGGGGCTTCACTGCAGACTTGGGTTGTATCCAACTATAGAGCAAAATACAAGTGTTTGCTTACCGTACAGGCTATACCACAAAGTAATGTACTTGTGCTCTGAAGGACTGCAAAACTTGCCTATGGTGTCCTTGTTTCCACCTTATCCACAAAGTGCGTTTTCTTACCAAACCCTAGTACACTGCATTAGGGTACTTCAAATTAGTTTTAATTATTTTCAGGGCATTTTACATGAGTGCAAATTTTTGTATCAAAAGTTCTGCTGCTGTGGCAGGTCTGTTTGCTCACTCCCTGCTGTGCGCTCTAGCCTTCACAGCAATGCACAGAATTGAGTGAGGCGATGAATAAGTGTTCACATGAGCCCTACTAGCCTTCAATGTGCTGTACAGAATTAAATGAGGCAATTTATAGGTGTGTGCTGAAATTCTGTGCTGATGGCGATCGACAGCGCTTCCGTGAAGTGCCTGTTGTCGGAGCGTGGCAAATGGAGGAGCAGAAGATTTTGATGTTACTGCTACTGCAGGCAGACATGAGGCCAAATTTGTGTCCCACACCTCGTGCAAAACTCAACTTGTGAAAACGTCATTCTTTCCTTTTTTCTGGCAGATACGAGTGAGGATGACACGGACAATGACCATGACTCGCCCAAAAAGGCACCAAGTTTTCGTCCTGGACAAGGTATGCCACGTCTGCCACGTTTGTGATGTGGCCCTGATTTAACCCATGGCTATTTAACCCAAGTTTTATAAGCTTACCCTGATGTATTTCTGCAGCCTGTAGGAAGCTGTCTGACCACTTAATGTATGGGTGACCTTATTTTCTGTTACACTTTTTTTTTAGGCGGCATTAGTTTTTACTTGACCTGCAGCCCCCATGACAAAAATAAAAACAAAAACACATAGAGAGCATTCACTAAACCCAGTGCCTCCTCTATAATACTCTATGCATCTCTCTGCGTGGCACTGCTGAGGAGGCAAGTGACGCCATGATGATGTTTACACAGGACCAATGCTTCGTCTAGATAGGTGGCGCTGCCTGGGCACATCGATCTTGGTGTGTTTGCAATGCTGGAAACGAGCTTTATGTTTTAGTTTTCCGGTAACAAAATGATGTTTTCTGATAGATTCAAATTACAATCTGAGTTATCACTTGACAACTTTCCTTATGGATTTTTCTTTGGGAAATTGAATTTCGTCAACTAATGCATAAGTGCCGTGTTGAAGGGCCTGCATGGTTGGGGTGGTTTGGAATGCTTTTTTTTTTTTTTCGCCATGGATGCCAATGTAGGATTTCTATGACACAAACTTTTTAATGCTATCCCGTTAATATGAAGCCAAGAAGGTATAGAAGGGCTATGTGCAGTTTTTTAATTGAAGTGTAACAATTGTAAGATCAGAGAAAATTGAAAAACAACTTGACATCTGTGACAATTGAACCTATGACCCTTGCATTATGCTTGTGATGTGCTGCCCTCCATGGTGCAACGGAGTCCTCACTCTGTCCACTTCCTTTGCTATTTCTGTGCATGTAACCCTGGAAAGTGTTGGTGGCATTCATGGTTGTAGCATGTAGTCTAAAACATTCTTTGTTCTTTTTTTGTTGGTGGCTTCACATAGCCTGTGATCCTTTATGAGCTGGCAGCTGACCGGTAAACCCTTACTTGCTGCGTAAATGCTTGAAACGAATATGAATGAACTAGAAACAAGTTATACAGTTGAACCCCTCTTTAAGAGACACTGATTTAAGAGGCTTTATTCACCTACATGGTCGGCTGCCCTCTGTCTCCCATTGGCTGGATCTCTATTGTGACAGACATGCTACTGAGGACATTTTGTTGTAAAGGATGAAATGTCCTTAAAGGAGTACTGACATGAATTTTTGACATCCTCGTATTATTGCTGTAAATGAAAGCACTGGCGTAGGGAAACGGAAAAAGGTTATCATGGTGCCTTGCAAGGCAATGAATATATTTTTAATACGGCTTCCTTAAAAGCCCACTTTCGGTTTCGATTTCGAGGGGGTGGTTTCCTAGTGACGTGTCAACATAGTCGGAAGTACGTCTGAGTCACGTAGGGGAGAGCAATTCGTGATACCGTCGCTGCAACCCTGTCATCTGTGGTCAATTACGTGTTACATGTGGGGCACGCAAACAACGGCAATTTCATGGTCGTCCAGCGACTCTGACAGCGATTTCGGCGATTTTTAATAGACTGTGCTCATACGTCATCGTAGTGTCCATTGCGCTGGGGCTGGCTTGCAGTGCTGGGCAACGAAAACTTTGAAACCAAACTAAAATATTTTGTATGTGTTTCCTGGCTTCCGTGTGCAGAGGGCGTTGAAAATACATACATGGCTAGAAAACGAAAAATGTACATTTTGAGCCACCGCAAAATCGTGTCAGTACTCCTTTAAATTTCTGTCAACAGTCTTCTTAGTAGCAAATACACTTTTTCTCTAAAAGCAGCACTGCGTGCTGCTTCCGGCTGTGAATTTGTCACGCAAACCAAGGGAAATGATAACCAAGTACAGTGAGCGAGCTGCGATGGAGAAAACATGAGCCGTATTCCGATTTACACAGTCCACCAAGCAAATCGCCTAACATTAATGCAAATGGCACACTTTGCAGCAGGCTGGAGCCTTCTTTTGGTGGTGCAGTGCATCCGTATCAGTGTAAGGGTTGATCACTAAATGAAAACGTGGCATGCTGCTTGTGAGAGACCTCTGATATAAGGTACAGAAAACGCTGCTTGGCGTGTGTCTCTTACAAAGGGTTTGAATGCACTATAAAGCTGCATCGACCTCTAGTGTCAGGGCTTACATGTTGCTCATGCGCTCTTCACAGTTCCCAAGAAGCCGGCGTACTCCATGCCGAAGCTTTGCGGCGACGACGATGACGAAGATGAGGAGGAGGGCAGCAACACTGACGACTGGGAGGGAAGAAGTGGGAACGACGAGGCCGGTGAGTCCCCTGCCCACCAATAAAAGACGAGGCCGTAACATAACTGTGCTAGAAGTAGCCGCAGGCCACAGCGATTGTTATGCAATACCTCAGGCACTACACGGCATTGCTCGAAGAGAGGCCAGCAGCAGGTCACTGGTGTGCTGTTGCCAATTGAAAGGCAGTGCTGGCAAAGTGAAGTGCTTGGCCCTGCTGAGCTGTTGAGCAACTGCTAGGCCGGCAATGGTTCAACGAGACAATGTGGCAATGTGTGAAGGTAGAAGTAAGGCATATTGTTGGGCTTGTTGGCTTATAGGCTCGGGGAAAAAAATGTTTTAGCTGCATTAAGAAGACAAGACATAGAGAATGTAGAGTATTCTTAAAGGGAATATAAAAAGTACTGATGATGCTATTTGTGCACCAGAAGTGTCTTCATCATAAAATGGCTCTGCCACAGTGGTCTAGTCGTTTTGGCACTTGGCTGCTCATCCAGAGGCCGTGGGATTGAATCCCGGCTGCAGTTGCTGCAATTCGGTGGAGGCAGAATGTTGAGGCCCTTGTGCTGTTTGATGTCAGGGCACGTTAAAGAAACCCTGGTGGTCTAAATTTCCAGAGCTCTCTACTCCAGAGTGTCTCATGATCATAGCGAGGTTTTAATCTGCTTGCATGGAACCAAGTAAATTAAAGATCACTGGAAGAGGGTTTTGCCTTGCAGTGGAAATTGAATTGCCTAGTGAAGACAACAGTGATGAGTTCATCATTATTCTCCGGTGAATTCCTTTTACATGAGTTGTGTTCCCTGTCAGTGATTGGCTTAGGTACACGAACTCTTGCAGAGATTCTAACGGCTGGTTTACTGACCTAGTTCTTGTTCTTTTATCTGGCTGTTGAGCCTTATTTTTGTCTTCAGCATATTTATCACTGTTGCAGCCCTCAATAATTTGTGGCAGTTTGTCACCGGTGTCCCCAAACAGCGCAGCATTATTCAGGGTGCTCTGATGTCCAGCAGCATTTATCTTTGATATAAGAGTCTCGGGCTTCTCATACAACACACATACACATTCAAAAAAGAAAAAAAAGGAATCAGTAGCAAAGGATATTGCATTACTAGTACTTGTACAATGTCCAGCTACCGTGAAACATTTCTGTTCCTCATGTACATCACTGTAGTGCATCGCAGCGAAGCTGACATTCGGGAACCTCTGTGCCTGAGAGCAGTGCTTTGAGATGTTGAAATGACGGACATGGTTGATGGTAGTGGTTTGCCATGTATGTCATATCGGACTAGCAGTTACACCAGAAAGCGTGACAGCGAAATGTTTTGAAGTACGATATTTCAGACGTCGTTACACATTGACTTTGTGGGGGTCATTCGTGGTACCATGAAGGCGTCTGTGTTGTCAAATGTCTCGAAAGAACTGGTTGTTGACAGTGTTTTTCTGGTAGGAACTGTGAAGCTCAAGGGGACTCTCAAATGATATTGACGATTCGTTGCAAGCCCGTTGAGCCAGTGGCATGAGTCCGTTGGGTCACTTACGGACCAATTCAGGTACTCTGCATGAAGTGTGTAATGTCTTAAAAGGTTTTGAACATGTGCATCAGTACAGATTGCAGAGCGCTGCTGAAGGGACGTATTTTCTGCCACCGTGCCCTGGGATTGGGCACTTTTTCTGGACATCACTGTTGCAAGCGGTCAGGTTGGCTTTTGTCATTTCTCTGAGACGGGAAAATTCCAGCGGCCAGATTTGCTGGTACCTCCTGGTACCTAAGAGCTCAAGCCACAACTTGGACTGCGTTCTTTGCACTCTACGGTGCACCAACAGAGGATAGCAGAATGTTGACACTAAACAGCATCTGGTCACCAAAAATGTCGACATGGGAAAGCGTGGCTTGAGGATGGCCCTTAAGTGCGTATAACTGCCTTGGCACAGGGTGCTTCATATAAATTATGGTGTATATATTTCTCTTCTTGTAGCCTAACCAATGAAGCAAGTTCAAGAAGGCTGCTTCCAGGACCCTTAGTGGCTTTTCTTGAAATGGGGCATAACTTTGCATTCAATCTCTGCATTGCTTTTGTACTTGCTGTTACCAGAATGCCAGATATATATACTCAAAGCATTGTTTGTCTTGCTCCTCTGTAGCTGATTACTTAAGATCATTGCTTCCACCTCTGTAATTGGCAGAACCTTGGGGACTACTTAAATAACTAACGGCCTCATAAAGATTTGGTAGTCAGCACTTGTTTTGTGTATGTATTCTTCACGCATCTGATTCTTTCTCACTTCTTTCACGATAATATTTTAAAGATCATTTGATCACACTCTTGTCAAATGGGTCGTACGAGATATGGTGGCTGATCTGGTTATACCAAATTAATGTCAGCGTCAGAAAGTTGTAGCAGCTTCACAAAAATTTCGTGCTGAAGTCTACCATTGTACTATGTATATACAGTTGAGCCCACTTATAACCAATACTATTTTTAACACTATATTAGTTATTACAGTGACGAGCTGTTGCACCATTAACTTTGGTGTGTTTTCTGTGGTAAACTAACCCTTTTGGAATAATGGCCCATTATTGGTTATACCGCAACAATGTAGTCTGGCTGCTGGTTGTCCCTTCTACTGGTGCCAAGAGGTAGTGGAATGTGAAATGTTTGAATAAAACAAAAAAATAAATGTCGGCCACTAAACATTTGCAAGCCATTTGCTAGGAGAAACCAGCCTTTCCTCCAGGGCCTACCTCTGTTTCTCTTCCATTCTGCCGCCCTGCCAAACATGAGCCCCTCCCTGAAGGCAAAGCAACAAAGGACTGTGGTTCCCAAATCTGAACTTGACGCACTTCACCTGGCTTTCCCAGAAAGGCCTCACTACTATCATTTGTGGATACTGAAGGAAAGGGTGGAGATTAATTTATAGGCGCTGTCCCAGGGAGGGGAAAGGGGTGTCCCTTCAGT
Source organism: Hyalomma asiaticum (assembly GCA_013339685.2). Classification (NCBI taxonomy): domain Eukaryota; kingdom Metazoa; phylum Arthropoda; class Arachnida; order Ixodida; family Ixodidae; genus Hyalomma; species Hyalomma asiaticum. The sequence continues at coordinate 47,135,817 of CM023487.1, read as the reverse complement.
GCAGCTTAGGGTTAGTTTAGGGTGTTATGTTTGGCCATTGTTGTGTTTATTGTCATGCTGGGAAGTATATAGGGTGTGAGAAACAATTTTTAGCCATTCCCCCCCCCCCCCCCTCTTTTTATCACACAGCACGCAACAGCTCCATGATCCCATTATTTAGCTTTTTTCATGCAACTCTGTGGTAACAATCATTCGTTGTAGTGATGTAATTCCCATGGCACTTCAGTATTGTTATAAGTGTGTTTCATTGCATAAGGAACATACGCTACTGCTTTTCTGCTTTTCTTGTGTGATAGGATGGGTCGTGCGTTACCTTCGCAAGTGCCATTCTGCTAAAAGTCGAGTGCTAACCTCTTGCATTATTGGAAGTATTCATGCCCATGGAATACCTCTGTAGTGGCACATTTTCTAAAGGAAGCATTACTATATCTGAAGAGTTGCAAACCATAGATGTGTTCGTTAGAAATATGAACAGCTTGCGTAACAATGATTCTTATATATAATTTGCAATGACAGATTTGTATTGGTAATCTTTACTGCCTCACGGCTGTGTAATGCTGTGGGGCATATTAATATTGTAAAAGAAGTGAAGCTCACTGTGAAGCAGCTCACTGTGAAGTGAAGCATAACACCTGGTGCATGTTTTGTATTTAATTACCAGCCTAATGAAAGCTGTAGGAATTCCCATGAACTTAATACATATGAATATTTCTGAAGTCACATACTAGACTGGTTCGTGTATGTGTGTGTGTGTGGCCACAGGTAAATCAAAAAAGGCTCCCCAAAGCAGCGACGACAGTGACAGCGCTGACAATGGTAGCAGCGATGAGGGCAACGTCAGAAACACTTGGAGCCAGAGGGGTAAGGATGGTGTTTGCAGTGGCCACAACGGAGTGAGTGGAGCTGGTTTTTGCGTGTGTTTGTGTGTGTTTTGGGGGCTCGTGAAAACGCCTGGGTGAAGCTCTGTCTGTGCTACTGCTGCTGTGGTGTTTCATATTGGTTTGGCTCGTTTGCGCATTCTTTGCCTTCTGCCTGCCCTCTGACCCCCTCCCTCCATTGTGTGCAGCAGTCTACACTTATTGTGTGAGTTTCTCTGTTGGGGGCATTATTTGTTTCCTTGCGCTGGGTTCATTAACCTGGTGGTGGTGGCAATTCTGATGAAGTCGTACCCATTGCTGTGTTGCGTCTTAGCCTGTCTTCATGCCGTGTGCTCTGTGTTTGTTCATTTTTGTTTATTTTTGTCTGTGCTCATGCGGTGTGAAAGATGTGTTGCTGGCTGCTGCCCGACAGTCACCTATCGCTCTTTGCAATGTGAGCAGTGGTGTTTAGTAAGGGCGGTATTAGTGCCCTGTATCTTCTTGCAACAGAGATACTTGCTGACTGACGTGAACAGCTGGGCCAGTTGGTTCACGATTTTGGATAATATAGACAAGCAGTAAAAGGGAGCTCTGTACACAGAAGAGAAAACGCGTACATGATCTACAACTGGACGTCAATGTCACTTGGTATATTCGACTTCAGTAAGGTTCTAAGGTTCCTCTTGAGAGTACAGTGAATGCGTATGGCTTTGCCACTGTGTGATGACCAGTGGCTGTGCTTGTGTTTTCTCTTCTGTGTGCCACTTTTTGTGTGTTCAGAAGTACTTGTTCTTCTGTGTACGTCTTAGTGGCTTTGTCTTCATTATCTAGACTTTGTTGATTCAAAGTTTGCCATTGACTGCTTGCAGCAAATACCATTTTTTAACATACTGTTAGAGATTAAAGCGCAGCTCTGGTGGTCTGGATTGAAATCACCATGTGTAGGCAGCGAGGTAGCTTTATTATTTGTACAGAGAGCTTTCTTGAACTGTGCTTTGTGTATTGCCAATGATGCTTGTGATGACAGTTAAAAATTTGCTGCTTTTTAGTGCCTGTCCTTATCTAGGAAATGTCGAGCCTCTTTATAATGGCCTTGAACATACAATTTGTGGTTTACTTGTAAGCTGTGCACACTGTCTTAAAGGGGAACTCCGGTGGCTTTTTCACCATGATCTGATATTGATGTTTTTGAATGATACTGGTAGTCCTGTAGCAGCCAGGGTGGTTCAGTTTGCTCAGAAATGCAACAATAGTTTTAAATAACCGACCGAACCATGTATTCAAATTGAAAGCGAAATGGGTAGACGCTTCGAGCAGCGTATGCGATGACGTCACACCCTCCCCGCCATCAGAAATATGCAGCTGGTGCCATCAAAATGACAGTCGCGAGGTCACCTGACGATGCATTGAGTTATGCCGGTTTTTCTGAAGTTGACAATGACGACTTGAGTGCCGAACTGTCGCCGTTTTGCTTTAATCAGCCAGCCTGCTCTGGTAGGCAGCACTGTAGGCAGTGATGTCGAAAACACAGGGTTTTCCGCATCGGAATCTGCTAAAAATTTTTAAAATTCATCTTCAGGAAAACTACATGACTTGTGAATGCCTGGCTTGGCACATATAATTACAGTACCGAGGAGAATATATATTGAAAATTTCATCGAGATCAGTCGACACTGGAAAATTGCCGGAGTTGCCTTTTAAGCAGCAAATTCATGTCTGGAAATTGCAAGCTCATGTCATCTTTTTAAGCAGCTTTCACAGCTTTCTAAAGTGTTAAAATGACTAGTCTCTGAAACTTATAGAAATTTCTGTTACCATTCACTTCTCATGTGAGTAATCGCTTTGCTTCTCTCTTCGTTAAGAATATAATGTTAAAAGGCTGCTGACACAAAAATTTTTGTCTGGTGTTTGTTTGCTGCAATATGCAGCTGGAGGCTTGTTAGTAGAGCTGTGCAAATAGCAAAATTTTAAGTGGTAACCGAATTCAAATATTTATGTTCAAATGCAAATTGGATCGAATATTTTTTGAATAATTTTTGAATATTTTCCTGGAATAATACCAAGTCAAATCAGGGAGAAATCTGCTGCCAAACATGGGCAAAAAGATTTATTGCATGGCTAGCTTATTCCCACAGTGCCATTCCAAAGTCATGAACAGAACCCCGTCGGAGAACTGTGCCACAGGAAACAGAGGTAACTTAACCGCAGTACATGAGCGAAGCGTACTACATGCAGGAACGGCCCACTTGTCGCGAGATATAGCATATTTCTACTTTAATTACCAACTTGCGGCCCACCGCAGCAGCTTGTCTGTGATGCTGTCCCATGTGTTGCCAGAAAGTGTTGCCGTCCTCTCTTCCAGTACTAGCATGTCACTGTGCTGTCCATCATATGTTGGGATTGAGAGGTATCCGAATTCACCGAATGAATTTGGATTGTTCGTTTTGCCGGGTTTTATGTTTTCTTGTCGTAATTTTTTCAAAAATGTATTAACAAGGTTCTAGCTGTATTCAAAAGCTGTAATGGTTTTGATTGGCTTGGCCTTAACCTCTGTGTGGTTGGCAAGTACAGCAGACTGTTAATAATTTCAAAATTCTCTCGTAATTCAAAGTTTTGGTTAATACAAGCAAATTTCAAATTTTTGGTTGGCCTGCTATATTTTCAATGTTTAATTTGAAAGCTGCTCAGTTCGAATTGCATCATTTGGTAAATGTGTTAATTTATACCTATTGCTTATCCTTACAACAAATGTATTGGCTGGTTTGGTTCCTTCTCGCTCAACATTCATGTTCGTATATTTTTAAAACAGCCATAAATGAAGCCAATCGCCTCCTAGCTTGTCAAAGCATTCAAAACTACTGGCAGAAAAAGAAAAACCCTGGTACAGCAACAACACGTGTGGTAACTGATCATCTCTGCTTTCCCTGGTAATTGCACTGAGCCATAGTTTTGCTTGCACCCGATGATTAAAATGAAATTCCATGGTCTAATCAAGTTTGCGTTAACGGCAGTCTACTGTAGTCTTTTAGTGATTAGCATCCATGGTGCATAGCTTTGCAGCACAAACCACGATTAAATGGTGCAGGAACCCGCAAGTCCCCTTCATCAGCAAACAGAAAACGGAAGAGTTTCGCACACGGAGGCCCTGAGAGTAAGTGATGTTTTGTTGACCTGTTATATTTTGCATGTGTGTTTCGTGAATAGAAAACTTTGTTGTTCAGCAGGGTATAAGAGTACAGAAAAAAGAAAACTGAATTGAATTAGACCAATTAGATGTGCTTTTGGGGCTCTATTCTTTTTACTTTATGTAAGAGGTTAATTGATAGAAGACTATGGCACGAAATACGGAAAATGTCTTTGTCTTGTAAACTGGGGGTGGGAAACGCCTTTTGTATCATAGTACTACTCTCTTTAATTGAATAAAAAGAAAACGAAAAATACTGTATGGGGCAATGGCACTCAGACCTACAGAACGCCAACCAAGGTTTGCAGCACAAGCGTTCGTCACATGAAGGAGTTCATATTTGGGGTTGTGCATTTTTGGGTAAAACCCGATGTTACCAAATCCTCACACCTGAACATATTTCAGAGAAATTGGGTTAAACCGAATTTCTCCCTGAATTCCAATACCACATGCCAGGCTATCTTTTAATGCTGCAAGGATCTTGCAGTGTGCATGATCTAACTACCCCACCTCGGGACAACGAACTTGCATTCTGTTGACTGAAGTGAACACCATAGACGTGTAGTGGATTTCACGAGGTGCGTACAGGACTGCAGATGCTTAGCAGCTCCCATTTGTAAATTTAAACTAGTAAATACTTAACTTGAGAAAACTTGCATTTCAGTATGGTTTCACAAAGAACCCAACTACTCCTTGATAATCCCATGGAAATATATCACTCGATTTTTGTCCCCCAAATTTGAAATTGAAAAGGATATGAAACATGAAAATGAACAACCCTACTCCTATTGTGTGCAACTGGTTGTTGTTCTATGCACCCTGAAGTCTAATCCAGCCGAGTCACTGATGCTGCTGCGCACATTCGCAGGCAAACACATGAAGTTCTCCAGCAGTCTCTCTAATGACGATGATGAACCTGCTGAAAGCGGTTCGGGCATTTCGATGGGTGAGTGTACCGTTTCAGCATGCCAAGTTCTTGTGTTGTTTTCGCAGTGCATGATAATTCCCCCTCATCAGTTGGTAAAAATACCCTCACCTAGACACGTAGTGCAACAGATCACATGGTGTGACCTCCCTCACTTGTGCTCTCGTCCCCTGGCGGCTCAAGGCCATGCAATCAGACGTATCTCACAAGACATATGGTATTAGAAATTTCACTCTAAAATGAAGGAGTTTATGTGTTAGTGAATCACACATGATAATCATGGAAATGTGGCAACATCTAGGAAACTAGACATTGGAACATGCAAAGTCCACAAACACAGTCTGGTTAATGTTAATTTTCACAAAGGCATATGTAACTGCAGTGTCTGCAGCGTTATGTTGCTGCGTAATGCTGGCGTTGTTAGTAAACTGGTGTTGTTACTAGACACATCACCACCAGTTCGATTAGCAGATGGGACCATATTTGTATGGCAGTGGGATATGGTTTAGCCTTGATATGATGAATGTAGGTATAACGAACTAGCATTTGTAACAAATTAAATTAAACATATTATCCCCATGAACACGGGCTGGCTGATGAATATATGCTTACTGAAATAACGAAGCTGTTTTTGTGTCATATTGAATTCGTTACGACGGTTTGACTGTACAGAAACAGTGGCAAGTACCCACTTCGTAGCATGAACCATGAACGGGGATGTGTCATTGTCCAAGTTGTCACCATCTTGCCTTAATTATCTTGCTGCATATGAACCCAATGCAATGAAATTTTACCAGGGGATAATTATTTGGGCCCTAGAAGGCGCCTTCAAAATCTGTGACACCACAGTAAGTTGGTGTGGGAACCTCAAGGTGACATCACCACCTGTAGTTGCCCTTTGCGCGCTTTCTCGCTTGCCAAGCCCATTCTCACTGTAAGACTGGTGCTTTTGGTACTGTAAAAGGGTGATCTACTGATAGGAGAAAAATTGTTTTGCTCTTTATTGTACCTTTAAGAGCTTTTGTTGTGCCACTAGACAGTTGATGCTAAAACGATGACGACGGTGACGGGGACATCACACAGTTGTGCCAGTGTGTCAGACAAGCAAGCTAGCAACGCGATGCTCATGTGCTGGCACTGCAGCACACATCGTACATGTTGCAGTTCTATGTGGTCATGTGACCAGCTTTGTTTACATGGAGTGTCTTGTTTATATTTGCCCCACTCTGGTCTAGTCTTCCCCTGTGCTCTCTGAAACTGGAGGTGCAACTGGGGTCTATAATTAACTGTCACTCGCTGGAGATAAAGGAGAATCCAGCCATGCTCAGTCAGTAACTAGCTACTTATTGCAGTAGAAAAACTAATGTGTCTATTTTTGCATCAGTACTCATATCTATCACTTTCTCTTTGCCGGCCAACATCCTTTGTGCATCTTTTGTGAATTGATTTTAGAAATACTATTTCTTTCTTTTTTTTTGCAGGCAATTACAGCAACATCTCACAGAAGCTCATGGTAAGCACGTCAAGGTGGCGCCCATCTGAATGATCTCTGTAGTAATGCCAGTTGCTGCGGTGGTCCAGTGGCTATGATACTCTGTTGCTGACCTGAGGGATGCGGGTTCATTCTCGGCTGCAGTGTTGCATGTTTGGTAGAGGTGAAAGCATTAGAGGCCCATGTACTGTGTGTTATCAGTGCACGTTAAAGGGCCCCAAGTGGTCAAAATTTTCATATCCCTTCTGTCTAATGTGCTTCATAATCATATTTTATTCTTGGCACATTAAAGCCAAGTAGTTATTGTTGTATAGTTTGCTGTCACACGGGGCACCAAAGCTGTGGCTGAAAAGTTTACCTTAGGAAAGATCAGTTTCACTTTAATACATCGCATCTCTCATAGTTACAGTAGTTGCGCACCACCAGGTATTAAGCAATTAGCCTGGTAGAAGGCATAATGATCTAGCATTTATTTGACTGGATATGTTGAACTCTTTGTGTAGTTGTCATGATGCGTTCATTAGAATGGAGGCATCACTGCTCATGTACTGCATCTCATAGCATACAAGTGTAAAGTGTACGAAACAGTGCTGCTTTTTCATGTTGATGAAGACCGTTGGGAACATGTAAGTAGACGTTTCTCTGTCGAATCTGATAGAAAACAATGGGTCAAGCTAAAGTGAATGATCAGTACTTCAAAGGGTCAAAGCGTCGTCATTTATTTTTGGTGGGCATTTTTAGAAATTTGATTGTCATGAGTGTGGCATTGTTAAACTGAGTGTCAAGACAAATGGGTATTCCGTGGTCTGCCCTGTAATAAAGGTGCCTACTGCATTTATCAGCTAAGGTAGCTCTATAACAGCATCTTGTGAAAGCTATATATAACTGAAATCTTATTTAAGTTTTCGTTCGTTGTCTGCAGGCAAGCATGGGCTACAAGGCCGGGGCTGGTCTCGGCAAGGACAACCAGGGAATCCGGGACATCATTCCAACATCGAAGCAGCGTGGCCGACGAGGTCTGGGTCTCTCCATGGAGGGCCTTGAACCCAGTGCAGATGTCACGTGGGACTTCGACAAGGAAGAGGTGAGGGCAAGAAGTTTGTTTAATCTGGCTATGTTTTTTGTGTATTAGGGTGTGCTAGTGCCTTCTTACAGGGCCCCTTCACCAGGCCTCGCAATATTGAGCTCGTATCTGCAACGCATATATTGTGTGGTCATGATCACTGTCTGCTAAGAGTCACATTGCTGAACATTGAAGAAAGAGAGGAAATTTAGAGCTGAACGCCATTTCCTGTCAACACAATGGAAAGTTAGGCAAGTTGGTTAGGATGTTGTGTCAGTATTTTGCACCTTTTCAAGTGCAAGGCTGTTTGAAAGCTGTTCGCTTTTCTCTTCATGAGTGCCACACTCCAAGATGCATGGAGGAAGGAAAAAAGCTAAAAGAAGGTGCCGTGTGACAATCTTGAAGCCTAGTCATGAAAAATTTCAGGGATTGAATCATGGCAAATAGGCCCTCGTCAAGTGGTAGGCAAGTGGTAGATTAATGTATGGTCAAATGCCACTAAAACATAGTGCGTGCAAACAACCTCAAGCAGATGGGCAACAATGTGAACTTAATCCTACTCAACAGGCAATCGCGCTCAAGGTGTCAGAGGAGGTTGGCTAGCTGAAGCCAGTGGAATCGTTTTTTTCCTCCATGCCAAGATGGGAGGGATGACAGGTGATGACACCCAATGCACCTACCTACCTGCATGTGTTGTGAGGTTACTCACTGTCACATGTTACATCTTGAAGAAACATGCCATCAGATGAGAGGCAAGGATGGCTGTGCCGGTTTGCTGTGCTGAATGTGACATTCCTCGGGACGAATTGTTCACGTGGTGCTCATAGGAGTGTGGTGAGGAGATTGGTCAGGACAAAAGAAGTGAAGGAAACCCAGATGCGAGTGACAGCTGCTTTGTCTGTCATCAAATGCCTGCAACTCTGCAATGACAGCATCATTCGAAAAAATTCTTGTGAAACATTCTTGTGGGAAGGAACATGATTCTGAAAAATTGTGTGTCATGCCGAATGGTGCACAACTGCAGCTGTGCTGCCGCAGTGGTGCAGTTATTACGGCACTTTGCTGCTGACCTGAAATACTTGGGTTTGATCCCAGCAGTAGTGGTCACATTTCCCATGGAGGTGAAAATACTAAAGGCCCTTGTACTGCGTGTTATCAGAGCTTGTTAGTAGAGCTTTGTAAACAGCAAAATCATGAGTGTAATCAAGTTGAACGCTTTTTGAATAATGCTCGAATATTTTTTAATGTTACCATGCTATACTGGTGTCACACGGGCGCCTCGAAGGCCTTCGAACCAACGGTCCATCGACTAAAAAGTCTGTTTGTGCTGCTACATGTGCAGCTTCAATGGCCGTCGAGTCGAGTCTGTCGAGCTCGATAAACTTTCGGCTCGACGGCCATCGAAACCGCCCGTGTAGCAGCTCAAACATGACTTTTGAGCCGATGGACCGTTGGTTCGAAGGCCTTCGAGGCGCCCGTGTGACACCAGTATTAAATTACAGAGAAATGTGCTGCTGAACATATGAAAGAAGCATATTGCTCAACTAGTGTGCTTCCACAATGTCATTCCTAGAAAAAGAGCCGTCAAGTTCCAAAGAACAGTCCAACAAAGAACTCTGCACATAGGCATGAGTTGACTTCACCACAGTACACAAATGTTAGTGTCGACACAGACCACGGGTGTTAATTTCGCAGTACACAACTGTCAACTTCGCCATAGCACAAAAGTGCTAGCTTTTTCACAGAACACAGGTGTTAGTTTTGCCGCAGTGCGTGAGTGTTATGTGACAAAATGTGCTAATGCAGAAGCACGTAAAACACCAGCAATTATTAACAACAGCTGCTACATGACAGGTTTTCAACCTCGGAGTTGGTGATGGGCCATTTAATAATGGCTGTCATGCAGTTCACATCATCATTGGATGACTGGGCACAGTTCTTGGTGTAAGTAGTTAGACTGCCAGGTTAATAGCTCAGTCATAATGGCACTGTTCTCCGTGACTAATAATAAGGGCACATCAAAAATGAAGACAAAAAGTGCAGGCATGATGCATGCATTGGATACGTGATAGTAGGTAAAGTGTAAGCATGATGTATGCACATCTAAGATGAATGAATTAATATAACTACTTGCTGCAGTTTGCATACTGTACTTAGCCATGGCCCACTTTCCTGCTTTGGAGCATTAAAAGTTCACGATGAAATAATTTCTGAACAGTGACGTTTGTCATTTTGTGCTAGTTGGAGTGGCAGGCATTGCCTCAACCGGCAAACGCTTTCGTCCTCAGAAGAAACAGTTACATCAGAAGCAGAGAGCTCAAGGGCTGTAAGGATATGTAAATACTGACACGTTAAGTTTGTGTTGTATGGTCATATCCATGCCTGTTTTTTTAAATGAATAAAAAAATCTTTGCTCAGAGTAGTGCTATAAATTTTAAGTTTTATTGCAGGATTAGTTCTCCCTCTCTATAAAGCACCTCAGGGAGAAGCGTCATAAAACTGAATTTGCTTACAGGGGTCAGGTGGCTTTAGTTGATATTTCTTCATGGAATCATAGAGATTGGCTCTTGGATTAATGTTTCCGGATAGAGGCTTTTACTACCTTTTCTTGCAAATTCCTCATTTGCTAATGGCAACAGAAAATTGGGCATTTGGGTATGTAAGTAAGCAAACATGTTTATCTGTGCAGTACTGCCAACATCTCTGCTAGTTATGCGATATTCTTGTTACAGGCTTTTGCTGGTCAGAACCATTGGAGGTAATTCTTTTTACCTCATCAAGGGAATTTTATTTTGCATTGCCATGCTTGCATGTACATTCAACAAACTCGTCTTACATATGTGTTCACACTCATTGCAACAGGTCGATGTGAAGGAACGGCTGGACTGGATTCCCGAGTGTGAAGAAGAGCCCCCAAATATCAAGACTCTGAGGGAATGGGTCTCAGAAGGCAAGGTGAGAGAAATTTACTTACGTCAGAAATCCTGCTTGAAACAAATGTGTTATAGTACACAAATGAAAAAAAGCTACTGGACAGGAGAAAATGATGAAGAAGAAGCTTTTGCAATTTCAAGATAAGCAGATGCTGTGTCCCTAAACAGTCCCCTTTAGGGATACATTTACTTTTGCGGAACTATGCGCGACTAATGTTGGCTTCGTTGGCGTTCTTGGCACAGGACCATATGTGCTGATTCGGCATAGTGACTGAGATGCTGTCATATCTAGAAGTCGACACATCCAGTGCCCCATCTGAACATCGGGGTAAAAAATGGTAGTGTGTACGACAGATGATTGGTTGTAACGAGGTAAATTCAGAATAATTTTGTAATCAGTGAATTGTTGTAAATGTGCACTTGTTTACAAATGTTCTACATAGAGAACCTGTTTTTGTGTCAAACACAACTTAATTATAGCTAGGTTTTACTGTTCCCACATGAAATGATGGCAGAAGTGAAAGCATCTCTTGAATGGATCTTCTGTAAATAAAGCTTATAATGCCTTATAATGTCATTTAAGGTTTGACAGCATTGATTGCACAACTTACAATGTATAAGCAGGGGAGACTCATCATTCACGCCTTACAGTATGGTGGCATTGAAAACATCTTGGGATGCCTGTGATAGTACAGGAGATGATGATTTCATCAATTCATATCTTACCTTGTCTTTAAAGGGCCAGCAAAGAGGCCTCGACATTTTTCTTCACACCTTCAAAATAAGCTCGCTCAGTCTTGGAGAAGGCAGCAGTGATAAACCACCTTTCTGTGGATACTCCTGCACTTCATGCCGCATGGACACTGTTTCAAAAAACAATTCCCGTGCCGGTCTCCGCTGCTTTACCAGTCCTTTTGGCTGCATGAGTGATGTCACTTCTTGTATTGGCGAAGTTGACGCAGCTCTGAGCTCATCGATTTGTCAAATCCAGTACTAAAAAACTGCACCTTGTCCCTGCATTGATGTGGTATACCAGCGAAGGAGCGCTGATTTACTAACTAACGTTCCACATATCCAAAGTCACCGTAGCCATGACAATGGGCCAGCATCTAATCTCTCTGGGTGGAAAAAGCAGGGGGACCTAGGGATATACTGAAACTGGCTCAAGGGCGCACGAAAAGATTGTTTTATCCCCTGTAACTTTCTGTTATAGCACTTATTCATGAAATTCTTGCTGAGTCATGAAAGGCTGAATTTTGATTTATGCTGAGTCATGAAAGGCTGAATTTTGATTTAACAAAGCTTTAATATAACGAAGTAAATTGATGCTTTACTGACCTCGTTATATCGAGGTTTAACTGCATGTGTTTTTGTTTGCTAAAGTGGCAACTTTTTCTTTTTGTTGTTCTGTTCACTTGATGACAGAAAAAGCTCACCATCGATGATGAGACTTGCTTCTGTGACGAAGAGGTACTCAAGCAAATAATCGACTGCAAGGTAGTACCAAATCTGTATCCTCCTTTAGTTCTTCTTTCCTGTTAGTGCTAGCACATGCAGATGCTGACAGCACAGAAAATGATTATGCTGCAAGCTCCCTCTCTTTTTTAGAGCGAAAGCTCTGCTATGCAATACCTTGCGATGTCGTTCATTGGCATCGAATGGCCTTGAGCTGCCGAAGTGCAAATGTGTGGCATCATGCCACCTGATTCGTTGCGCTCGCTTGGAGTGTCCATGCTGAGGTACCATGTGACTATGCAATTGTTTAATACATGCTTTGCTGGCGCTTGGTCTTTCCATGCTTGCCAATGTAAGGAAGGATCTCATTTTCACCACAACTAAAACATTTTTTTGAGCAGCAGACCGCCCCTTTCAGCCCAAAATGAGACTGACTAGCCAGTTGCTTGCAAAATATTTTGCATAACAATGTGTGAAATGGGCACAGTTTGTGCATGCACACTTTTCTTTCTTTTCAGAGTGTGTTCGACAGGCTAGAACCAGAGGAAATGCGGCGAGCGAGAACGCGGTCAAATCCTTTTGAAACCATTCGGGGTGGAATCTTTCTGAACAGGTGTGTCTTTCGCTGTTGTCTGTGTGAGCAAGGATGGAACCGTTTTTCAAGTGTAGAAGAAAGAAAGGTCATTGTCGTTGTGACAGTGAAGCAGCATTCACATGTACTTAGATTGTACTTTTACATCACTTTTGCGCTTGTTTGGAAGCAGTTGAGGTTGAAGTACGATTTGAGAACTGTTTGAAAAACGATGTCGCTTATGGATAGCTACAATGCAGTATCGCCTTTTCAATCTGGTGTTCTACTCGGACACCAACTCCAATGGCCACTCTTTCATTCATTATTACAGACTTGTGAGCATTTACACGTCCCTACACTGTTCCTATTGGTGTTATTCTACAAAGCTGCAGAACAATACATAATGATTTCACAGTATCGAGTATCTATACGCCTTCTAGCACATCAATACATCAGTCATTACATGGTTCTCTGGAACTATGCTCCTATCCTGTTGCGTAGACAATCACTGGTGTTGACTTGCACAGTCCCTTTTGTTATTCTTGCCTTGCTTTCATGTTTTACTTCTGTTCTCTTTGCGTTATCACGTAAAAACAAGTAGCCCCCAGATTCTGGGGCAATTAAAGCTTTTTACACTTTTGTACATACTAATAAATATTATAAAGAGTAATAAGACAAGTGTGTGTGCATAACCACTTATTTATCACCGTCCTGTCGCATTTCGTTTCAAACATTCCGTTTGGCTTTTACATTGCTCTGCAGGGCAGCCATGAAAATGGCGAACATGGATGCTGCCTTTGATTTCATGTTCACCTCTCCGGTGGATGAAAATGGGGTGAGTGGTTGCTTTAGTCTGCCTCTGCTACTGCCTTTGAGGAAAGATTACAGTTATCATAAAGACTTATCTGAAACAAGTTATAGTTGCAGTGCTTATGACATTTTTTTTTTTGTATAAAAGATTGGCACCGGCAGCTCAAACTAATGCTGTACATATACAACTTATTTCTCCTCTTGGTTGTAGTGTTAGCGCCAATTTTGTTTGATGTCACAGAGGATGTTGAGCCAGCCCAAGTCATAGGCCTAGTTAAGGAAACTTAGTTTGTGCAGACATCACTGGGAACAAGGAATACTACTGCTAGTACTTTACCGTTGATGACAAAGCACAGCACAATTAAATCTCTTGTCAAACATTGCCTTTAACTATGGTGGTTGTAAGTAGAGCTGTGCGAATAGCAAACTTTTGAGTGTGAAGCGCATTTGAATATTTATGTTCAAGTGTGAATCGAATATTTTTGGAATAATTTTCAAATATTTTTTTGCGAATACCATAGTCAAATTATGGAGAAATGTTCTGCTCAACATGGGCATAAATATTTATTTCATGACTCGTGTACTGCCACAGTATCATTCCAAAGTCCTGAGGAACAGTCCAACAGAGAATTGTGCAGCAGAAAGCTCAGCAAACTTTGCCGCAGTACACAAGTGTTAGCTTTGCCGCAATACATGGGTGTTATGTGGCGAAGCAGACTACATGCGGGAATGGACAACTTGACACACGACGTAGCGTATTTTTTCCCCTTAATACCAGCTTCAAATAGTTCGAACAGTAAAATTTAAGTGCGAGTCGAATCAAATAGCAAATGCTATTAAAAAATTATTAAAATTTTGAATATTTGCACAGCCCTAGTTGTAAGTTGTAGAATACTCAAAAATCCGAAGTGAAGGCAATTACCATTGGGCAAGTGGGGGAAAAAAAAGTGACTCACAGCCCAGTTTCCACAATATTTTTTTTTCTTCCTGAAACTGTTGTACCAGGAAAGAGAGCACTGGGTGGATTTATCAAAGGTTATAAAGGGTAAAGACGTTGCCTCTTAAACTGAAACTCATCTTGTTGATGCTCCAGTTTCTCTTGTGGTGATGTGTGCATATGAATTTTAGAGCTTGAGAAAATGTGAAGGAAGAATAAGTGTGATTTTTTCGAGCTCTGGTCCTGGCATACAGTCTTCAGCATTTCGTGGATTGAATAATGAACCGATCTTGAATGTTCCTTCGAAGGAGAGCTCCCATAGCTTATGTATTTTAACCATGTCATGTGAGGTCATCATTCAGTAGGGTAAATAATTCTGGCCACCATGGAAGGTGAGTGAAAATGAACTTGCACATGCACAAGATGGCTAGGCGATATTCTTTAATCCACAAGGGGATGTCTTAGAGGGTCAAAGAACTTGTGTTATGTGCACCTCACTGGCGTTCATTATACCAATGGCTTTGCGAGAAGTTGACAGTGACTCGATGGGGCCCATAAACGGAAGAAATTTGCCCCAAAAGAGATTTGTGCCCACAAGTGTGGACCTTGGAACAGACAGAGTTCATGGAGTGAAATGTGGTAATCCTTCAGGACCCCATGGTGGGCCCTGATGACCTGCTGTACTTTGCCGACGTCTGTGCGGGACCTGGTGGTTTCTCAGAGTATGTCTTGTGGCGCAAGGGCTGGCAGGCCAAGGGCTTCGGCTTCACCCTCAAAGGCCCGAATGATTTCAAGCTCGAAGACTTCTTTGCTGGATCTCCAGACACCTTTGAACCACACTATGGTAAGGGCACCAAAGGTGTTTTTTAACCATTTACAGCTGTGCAGCAATTTTTATGCTTAACTGGAAGTCTTTTAACAGCAGTGAGCGTGCACATAATTTTGCTGTTGTAATAAATAACAATAGAGCAGTACAGTAAAACCTCGTTATAACGAAGTTGAAGGGGGCACTGTAATTCCTTATAACCATTAGTTCGTTATAGCCAATATCCATGTCATCTATGGGAATTTCAAGGGGAATTGCGATTCCTTTGTTATCGAATACTCGTTATATCCTGGGTTCGTTATAAGGAGTTCTACTGTATACCCATTGTTTGGTGCAATATTGAAGTGCCTTAAACGTTAAATGTTCATGACATCAAAGTGTCTGCTCATGCCATTACTGGGTTGTCTCTGATATTAAAGCATTTGGCTTGCACGTAGGCTACCGTTTGCATACCAGTTGTTTAGCCCTCTGGTAAGTTGTTTTTGACTGGTCTTTTACAATGAATTAAATTGGATTGTAGTAAAGGAACCTTGCATTTACACTATGTTTTAGTGTTTTTCTTTTCAGTATAGACAGAATAGTTGAACCGGCAGCGTTGCATATTCACAAATGCCATAACTCAGAACAGGCTTTAGAGGATGGTAAATGTAGGAAAGGTCTAACTACATGTTATAATGTTGCTTTTATTCAGGACGTGTCACAGACTCCTTAGAATACGTAGGTGTGTCTATACCCTATATGCATGAATTGCTATCGAGATGAGCCAAAGAAGCAATTGCACTGTTTAATTTCACCTTGAAATGTTTAGATTTTTTTCTTATTGATAACTTCACCCAAATCTTTCCGTAACAGTGGCCACTGACAGCACTGGTGACACAACATGTGAAGCCATTTTGCAAGGGGGTCACCACACCATGTGCTTCAACTATTCCTTTTGCCGTTTCACTGTGCAGTATTAGTACAGTTGAACCTGGATATAACGATATTGACAAATGCTCAAAAATTTTCATTATAAAGAGGTTGTTAATCTGTAATAATAAATGAACTATTTTTAGTTCATTTATTATTACAGATGACAAAAGAAATTGTGACAAAAATATGTTTAGTACTGATTGTGGTCCTCCACTGGGCTTTCCTTGGAGCGATTCATGCAATGCTTCAAGATTTTTTTACGTTTATTAAACATCTGGTCCTTGTTCATCCTGGTTCTTTGTATAGGGACACAGTATGACTTGTCTTGAATCTTGGTAGTTGAAATTCTACTGCTGAAGATTTTACTCTGGGTAACAAATGCACCCTCAATTGTGTGTCAGTTTTAGGGATCAAATATGCAATCAATATGCAAGTTAATATAGTGTAATACACCTACTATTTGTTGTTGAATATGAGCAAGGACAAAAGCTCTAGTGTGCCATCCAAGAGCATTCATTCATGCTGTTATTGCTCTTGGTGTTGTATGTGCAGGTGTCCATGACGATGGTGACATCTTCGTTCCTGAGAACGTTCGGTCTTTCTCCAAGTTTGTCAAGTCGAGCACAGACAACCAGGGGGTCCACTTTGTCATGGCAGATGGTGTAAGGAAACAGATTGTGACAATTGCTTAGTGCTATGCGTTAGGCTTTCCTCAACGGGCATGTGAAGATGTAAAATGTTTTGTCACTTGCTTTGTTTTTTCTTAGACTGATTCACTATTTGAAATCTCCAGACACTCATTTCACTGTGATATGTAAGGGACAGCAATAATTTTTGGCGTCTCAGAGAAAAAAAGAACAAGGAAAGTGGCAACAGTTTTTAATGATTCCGACATCGGAAAGGTGCATGTTTGGTCAGCTTCTGAGAAAGTGCTTGGCAGAGTGGAATGTACTGAATAATTTTTAGTGATATACTAGTTCGAGTGCCTTACATTTAGGCGTGCTATATGTGGATTTCTTGTTTCACTTTGTGCAAGCCATTTTATTGTTAGGACATTAGCTCAAAAAAATTTTTCTCAGTAATTTTTGGTCATTTAGTTTGAATTACAGCTGTGCAAATAGCAAAATTTTGAGTGGGATGCAAAATCGAATATTTATGCTCAAGTGTGAATCAAATAGAATATCTTTGAAATAATTTTTGAATATTTTTGTAATAAAACCATGTCAAATTATGGGGAAATGTGCTGCTAAACATGGGCAAAAAAAATTTATAGCTTGACTAGTGTACTCCCACGATGTCATTCCAAAGTCCTGAAGAACATTCCCAGAGAACTGGGCTACAGAAAGCTGAGCTAACTTCACTGCAGTACACGAATGTTAGCTTTGCCGCAGTAGCACCGCTGTTAGCTTCGCCACAGTATGCGAGTGTTAACTTCGCCGCAGTACATGAGCGTTAGCTTCGCCGCAGTACACGGGTGTTATGTGGTCAAGCAGTTCTGACGAAAATCTATAACCCTTTCTCATTTTGCTCAAAATATTTTTATATGATCAAACGTTGGGAATAAGAAACAGGAAAATTTTACCTATTTGTTGTGTATATGCACATAAACACTATAACTTGCCCACTGTTTGTCACTTGTTGAAAAGAAGACGTATTGTTGTCATGCTTAATTTTCTGAATGTGGAAAAAGAAACACTGGAATTCGTTGACAAAGCTGGAAAACATAATACAGTCAGCACTGATACATGGATGGCCACCAAGGAAGCCCAACGAAATATGCAAAGTACAGGTCGTTTTATAATGGTGAAGTCTATTTAAGCCTTACATTATTTTTTTTTTTGTAAAGCAAAAAATTTCCAATGTCCTGTAATAATGTCTTCTTGTTTATTATTCGAGCTGTGTATATGCAAAATTTTGGGTATGAAGCTCATTTGTTAAGTGTGAATGGATTCTAATATTTTTTTAGTATCCGAATTTTTTTCAAAGAATTGTATCTTTAATTGCAAAATGTACTGCTAAACATAGGCATGATTAGTGTGCTCCTGCATTGTTGTTCCTAGAGAAAAAAAAAGAAGATGCAAGTGGAGTCATACCTTCAGAGAACTGTGCATATACATTTGTTAGCTTTGTCACAGTGCACAATTGCTGGCTTCACTGCAGTGTACAAATGCTAGCTTTGCCGCAGTGCAGATTTGTGGTGTGGTGCAGCATAATGCATGCAGGAATGCACCACTTATTGTGGGACATATAGTTTGACTAGTAAGTTGTTGGGTGTGCATTGGATTGAATAGTAACTGCTGTTGAAAAATATTTGAAAGTTGAAATATCTACACAGTCCTATTTATTGTGTTATTTGTTGTTGTTGCAGGGCTTCTCTGTGGAGGGCCAAGAAAACATCCAAGAAATATTGTCTAAGCAACTTTACCTGTGCCAATTCTACACAGCACTATCTGTCTTAAGAACAGGTGAGCACTTTTGGTTATTTGGTCCTTTTTTCTCTATTCTTCGTACTCTTCATTCATGTGTACTTTTTCTGTATGTCATTTTTTGTGTGATGCTTTTAAACATTACAATATTCTGTGGCTTTGTGCTAATGTCAGACAGTTTAAACCTACTGGAAGTTTAGCTAGCTGTTAAAAATCCATCGTAGAAATAAGAGGGCATGCAGACGCTGATGTAAAAGGAAAGGAATTGAAATTTGGTCTTCTTTCCATATCTTGTGTTCATGCCTGCATGCCATACATTTTCTCTTCTACTGTGTGAGATAGTTGTGCACTTCATAACAGCAGCGTATGCACTACGTTACTTGTACCGCTGCTGTTTGTGTGAACCAGACGTACACTCGTGTAGTTGAACCTTGGTACAGAGAACACAAATACCATATATACAGTAAAACCTCGTTATAACGAAGTTGAAGGGGAGCAGTAATTACTTCGTTATAACCATTAGTTCGTGATAACCAATATCAATTTCGTCTATAGGAATTTCAAGGGGAATTGCGATTACTTTGTTATATCTGATAGTTCGTTATATCCGGGTTCATTATAACGAGGTTCTACTGCCTAATTTGAGCCCTTTTTTTCAAGACTCTGTGGCTTGAAGAAGTAGGTGCACAAACTACGTGGAAATTTCACATGCATGTCCAAAAATTGATGAGAATGTCACATATGTGGTGTGCCTTAAAGAGGTGCAATGTATTTTAAATATCTGACACTTTCAGTGATTGTGATGCGTGTGTGAGGGAAGCACACATGCTGTGATTAGCTGCATCCTTCTTTGTACTGATGTCCTGCTTAAGGTTTCAGAGAACTTCTTTTTTTCCCAATTTATATTACATTTAAACTTACTAATATATTACTTATCACTTATTGCGTTACATCTGTTGCTGCTTCCTGTTACTATATCATGACTGTATTAAACCCGTCCTCTATGTAATACTCTCGGTGAAGACCTTTACAGGTATTTTTGAAATAAAAGGAATATACATACTATATAGAAGTGGGATTGGTTAGGCCAAGAAGGGTGCATTTCAGTCAGTTGGTTATTATTTTGAAGGTTTTTCTCTGTTGGCTTTCTCTGCTCAGGTGGCCACTTCGTCTGCAAGCTGTTCGACATCTTCACCGTGTATAGTGTCGGTCTAGTCTACCTGATGTACCGAGCTTTCAGGCATGTCTGCATCTTCAAGCCCAACACGAGCAGACCTGCCAATTCCGAAAGGCAAGTTTAATTAGGAGGAGTTCGCATGTCTGCTTGCATGGCAAATATGGTAACCGTTGCAGTTGTTTAAAAATTGCAGACCATGAGAACACTGCATAGTGGTAGCTAAAGGTTGCTACTTGATTTATTTAGGTTGTTACTACTTGATTTAATAGGGTTTAGAGGGCTACGCAATGGTTAAAAATTTCAAGTGACAGGATATTCAAAATGTAAGGCGTCAACTGTTGGTAACCACACAAGTGCCATCCGCTGTATTTTGTGAGGCACAGAAAGGTGAAACCACTTACATCTCAGCTGCTAGGCGCTGTTTTTTTACTCTGGTTCTTTGATGCGTTGCACCATTGCTGTACCTAGAAAGAGGTAAAACTACTTTTAATTGATGCCTTGATTTCTTGAGTGAAGAAAAAGGATACCATTTCAAAACTGGTTTTGTTAACGAGATTGCAATGCATCCGGCCGCATTGTGCCAGCCATTGCAATGTGACCAGAGCTACCAGAGTGGGTAGGACTGAGAACAGGTGTGTGAACTGTGTCGCGAATCGGAATACGCACCTTCCGCAAGCGGCATGGTTCTGCAATTACCCATCACGTGCGTAGTGTATCAGCAGCTGATTTGGTGGTGTTATCGTCGAGTGTCAAGTGACAAGCATGTGTAGCCGTAGAAACAGGTAGGTAAATGCACATGGGATCTCAATTATCTTGTGATCTTGTCAGAGGTTGCGTTTGTACGGACATCACCGCCGAGGTTTGTATCTTTCAAGCGAACCACGATCAGCGAAAGAGAAAGCGCTGCTGCTGATTTCTGGATATTGCAAGGTTCACTTTTTGCAATTTCTAATGTGCAGAAGAAGCTTTCTTTTTCTGGCGAAGGCAGTCAGAACTAATGGGCGCTTTTACTGCGAATGAAGTTTTTTTCGCTGAGTGCACTACTGCAACAATGTCCAAGTAGCCAACTCCCCCGTTTTCTCTTTTTAGATGCTTGCCATTACCCACTGCATAGCTACAACTCAGTAAAATTGTGCAGGTTTTCTGTGATAAGAGCGACCTTTACAATACCTGCTGAAGCTATGCATAGTGGCAGCCGGAGTCATTGAAGTTGGATTTTTTTCATGCAGGGGGGGGCTCTTTTATTCGAACATTCCTGCGGCATTTTCGTGCAATCCATTGGTGACCATACTTTGCATAAAAGTGCGAATCTCGATTTAATGAGCTTTTGATGAAACAAAGCAAATTGCCATTGTAGAAACCTACTTCACTTATTGAGGTTGAACTCTATATACAGTGTGCTACAACGAGTGATTGTCTGTTTTGTGTCCATGCCTTGGTTGTAAGTGCTTGTGGTTATAAGCCAGGTAAAGCAGCACTGCATTGCTCAGGTTGTGTAGAAACAATGTGGTTGCAATGTCTCACGCATAGTTTAATTGCAGTGGCGAATAACAAAAAAGATTGTGCTGCAACGTGGGCTTATTTTAGAAATTTGAGACTTGCATCTTTTCAGCAATGAACAGCTTCTGCAAATGCCTGCCACAGATCTGATATGCATGTTCTGACAGCACATTGCTTAGTGTGTGGTGTGAGGTTAAATTGCGAAGGGGCACGCCTTTTGCAGCTGATGACCGAATTAGTTTCTTTGCACGCAGAGCTTCGATGTTGCATTTTCACTGACTTGTGGCAGCCCATTAAGGCTTGATGTCGAAGGAAACTGCTGCATTTTCTTGGCCTGAAAGCTCTGGCAATGACAGGTGCTTGACGTCTCCTGATACAGACATTAGCAGATGATTCTGTTACTGCAATCAGCAGAAGAGTTTGGATGCACCCAGTGTTGCCATAACACAAAGTATTATGAATATCTAGAGCTGTGCAAATTGAAAAATTTCGAGTGCAAGGCAAATTCGGATATTTATGTTCAAGGGCGAATCGAATTGAATATTTTTGAATAATTTGTGATATTTTGTGAATAATACCACATATAATTTTGGAGAAATGTCGTGTTAAACATAGGCAAAAAAAATTTATTTCCTGACTAGTGTATTCCCACAGTGTCATTCCAAAAAGTCCCGAAGAACAGTTCAACAGAGAGCTGCTCAACAGGAAGCTGAGCTAACTCTCGTTAGCTCAGCTGAGCTGAGCTGAGCTAACGCGAGTACACGGGTGTTAGCTTCACCCGATTATGGGAGTGTTAACTTTACTGCAATACACGGGCTGTTATGTGGTGAAGCGCACTACGTGTGGGAATGGGCCACTTGTCAAACGACACCATAATTTTCTCTTAATTACCAACTTCGAATAGTTCGAATAGCAAAGGTTAAATGCAAGTCAAATAACAAATGCTGTTAAAAAATTATGCTAAATTTCTGTTATTCTCACACGTCTTTGTATATCCCTTGTGACATTATTGTCCTTTCCACATAGGCCTTGGAACGAAAAGGCACCATTTGTTAGTAGAAATATTCATCAAATAGTTTCCAAATTTTTTTTTGTTGCTGTAAGTCCAAAATTGAGCTGGGCCAATAAGTTTCACCCTGTCAGCCATAGTGCATCACACTATGGGTTTCCTCGTAAATGAGTCCCACATTGCAAATGAACTGCTTACTTGGTGCAATTCCCCATTATTGGTATCAGTAAATTGCACCTCATTATATGCACTCTAATGACACTATTGAAAACATTGAAGGTGTATGTCCTGGTAAGCAAAGGCCATTTTAATTAAATGTGGAAATGCCACTCTGTTATTAAATATGCTAACCATATCAGAAAATTGTTAGGTCTCACTTCATTCTGGAACTATTACAGTCATATCTGGTGGGCTTAAGTCCATATAAAATTTGTGTTCAATTCTATCTCGAGGGCTGTAGTATTTATATAACTCTAGGGTGTTTTCTGTTTCTCGTTTGTAATGTGTGCTTATTTTGCAGGCATCATTGTCGGCTTGTATGGCGTATTAATATGTGTACTGCGATGCCTATGTTGTATGTGAATTGGAACAGCATCTTGTGGTATGTGTTGTCATGAATCCAGTGATAAATTGGTCACAGCTGATTGTGGCACTGTAGCAGAGTCTGACATTCATGTTGGAGTCTGAGATTTAGTTGTGGTTTCATTTCGATAGCAAGCCTGGACATGTCCATAGTAAGTTGTGCACATCTGCATCTATCACTGGAAGGTAGTAGTATGAACACATAGCATGTAAATATTATTGGCCTACATGGTGGTATTTCGTGTTTCTGGTTTTTTGGGAAACACCCATCAGCTTTGCCAAAATGGCATAATGCCCCTATCCTCTCCCTCTATCCATTGATATGCAGACCTCTTTCTCAGAAATCAAGTTGATTTGGTGATAGGCTGATGCAAGTTATTGGGTGCCCCGCCATGATGGTCTAGTGGTTATGGCACCCGGCTGCAGATCCGAAGTTCGCGGGATCGAATCCTGGCCGCGGCGGCTGCATTTCGATGGAGGCGAAATGTTCAGGCCCGTGTGCTGTGCGATGTCAGTGCACGTTAAAGAACCCCAGCTTGTCGAAATATCCGGAGACCTCCACTACGGCGTCTCTCATAATCATAGCTGGTTTTGGGACGTTAAACCCCACAAATCAATCAAGTTATTCGGTGGGTAAAACTGTATTTTGTTGTTTACACAATGTTTAGGAGAATTATGTATGGACCTAAATCTAGGAAGCAGCATTTAGCGGATATGGTCATTGCCAAGGAGCTGTTCATAGAAGCACCCTTGTAAACTTTCTTTCTACCATACTGAAAGTACCTAATCACAGCCATGAAATGACTTACCTGCTTTTATTCCTCACTTTTATTATGGTGTGATCTAAATCGGCTGATCAAGGATGTAGTTACTCTTTATAAAAAAACTGGGCATTTTGGACACTTGCAGGTATATAGTCTGCAAGTGGCGTCGGCCGGACACGAAGGACATCGAGGACTACATGTACGAGCTGTGCTGTCGCTTCAAGGAGATCTCAAGTGTTACAAGCCAAGTGGACATAGTTGAGGTTGTGCCCCTAGAAGTCATCAACGATGATGCCGTCTTCACGAAGTACATCCGCGAATCCAATGACAGGTGTGTGCCTGATTTCTGGCTGAGCTGTGGCAGCAGACGACGGTTACAGTGTGCTCTCTTGGAATGCAGTTGGAGCTTGAAATGTTATCTGATGCAGAAATGTCGTTATGTTTGATCCTTTTAAGCATGTACAGGGGCCACATAATAAAATGCAACAATTTAGGGCTAAGGAATGCATGTGCTATGGCTTCCACTGTGTTCAGTGTGTGTTAAATCGGCCTAGCAGCGGCTTGTACATTTACAGCAGAGCAGACTTCACCTTTAGTGGTCAGATTTATGGTGATATGGCATTGTTATTCCATGCCATTGTTTATTTACAGGCTTGCCCTCTGACAGTCAAATTTTTTCCAAAAGAAGGCAGCAAGAAAGGTGCCAGGAGACAGGAAACTGCGTCAACAGGAAAATCTTTCCTGTCTCCTTGCTTTGGGCATGTTGTGTAGTTGTGTTCTAATACATAATACATACACAGCACGCATAATAATACATACACAGCAGCCGGCTTGAAGCACACAGCTTCATGTTGCTGGAAAAATAAATGTACGAATCACAAGTCATAGAGAAAATGGACACATGTAATTTACACGTTTTGCTTATCTTCGGTTGTATTCCAAATTCGATTGTATTCCAAAGTTTACATGTCACATTTTTTTGTCTGTGTGTGCTGTACATATGTATTCGTCATGTGGCTGATATTAATGAAAAGTTTGGTAATTTTTGTGATATTCACAGATGATTTGTTCCATCAACGTTTATAGTTTTAAACTCAAACTTTGCCACTCTATTGCGCTGCGTTTCTGTCTCATGCACTTGCCTTTTTCATCCTGTGTGTCTAGGTTAGGGCGTGCCCAAATCACACATCTCACGAAGATTAGGGCCTTTGCCCAGAACAGGTGAGTTCTCTTGTGGCCTCCTTGGTATTGCTAGCGCGATTTCGTTACTGGCCACAAAATAAGAATGCACTGTTGTAGGAGGAATAAATTTTTTTTCATATTGTATCTAAAGAAGATTAGAGGCATTGCTTCTTCATATCCAGTGATTGTTCAAACCATGCCTACTTGCCTGAAGAAAAAAAAAGTAAAAAGTAGACCCCGAGTAGGTCACGGGAAAGGATTCTTTGATGGAGTTAATAAAAGGCACTAATCTTCATTAATGTTATAAAGAGGATTCTTATTATATGTTTTCTTTATCCTAGAGCTGTCTCTTTTCTTTTTTCTTTTACCGATGCTGCTTTAATTAATTACTTTGCAGTGCACTTCTCCCTCATTGTGACTCTGTGCGTGAGTGCTTCTCATGCATATTGTAAAAAGAATGTGCTGCGGAAGTTCACTCTTTTTTTTGTTGCCCCCCTTACACAATGCTTCTTTGGAGGCCTGTAAGGTATTTTTAAATAAATAAATAAATAAATAAATATGGAGCCACCCAGTTGTAATTTTCACTGGTTCAATAAGCATTCGACATGCGGATTCCACAATACAGGAAGGGTGTGCAAATATTCGAAATTTCAAATAATTTTCAAGTGGCACTTGCTATTCGACTTGACTCGCACTGAACTTTTACTATTTGAATTATTTAAAGTTGGTAATTAAGGGAAAAATGTGTGCTATGTCTCATGACAAGTGGCCCATTCCTGCATATAGTACGCTTTGCCGTATAACACCCGTGTACTGCGGCAAAGCTTACACTCGCATACTGCAGCGAAGCGAACACACATGTACTGCGGGAAAGCTAATGCTCGTGTACTGTGGTTAAGTTAGCGCAGCTTTTTGTTGCACAGTTTCCTGTTAGGCTGTTCTTCGGGACTTTGGAACGACACTGTCGGAGTACAGTAGTCATGCAATAAATTTTTTTGCCTGTGTTTAGTAGCATATTTCTCCATAATTTGACATAGTATTATTAAAAAAATATTCGAGAATTTTTCGAAAAACATTCAGTTCGACTCGCACCTCAACATAAATATTCAAATTCACTTAGCACTCAAAATTTTGCTATTCGCGCAGCTCTACATAATTCCAGCACAGTATTTGGCAAACATTTAGTAACACCCATTTGAAAGCCTAGCATTCCAGCACTGTTAAAATGACTATGCCACACCACAGGCCGGCATATGCACTGTTCGGTGATGTAACGTCCAAGACATTTGAAAGTCTGAACGTACTGTTAACTTTTCTTTGCTCTAAAATAATAGATATATATGAAAGCTACCCAGGAAGAACATAGTTGCACCCTGTGTGGTGCCGCCGTACAGAAGCAAGGCAGGAGTGCTGCTCGTTTTCCCGTGGCCTCCGACGGGGCACCACCAGTCTGGGGTCGTGGTGGTGACTAAGGCGGCGTCAACTGCAGAGTTGAGAGGAACGTGCACTGGGAAATCGAAACCGCGTTCTTAACGCTCCAAATCAACCCAAACTGTCCAACAAAACAATGTGCGTTATAAATTGGAGTTCCAGGATTCCGAATACACACATCGTACAAGATTTTCAAAAAACATTTCACGACCCCTTTGACTGAAGAGACAAAAGAAGTGGAGAGTGCTCAAGGTTCGCCTAAAAGAGTAGAATGAGAGAGCATTTGGCCCTGGAGACGGATCGTGAGCAATGAGGGAGTGAGCAATCGGGAGTGAGCAATGAGGGAGTGAGCAATGGGGGAGTGAGATCTCTCTCTCTTTTTCTCCTCTCTCTTACAACTCACCCAATACAGGTGATTGGGCAGAACACTGGTGAATTATTTAAGGTCTTCTTAGCGGAATGTTATCTCTGAGCCTTGCCTATCGCAAACTTCATCGCTGCTCCTATTACTCTCTGTGAGCACAGGGCATGGCCGCTCATATCGTGTCTGTGAACTATATGACCCCATTTACTGCGCTTGTATTACCAAACCAATGTGACATTCTAGCCGCACACTTGCTTCCCACACGGAAGGCGTAGGCTCAATTCCCAGTGCCAACTTTACTCAAATTTCTTGCTGTACGAGTTACTTTACTTTGTTTACTGAGGTTTCCCTGAGAACTTGGTACCATTGTTAGCATTCTCTGACCTTTTTTGTTATTCTTTGCATTTATTGCTGCTGGCATTTTTTGCATATGGCCAGAATTGCCAATGCATTTTCTGCAAAATGAGCTGCAGAACACTATTGTGTTGAAACATCCCTTACAAAAATGCCATATATGGCGATATCAGGAATTGGGCAAATGTGGCTATATACGGCACGTGCCCGTATGTGGCCGTATGTGGCCGTATTTGGCCAAATCGTTTTAGAAACATATGTGGCAGTGAAAGACACACACGAGGAATGGCATGTAAGACTCTGATGCATATTGGGCAAATACAGACACGTACGGACACGTGCCATATATAGCCAGATATGCATATATGGCCATATATGCATATCTGGCTATATATGGCACGTGCCCCTACGTGTCCGTATTTGCCCAATATGCATCAGAGTCTTACATGCCATTCCTCGTGTGTGTCTTTCATTGCCACATACGTTTCTAAAACGATTTGGCCAAATACGGCCACATACGGCACGTGCCTTATATAGCCACATTTGCCCAATTCCTGATATGGCCACATATAGCATTTTTTGTAAGGGAGTGGCTTGGTGTGCAAGTTTAGTGCTGCTTTTTGGTGCATAAAGGGCTTTCGAACATTGAGTAAATTGATTGCTATGCTGGGTAGATTGATTGTTACAGAGCTAAATGTAACATGCATGGTAGCAATGCGGGTGTGCAGTCTGCGGGGGTATAGCCAAGGGGTGGCACGCTGGGCATGTGCCCCTCCCAAAAATTTATATCTTCGTGGAATATGGAGCATAAGAAGGCATCTAGCAACACGCCTCCTGCCCAGCCTCCACTTTGTGTCAACGGAGTGCCCCCACTGAAACAATTTCCTGGCCATGTCACTGGCAGTATGTATTCATTCCGCAGGAGTGTGCTGGCAGTGATTTTTGAAACCAAATGGAATACAAATCGCACACTGAGTACTTTGAACAATTCTCGAATACTGGACAGGCGTTCCTAGTGTTATGTAAATCACGCGATGTCTTTTTATGCATAAGACATTCAATATTTTGATGGTGACACCTTGAGGCGGGCAGAAAGCTTCTTCAGCTATCGTTCTACACTGCCAGTTGCCGGAAAATCTGAAAGTGTTTGAGGGCCTCCTTGTGAGCTGATATTGACACCAAGCAAGGGAAAAGATGTCCTCAAGTGACAATTGGCAAGCAGTTTATCACAGTTAATACATATAAATAAATTGATCACTAGCATTGATTGATCACATTTCATTCTCTTCTTTTCCTTTATTTTTTTGCTCACTGCGTAGAATAGAATTTCTAGGGAGTCTGTCACTGCTGTAAAGTTACTGTGCCACTACTCCATACATTTGGAGCACTTCCCATTTTTCAAATAAAGTTTCTCTCCTGCTTACTTCAAAAGGTTTGCATGGCAAATTGTGGTATGTGTAGGTTCGTAGCACATTTTCTATTTGTAACATACGTCACGTCCGACAGTCATGTCCGTCTTTTTCCCTGTGCAGTGATTTGTATGAGGGAAGGCAGAGCAACCTTCGGAAAGAATGTCTTAAGATGTGGAAGGTGAGTATGTCTTTTCTGTTTACCCAAGTGTTTCCTGCTACTTATTGGCTAGCGTGGGTCACAGGCCGCATGTAAGATCAGGCCTAAATATAATGATCTCGCAAAAATAGCTTTTCTCATTTGAGTGTATTCACGGTCACTTTAGTTCTGTGCACTGTGTTGCAGCGGGCTTACACACATTTCAGGAATTCCCGACTGTGCTCTCTTGATCCGACATTAAGCCTTCAGAGTCCCATCCAGTGTTTGCCGTGGAGATGCCACGCTTTTATATCGACTATGGTTGGGCGTTGCGTTCACAAATGCCTATGCGTTTCGCATAGGAATGGCCGACACCACGGCCTGTGACCACTGCAGTAATGAAGAGTCGATAGGGCACATTTTGTGCGACTGCCCGCAGTACAGTACAGAGAAGCAATCCCTTTGCCATGCACTCAACCAGCTGGACGACCGACCACTGTCAGAGCTAATTCTACGGCATCGTCAGGACCTCATGTTGCAGAAGACTGATCATATTATGTGCACTCCATATTAACAGTCCTGACACCGCCACAAAAATAAGATGATAAAGGACAGTGGTTCTAAAGATATTCCAATTTATCAGACCCCAGCAGCTTGACGTGGGACCCTCCCCTCTACTGACTGGTGTAAAGGAACAGGAGGCAGCTGAATTTCTGTGTTACCCTTGTTATCTTCGCTTCTTCATGTTATCTTTATCTTGGTGAGGTACTCGCGATAACATGTCATGCTGTGGCACATGTGGAGTCAGCTTTGCCGACGTACAACGCTACTATGTGGTGAAACTTGCCGAGTGCGAGAGGAGGCAAGTGGCTTTCGTGGGTCATAGTGCATCTTGTTCTGCGCATGTGCATAATTACGGGCAATCTATAATTGCACATGCACTGTAATTGCTAGTACTGGCATGATTGCAGGCTTGAAAATGTTTTACTGGCAGTCATTCATAGCTGTTTATGATGCTACTGTGGCCCTGAGGAGAAAGAAATTAAATCGTGCATGATTCAATCTCTATGTCACCTACCTTAAATCATGTTCTCTAACGTAGATTGATTTAAACATGGTGTCTTTATACTAATGCTGCTTTAGTCACCCCTGAGAGTTCCTCATTTATTCCATGCAGACAAGTCCATCTGTGTCAGGCTGGATATTGTGGTTATTAGCTACTTAGGCCAAGGGAATCGGCAATTTTTCATTCTCGCAGCCTGAGCATGCTTAGGCTGTCAGAAAATGGGGATTTCTACATCACCAGGCCTTGGTTCTAGGCGGGCAGTTTTTATAGCTGCACTGGCATGCTTACTACTGATATATGATTTCTGTTCCAACTAGGCATCTTGTAGGAATCAAACAAGCGCTACAAATTTTCTTGAAAGGTATTTTGACTGTTCATGCCAAGTTAGTATTTGCCTTCTGCGTCCCTATGACGTTGAGCATTAGGTGCGCCTAAGGTTACATTTCTGTAGCTTTGTAATTGTCAGAAACTGGGGATGCACTGACACTTCTTCTTGTGCTTGCGAGCTTCGTGAACGCTATCGCATTTGAAAGGACTGAGTTTCACTCGCCACTCATGATGCACCTGTATTCGTGAAGCCTCTTGATTCCATCATTTAGTTTTGGGCCTCCCTAGAACAGTTGGTACCCATCTTGTGACGAGATGGGTGCATGGATTACGCCCTTTGTCTGGTGTATGTGTAGTAAGTGTCTTGTGCTTGTACTTCAAGGACAGTACTCTCATTTGAATTGAAAATAAGGTGCATCTAGGTGTTTCTTGTGATTATTTTCTTTAATTCACCATGCAGGTTCCCGACCTAGCACGGCTAGACCCCAAACGGCCACCACCCGATGCAAAGTTCAAGGAACTCACAAAGGTTGAATTTATAAAGGTTTTTCTTTTTCCATAGCATGCTGAAGAGGAGCTTTGCGATGCTTTAAGCTTAATGGGACGCTAAAGTTTTTTCACATTAGTAGATTAGCCTTTCAAAATACCAAAACGCCAATCCTGTAAGGACCCTCGGTAAGCTAGAAAGCACGCGAAAAGAAAATATGAGTGGCGATGCCGATTTGAAGTTCCAGAACTAGTACATGGTGATGCCACCGATCTGTGACAGCATCTGCTAAGGCCTACATAACTATTTATTGGTAAGGAATACATGCATTGTGTCCTGACGAAGCCAGACACATAACACGAGGAGTTTCAGAAGATTTGATGGAGTAAAATTGGCGAGAATTCGAAAAAAATCAACGGATACGCCTGCTGACGTTGTGAGGCCAAAATTACGGCATGAATTTCAAAACTAAGTGTTTGACATTAATTTTCTCCTTTAATACTGAACATAAAGTGGTAAAACTAACGACAATCGTGTTCTCGGAATATAAGCTATCATTCGAAAGCACATCGACTTTTCACTTTAGTGTTGCTTTAAGTTCTGTAACTGAGTCCTTTAGTTGGCGCTTCTGTAGATGTTATATTAGCGCATCTTCATATTTATGCTAGATTGGTAGGAAGGGCAGTAAAAGCCCATCAGTTCGAATTTTATGACGATGCCAGGCAAGTTCGAATTAAACAAAATTCAAACTAAAGAAAATGTTAAAAGAAAGGGAAAAAGTGATGATAAGAAGAGCGGGAGCACCTTTTATTTAAAAAGGATACTTGTGATCATTTCTGTGTTTTTGTTTCTTGAGTGATCGTAATCACTCTTCAGTTGATTGCTTGAGCTACCGTATTTACCTGCATAATTTGCGCCCTCGCATAATTTGTGCACCCCTGATATTTAGCCAGCCTTACAAAAAAAAAAAAAAATTTCTCGCATATTTTGCGCTCCCCGTCCCGCCCGAGCCAGCTCGCAGGCGTGTGCGCACGGAGAGACTTTGAATAGCCATGCGGCCGCGCCCCTCGCTGTGTAGGCGAGCACAGTCATACGCAAAAGGGCCTGCAAGTGCGATGTCCCTTTTTCCGATTCTTTTCTCCGGAAGCCTCCAGAGCCCAAAGTACGGTCGCTAGAATAAAAGCACGTGAGTGGGGGTGACGAAAACGACTGAAGCAGAGATCAAATGAGCCCGGCTCATCTCCGTCGCTCAGAGGGTGCATGCGATAACATCGCGCCAATCGGGACACGGGACATCTGCTGTCGAAGCAGAGAGGAAACGCCCCGCCCATCTTTAACGAGCATGAAAAGACACGAAGGGGGGGAGGGGTCGCTCGCCTGCCGAGATAGCGCTGGCGCGCGCGCTATCTCAGCAGCCATCAGCAGGGGCTCGTAAACCCTACCACATGCTGCGCTCTCAATGCAAAGAGACTGCGAAAAACGTCCCTGGAGCAGCCGTATTCTCTTACACCAGCGTTTTGGTGTGTTATGTGAGATCGTATCCAAAAGAGTTACCATATACCGTGCATGTTACATTGCACGTTATTTCGAATGTGTTCGCAAAATCTCCATGTAATTTTGCGCATCTGCGCACCCCCTTTACAGAGCTCCAAAATCCCCCCCAAAAGTACGCAAATTACGCGAGTAAATACGGTATTACCTAATGCGTCAGGTAATGCAGCTCTAAAGCACATCTGTTATCATGGTGGTTTTAGATGCTCAAGATAAAGGTAATGACTTTGCATTATGGCTGTTGCTCCCCTTCGTCATCATCATCATCAGCCTGTTTAGGTCCACTGCAGGACGAAGGCCTCTCCCAACGATTTCCACTCCACCCTCTCCTGAGCGAGTTGGTTCCACTTTATGCCCGTAAACTTTTTAATTTCATCACTCCATCTAACCTTTTGCCTGCCTCTGTTGCGTTTCCTTAGCTTTCCTTGTCTTTTATTGTTCATGACACAAGCTACTCATGATGAGCAGTGGGCTGTTTTTATCGTTATTCAGTGCAGGGTGGGCATCCTGGCATTCACAAGCAATCTGAAAGGTGCTTTAACTTCTAACCATGTGCTAGCGTCAAGAGATCATCGCTGTGGGAGGCACCGCTTGAGAACATTGCTGACCGCTTCAGGAACGTGCATCTCGCTTTTGCCACTCATAACTACCGGTCTCATGCGACTACATACAGCATGCCTGCAATTGTTTATCACTTGCCCACAATGGAAAAAACTCATTTTGTTTATTTGGCAGACACAGGAATCACAATTTAATTTTACAGTTTTGTTGAATTCAGCTTTCATGTAACTATGTGCCATTACACGCTCCACAGGCTGCTGGTACATGAAATGAGTACATATTCCACACATGCTCTTGCTCCGTGAGGTCACTGATGAAGCACCTTACAGAGGCAGCTTTGTAACAGAGGTCTTCTGTCATTATGGTAGGCATTGACAATCAAACTTGTAACAAGCTGAATCCGTCAAGTGGCGGCAACTGCAGTGGGGTTTGGTTATCATCTTGCGGTAACACATTTACTGCGCTTATGTACTGTCTTCGAATAGTTTCAGTAGTAAGGCTTCGTTGTGAATCAAATCAAATAGCAAATGCTATTAAAAAATATTTGAAATTTTGAATATTCGCACAACTCTACTTTTAATTAAAGTGTTTTCTATATTGTGCCATCGTAGACAGATTGTTTTGTGACTTTGCTTGTTTCATGTACTTTCTTCTGCTTTTGTTCTCTGCCTTAGAATGAGGTCTCCTACTTCGAGAAACATCCCGATGAACTTAAGCCCAAGTTCCTTGAAAGTATCAAGAGTCTCCACGACTACCGGTGCGTCGTCTGCGGTGAGCGGAAGCCCGGCATACAGGACAACAAGTTTTTCTTCCTCAGCGCGGGGGTAAGTGGTCATTTGTTGTTGTTTTTTTCTTTTAATACTGTCACATTGTTGAGAAAGTGAGGAATACGGCAGCTCAACACAAAATTTAAAGAACGAACTCCTTACTGAGCGAACATACATACAGCTATGTAGAGAACATTCACAGTAAAATGTTAGCAGCAAGCAGAACCACTTATTGTTGAAACCTGATCTGTGCATGTTACATGTGCATTGTTTATAGCCGAGTCAGTACAATTGCTGCTGCTCATGAATGTGCTGGAGAGTGCTTCACTGTTTGTGTCATTGTTGCGGTGTGGTTAGAATCAGTGAAACGTCTGAGAAGTTCTGATGCATCAAGGCACGGCTTCCACAGAGCATTCTTGCACATGTCTAAGTTGTTAGAGCAGTTGTTACAAAAAGTAGTTAGTTACTGTTGTAAATGTGTTCGTTCGTTGATTGAGCTCCACCTAATCCGATCTCAACCGAAGGCTCGGGCCTGTGCCTCATAAATTTATATTTGACTAAACATTCATTATTTCAATGCTGAACTTTGCCAGTGCAGGCTGATTTCAGCTTGGTTGATTATCTTTCATGTGGCTGACCCAAATGATCACTACATAACTGCATTGCCCATAGGGGTCAGCATCTGCTTAGGAGTTTTGTAAGGATAGTGACGTGATAGCAGGCTGAGCTTTGAGCTGAACTGACGACTGTGTTCTGTGCAGTTTTGTCTGGACAAGTGTTGATCATATACCAGTTGAGAGATACTCCCTGTAACAATATGGTTAAACCTCAGTATGTAATGAGCTTAAGATTTCACTACGTTAAAACTTGACCTTTCAAGCAGAGTACAATTGTAGTCCCACTCTCCTTTATGCCAAGAGATGCACTCGAGCTGCTTGAATATGTAATGGAACAGCAAAAGAAATAATAATTTAACAAATAATTTCGTTGAACCTCAAAAGTGTGGAGATCAGTAATAATATATAGCATCAGCCATATGGCACACTGGAGGCCGTAAGTAAGAATTGCAGGTCTAATGCTTCATATTGTTCACAGGAAGAGAAGTGCTTGTTCCGTTGCCATGGCTTGTCACCAAGGCCTTGTTTGTCGCATAAGGTGAAAAAAAGTCACCTGATGCTATTTCGAATTTCCACTGCACAGTTGCTTTTCACATATCTGAATAAATGCAGCAGCAAGTGCAGTAGCTAGCCAGCTGAATCTTAGATGCACAACAAACATGTTGAGTAATATATTTGAATATCTTTCATGTCTATGGTCAGATGCTATTTCTTATGCGAGTATATTAAAAAAGAAAAAGCTGCTCTGTGCCTCTCGCACCCTTTAAGATGTGCAACAGCCTTCCACGTCAACACTTCTGCATGCAGCGAAAGCAAGTCTACCAGTGGACGGGCATGTCCATGGACCAGTGGAAGAAAGTCACCGAGAGCCTGGAACTCCCGCCAGACACGCTCTTCTACGGTGAAATGGTGCAAGAGTTTTCAGGAGAGGTAAGTACTGTCACATCCAGAGAGCAGGTTTGGTTTGTTGGTGCATAATGGTACGAGGAATAGACCTTTTCATAATTGTAAAGCTAGCTTCCTCGCAATGCAGCTTGCCCTACTAATGGCGGCATTGGCAATCTGGCAGACAGCGTGTGCAAGTGCAGTTTGCTTGCGACAGGTTGTGTAATACAGTAAAACCTCGTTATAACGAAGTTGAAGGGGGAGTGGTAATTACTTCGTTATAACCATTAGTTCGTTATAACCAATAACAATTTCATCTATAGGAATTTCAAGGGGAATTAGTGATTACTTCGTTATATCCGATAGTTCGTTATATCCGGGTTCGTTATAACGAGGTTCTACTGTATCTCGACGCAGCCCTTCTGATACAAACATTCTGATACAAACATACAAACATCATCTTGGTTGTTGACTGGTCATGTTGCCTCGGTTGTTTATTGCCACAGTACGCACATGGTGAACGAGAATTATCTGCGGGTTGACATTGTTTGCGCGTAGTGTGAACCACCGTGGTGCGTGGCTCAGCAGCGTGCAGTAAAGCACGGCTGGGCATGTCCTGTGGCAGCGTGTCACGAAGTGTGCACTTTTACGCCGTTCGTTCTGCTGCACAGCGAGCGGTGATGAGGTGCTTTTGGGTTATCGCCGGTGCGCATAACGACAGCGCTACACATCGCACGTAGTGCCGCCAAATAGCTTGTCACAATAGACTTGCCGGCGTTAAGTTGCACCGACACGTTCGTCGACTGCCATCATATTTTGTACGCCTCCGTGAAGCTAGATATCTGGCATCGGTGCGTTCTTACCGTAATCGGAATCTCTTGGCCGCACCGCAAGTTCTGGAGCGCAGTTGGCATAGCATATTTACACTAGAAACTCGTTATAACGAAACTGGATATAACGAACTATTGGATATAACAAAGCAATCGCAATTCCCCTTGAAATTCTTATAGATGAAATTGATATTGGTTATAACAAACTAATGGTTGTAACGAAGTAATTACTGCTCCCCTATCAACTTCGTTATAACGAGGTTTTACTGTATTCGAAATCCAGCCCCTACCTTTCTTTGGAAAGCTGCCTGCGTGTTCGAATTGAGTATGAAACTGAAACCACGTTGGCGATGGTAAGAAATTCTCATATGATTGGTTAGATGCAGTGTTGTGGCCATCTCAAAATGGTGACGAGGACGTTTGTGGCGAGTTTGCGATGGTTCACTACGCGCTCGACTGGATCTCTGTGTGTCATATCTGTGCTCGATTAAGTTCACACGGTGGTGTGCTGCTTTTGTTATCAAGTTCTTATTATGGGAAGGTCATTTTTGCTCTAAGGATAGCGGTGTCGTGTCTTTGCGTGCCTGAGGCCTACAACAATGCAAATGGCGATTGGGAAAGTTAGGGAGCCCAAATGCGGTCATGTAGGCTTGCTAGGGAACGTTTTTGTGGGCCAAAAATGGGACAATACTCGGGCCTTGAAAATATGCCCACAGCCTCCTGATAGTGCCTTAAGTGAACTCTTCAAAGCTGGGTACAGGTTAGATTCGGGAAATACGGTGACCCTCGCGGGATAGAAGCGATACATGCCACTCTATGCATGAAGACTAAATCATGGACTCATCCCAATTACTATTTACTAAACTTGCTGTCTGCAATGAAGCTCTGAATAGTATAGAGCAAGGCTTACCAAAGCACGCCAACTAGATATTTGCGCTAGTGCTTCAGTTCTCAATAATTTTCTTCTTGCACTGCCTTATTTCACAACAGCGAATTCTTTCGTTTTCCCCGCGGATTTCGTTATTGGGGGGTTCAACTCTATTACAGTGGATATGGATTCCCTGCATGAATAAATTCCATTCTTCAGTTGAGTTTCAGTGTCTAGCTGAGCTGGTTGAAAAGCTTATTAGCCTAATTGTGTTAATTACTGTTCAAGGTATCGCTGCTGCCCATTTTGCAGTGCATGCCGCCATGAGCTTATCAATGCCGTGAAAAGTGGTTCACATATCTGCTTTTCTGTATTTGTAAGATTTTTGTACACATTTCCTGAAACAGCCAGTGTAGAGTATTATTGAGGATGCATTTGTTTTTATTAATGTTCTCAATGCGTTGTAGGGCCATAGCAATTTTATTGGAACAAGGTCCCAAATGCTATCGTGTTCCACTCTTAAAGGCAGCCCATTACAGTGTGACAGTGGTTGCGGCACCCGGCTGCAGATCAGAAGGTTGTGGGATTGAATCCTTAGGTCGCGGGATTGAATCCTTGCCGCAGCGGCTGTATTTCGATTGAGGCTAAATCTTGAGGCCTGTGTGCTGTGAGATGTTAGTGTGCGTTGAAGAACCTCAGATGGTTGAAATTTCCGAAGACCCCCCTCCCCTGCTATGGTATCTCTAATAACTATATCGTGGTTTTGGCATGTAAATCCCATAAATCAATCAATCATTTATAAAGGTGAACTTTAGGTGCCCTCTGATTTCTTTCTTTCATTGTTGGGCCATGCATTTTCTCTGTAGCTGAACACAGAAGTGTATTAGAAGTATATCCTATTCAATTTGCTCTGATACATTAATATTTGAATTTTTTTCGCACCCAAAATTTTTCTTTCCCCACAGCTCTGCTCACATTGTCTCATTGCCCCGCCACGGTGGTCTAGTGGCTATGGTACTCGGCTGCAGATCCGAGGGTCGCGGGATCGAATCCCGGCTGCGGCGGCTGCATTTCGATGGAGGCGAAATGTTGAGGCCCGTGTGCTGTGCGATGTCAGTGCACGTTAAAGAACCCCAGGTGGTCAAAATTTCCGGAGCCCTCCGCTACGGCGTCTCTCATAATCAGAGCTGGTTTTGGGACGTTAAACCCCACACAACAACAACAACAACAACAACATTGTCTCATTCTTACAGGGTCGGCAACAGAAGCGTTTCAACACAATCCACGTCATTGATGCTCTCGTCTTGGGCAAGGTGTCGGTGAAAGACAAGCACTACGACGAGAGGTAAGCGAAAATCTCTTGCGCACTCTTCTTTTGCATTCTTTCTACTCTCTGAGGCTCTTCCATTAATCAGCTCAGATTTTGCATACTGTAGAATTCTGAGCAAGTGCCCCCTCTCCCTCAGGTGAGAGATAACCTGAGAAAGTTGAGAAGGGAGGGTCCCTCGCTCTGTCGTGAACCAAAACTCTGCCACAGAGGAAAAAAGAATGCGGAGTTGTTTTCTTTTATTAATATTTATAGATAAGTGCATTTACTACTTTTATTTCGCGTCATCGCTCTCGATGCTGTCACATGACTTCTCGTGTGTGAGTACGGGAACTGAATTGACCGAACAACTCGGTCACAATAGTGGGATGGCCTCCAGGCCTGGCGGAAAGGTGGGCTAGTTGGTTGGTTCTCGCAATCATTTTGTGGTAGCGCTGACGAACAAGGACACAGGAAGACACAAATATACGGCACGGGCGCTAGCGCCCGTGCCGTATATTT
Source organism: Hyalomma asiaticum (assembly GCA_013339685.2). Classification (NCBI taxonomy): domain Eukaryota; kingdom Metazoa; phylum Arthropoda; class Arachnida; order Ixodida; family Ixodidae; genus Hyalomma; species Hyalomma asiaticum. The sequence continues at coordinate 47,097,728 of CM023487.1, read as the reverse complement.
GTGTCTTCCTGTGTCCTTGTTCGTCAGCGCTACCACAAAATGACTCCAGGCCTGGCCTTCTGGCTACCGTCTTGGCAGAGTCATTTGTGAAAAAAAATGACAAGCCAGAGCACTGCATTGTGGGCCCATGCGTGAAGCATCTAGATCATGGGCACATGAAGCGTTGTACACTAAATTCATGCTAAGCAAGAATTTTTTTTCCTCACTTAATTGTTTTTAATTTATTGTGCCACTTTGTAAGAAATTGAAAAAAGAATTTCCCAACTGGGGGAAGTGGTGATGGTGTGGGACGCTGTGAACTGGGTGAAAAATGTGTGGCACCTGTTTATTTGTTGGCGCCAATGTTACATTTCACGGAAAGGGAAAAGGGTGAACTTGCACAAGTGGGGTGCTGTGCTAGCTCAGAATTTTAGGTAGTTATGGACAGCTGCGTGAGAGTTGTTCCCCTGCAGTATTGCTTGTGGACTGTCAAACTATGAATTTCGTTGTTTCAGTTGTAATCAGTAAGTTCACCTGTGTAGATAACCATATTCATGAGTGCTCATGTGTCCATTCTTATTCTGCAGTGTTCTTCTGAGGTGAGGTAGGGTTACCGAGTGGAGAAAGGTTGTGAGCATACAGAAGCCAGTGCTACTTGATATCAGTGCGTAGTGAAGGCTATCGCCTTGCGGGGGAGCAGATGAATGGCCCCTCTCAGTATGGATTCATCATATAAAAGAGCTTGCAACATAACGTGAGCATTTTGTGTTGCACTTGCCTGTGTACCTATGTGCACCCTTCTGCTTTCATACAACGAAAGTCAGTAAGGGGGAGTGACTGTGGTCTAGCATGACTGTGCATTAGCATGATCATCAGTGAGCAGGACTAGTTGAGAGATGAGCATGGGTGAGTGCTGGTATGTGTGAAATTATGTGCTACAAACACAAGTCAGTGATAGAAAGCACATGTGAGCGTGAGTGTCGACAAGGGTTGTGAGCACATAAGAGTGAATATGTAATGTATGAACGTCTTGGTGAGTATGAGCAAGTGTCGGCTTAACATTTTCACTGTGCTTTAGGGTTCTGACTAGTATGGCTTTTACGCTAACCTATGTATTTGCAATTAAAATACCTCTTTCTCTGCGGTGCGCTGACCAGTTCCTTTTTTGGTCGGATTGGAACTTGAGATATGACGTAAGTATGGCAAAGTTATGTCGTAAGTACTTGTAAAGTTAACCGGTGAGCATTGGTGAATTATGTGATAGGGTTTTTTATTGACTATTGCTAAGCTTGGGGGCCTTTGTGAGGCTAAGCCTGTTGCTTCATTTAAACCAAAAACTACAGTTTGTGACCGTGTGGTGTTCTGACACATTCAGCGTCATATATGGGCAACACTCTGCATATAGTACTAAGGAAATTTGAAAGTTGCTTTTTTTATGTTATTGCGAGGAGGGCATAATTGATGGTGTAGCCTGTGTTCCTGCCTCTCTGATTTTGTCCTTATCTGTCATGTGCTCCTACAGTGAATCGGAAGGCAACACGGTAGGCTAGCTACAACAGGGAACATGCTCTAACTCGACTTGCACTGCTCATTACCGCTACTGTGTGATCACGTCCTTTCTGCACCCAGGTACCGAAGGGCGGCGGTTTTGAAGCCGCCATCTATTGGCATGCTGGTTCACCCTTGGTTTTTTTTAAAATTTTTGTTTGACAGTACCAAAATGGCAGTACTTAGTGTTCCTTGGATGCCTGTAATGTTGCCAACAGAATGGTGTCATGGTGGTGTTATCAGTCTCTATTGGCCCTTTCACTGCCAGGTTTTCTTGGCATTGCTTTTCAATCCTTGCTGGGATTCTTTTTCTTTTCATGTTTATGTGGTACTTCCACTACAGTGGGATGCAGTGCAGGACATATAAACATGCGACTGAACGTTGTCTCTTATACCCAGTTGTATCTTATATCAGTGTCTCTTATAAAGGGGTTCACTTGTACACTTGAGATTGTCAGGGCTTATGTGGGTGTGATTGCCTGAGTTTTCTTGGGATTTTCAGTGAAAGGGTTAAAGAACCAATGCTGCATTATGTGGACGGTGACCACAAATGTTGTTCTAAGTACGAAGCACATCTTCAGATTTGATTTCGTGATGACTCTTGTCATTGCGCTTGAAATTTGGATAACAAAGTGGTGTTCAGCGCATGAAGCAAACAGTGTGCATTTCAATATGACGTTCACTGTGGTGCTTTTGGCAGGAGTGTGCAAATACTTGCACTTTTGAATATTTTTCAAATAGCATTCGATATTCGATTCAGTTCGCATCCATCTCTTACTATTTGAACTATTTGAAGTCTGTAATTAAGGGTTAAAAATGTGCGATGTCCACTGACATGCGGCTGATTCCCGCATGTATGCTTCACCGCATAACACTTGTGTACTCGGGCAAAGCTAGCACTTGCATACTGTAGGAAAGTTAACACTCGTGTACCGCATTGAAGTTAAATTTCACGTACTCTGTCAAAGTTAGCACTTGTGTATGCACAGAAGTGTTGGCACTTGTGTACCATGGCCAAGTTAACACTTGGGTATCGCATGCAAAGTTAGTACTTTTGTACCGCAGAAAAGTTAGTACTTCATTACCCGCAGCGAAGTTAGCACCTGTGCACTGCAGTGAAGTTAACACTTGTGACAGCGGCAAAGTTAAAACTGGTGCGCCACAGTAAAATTAACCCTAACACGTGTGTACTGTGAAAAAGCCAGCTAATTCATCTGCATAGTTATCTGTTGCACTGTCCATTGGTATTCCAGTGTTCCTTTTTCTAAAAAGGACATCGTGGGAGTAAGTGCAACATAGTGCATTTTTTTTGCCCATGTTTTTTAGCAGTACAATCCTGTGTAATTTAACACGCAACTATTTGAAAAATATTCCATTCAATTTGCACTCAGACACTAATATTCAAATTCGCTTCACATCTAAATTTTGCTATTTGCATTGTTATGGTTTTCAGCAATATATTTTTTTAAATCTCTCAAATCTTTTATAGACTCATGGGTATTGCATTTGCAGTACAGTTGGACTCACTCCACAGACCTAACATTGTTTGACCTTTTAAGAGGGCCCTGGAACACTTTTTAAAAGTAATCTTCGAAAGTCATCAGTGAAGGAATGCATTCTCTTACGAATTGCCTGCTGCAAAAACGTTTCAAACATGTTTGGCATTAGCGGAGTTACAGCACCATATTATAGCAGTGCTACACCTTCCGAGCACGTTCTCTCTCCTTTCATCCCCACTACTGTGCTGGGAGCTACACAGGGGTTTGTTAAAGAGGCCGTGAAGCTGTATGCCAGCATGCATCATGACCTTGAGCACTTTCTCTTTGTTTTCCTCTCTTTATTTGAACGTAATCGCACTTCCACAATGACGACAGGTCCAGGAATTGGCCAGTGCTCGTTCTGCCTCATTCAATGTGTTCTCTGCCCCTCCTTCACCCCAGTGACATGATTTGTTGAAAGAAGAGTTGGCCGCTTTAAAGCTGTATTTCAAGACCACCTTGTGAATTCCTGGAGGGCGCAGTGCAATAATGTTTCACTGAAGCCAGAGGTTCCTGGACTAAGGAGTCCTCCCACCTTCGGGTGGCACCGGGCATCGCTCGGAGCCCCATTTCGAGAATAAACGTTTATTCCTCCTGGCGCGTCCGCGGGGGCCTCCACGACTGGTTGACAATGTTTTCTTGCTATGTTGAAAAAGTGGTAAAAGGCGTCTTACAAGAAGCTTCATTCTTAGCAGCAGACTGATAAGGTGGCCTCCTAGGTGGCTGCTGGAGCAGAAAACATACCCCTGCGCTTTCTGCTCTGGCAGGCACCTTGGCAAGCAGAATCCTTTACATGTACAGTAAAACCTCGTTACAACAAAGTTGAAGGGGGAGCGGTAATTACTTTGTTATAACCATTAGTTCATTATAACCAATATCAATTTTATCTATAGGAATTTCAAGAGGAATTGCGATTACTTCGTTATATCCAATAGTTTGTTATATCCGGGTTTGTTATAACGAGGTTCTGCTTATCATGGCAAGATGGTGCCACCATCCCACGACTTTCAGCGCAGTTGTAGCATAGGAAATTCCTCTCTTAAAGGTGAAGTTTACGTGTCCTCCAACTTGAATGTGTCATTGAAATCGCTTATTTTTTTTCCATGCCACTCTATTATACTATTATTTTTGAAGCATTTCTTAGTGAAAAATTTTTTGGCAACTGCACTTTGCATATAAAAAGCCGAATTTTACTTTTACGACATTTCAGTTTAGCGGAGAAAGTATATTTTTTTACCAACTTCGTTACGTTGAAGATTTTGTGTATTTTTCGGAATTTCACGAGAAATATGTGCGGGTATTGTGTACCTGCTCTTACCCGACTAATGATTTTGACGGCTTAAATGTCCCAGGATGAAATGGGTTCAGAAGTTTGCCAAGGCCCTGTCAAAGCCAAGTCGCTCTGACCTGACGCCCCTTCGAGCCAAGGAGGTTTTCAAGCTTCAGGATGTGGAGACCCTGTTTGACAGGTAACGTCGTCTCTAGTACGTTTCTTAGTTGCACCTAGAAAAGGTTACTTGCCTGTTTGTCAAGTAGAAATTGTTTCACAGAGGTGCGGACAAGTTAACGTTGGTTTGTCTCACACACTTACCTTCTGGACAGGCACCACAGCTTGCTTATATAACTTGTTTGTGCAAAATAAGAAAATAATCCATGTGACTTATTTGTTAATAAATAATTAGTTTATTTATTTACATATTTACAGTTTATTTATTTACATTTTGTTTCACAATGTAAAGTTCTGACATTTCACGTTGCTATTATCAGTTGAATTATTTTGTATTGTCTGAATTAATTGTGTGTTAAGAAACCTTGTTATATCTTTTGTACCACCCTGCTAGAACACCTATCATTGGGGTTAGCAGTATTGTAAATAAATAAATAAATAAAATAAATAAATGAAAGGCAGCCGTTTCACTGAGTATTTGCTATATCTACTTCAATGAAATGACGGCCTTTCTTTGAGGCAACTGGCCATGGTAGCTTAGTGGCTATTGTGTTAGCTTGTGAAGCTCAAGGTCGCGGCATCGGGTCCCAGCCATGGTGGCCACATTTACATGGAGGTTAGGTGCAAAAGACACCCGTGTACTTAATTTAGGTTGCATGTTAAAGAACCCCAAGTTGTCAAAATTTCTCCAGAGCCCTGCAATACAGGGTGTGCTTCATAATAATAACTACTCTGCCATGTAAAACCCCAGCAAGATTGAATGATCTGGTGTAGGGCAGTTTCGGAATTGAAATAAAGGATTTGTTCCATTAAGATGTATGGGACTCCAGCCAGGATCATAGGCCGAGATCTGTGGTACTGTGCAAGTATGCAGTGTCTTGCCTTTTTTTGCCGTTAAATTGCACAACTACTGTAAAACCTCGTTATAACGAAGTTGATGGGGTAGCAGTAATTACTTTGTTATAACCATTAGTTCGTTATAACCAATATCAATTTCATCTATAGGAATTTCAAGGGGAATTGTGATTACTTCATTATATCCTATAGTTCGTTATATCCGGTTTCGTTATAACCAGGTTCTACTGTAGTGTACTCCCACAATGTCCCTTGAAAAAGAACAGTAGTGCCTCGAAGAACAGTCCGCCAAAGAACTGCATACGACAAAGAACTGACAAAGAACTTTGCCGCAGTACAAAGAACTTAACAAAGAACCGAGAAAACGGCAAAAAACTGACGAAGAACTTTGCCACAGTACACACAAGTGTTAACTTCACCTGAATGCATGAGTGTTAGCTTCACCGGAGTGCATGAGTGTTATCTTCAGTGCACTACACGAATGTTAACTTCTGGGGCTTTTTTGTCCAAAAGCCACTATATGATTGTGAGGCATAGTAGTGGAGGGCTCCGGAATTGTCAACCGCCTGGGGTTCTTTAACGTGCACCGACGTCGCACAGCACATGGGCCTCAACATTTCGCCTCCTTCATTGAGCTTCGGTGCAGTACTGCGGGTGTTAGCTTTGGTACAATACACGTGTTAGCTTCGCCGGAGTACACAAATGTCAGGTTTGTCACAGCATGCAGGTGTTAGCTTCACTGCAGTATACGAGTGTTAGCTTCGCCACACTACGCAAGTATTAGTTTCAACGCAACACCCGAGTGTTATGCGGTGGAGCATACTACGTGTGGAACTGGAGCATTTGTCACGAGACAGCATATTTTGCCCGTGAATTACAAACTTCAGATAGTTCTAATAGTAAAAGATGAGTGCGAATCGAATTGAATAGCCAACACTATTAGAAAACTATTCAAAAGTTCCAACACTCACGCACCCCTACTTCTGGATGACTTCAGCGTATTTAACCGTTGATGTATTGTGATTTAACATCAGTGTACCAAGCAGTACTGCAAACAATCATTTTTGTAAGGGTATTACCATGCTCAGTGAATCACTTGACATCTTGTGTACCAAGTGCATCATCAAAATTATCACCTTGGCTTGCTCAGAATGGACATTATAAAATAACCAATGGCAGACATATTTTCATACTGATAATTCATTCTCCTTATGTAAAAGTCAAACATTACTGGCTTTATAATTAATATTTAATTAATTAATCAGCATTTATAATAATTGCCAAAATATGCACAAATCAATATACTACAGTCATTTTCTCTTTCATGCAATGGAATAGTGGGCGCCTTGCAACAAGGTTGCATAAACTTTACACGTTTGCTGAGAGTTCATCGTAATTTGCACCTGTAGGGGAGACAGTGTTCAATATTCTTAACATGTCCAGGCCAATGCATCAGGTGCCTTGTAGAGTTGGCTGTCTTTTGTCCATGCACCCGAGACCATGCTGGAATAGAATGGCATCTGTTGATTCCTCTACCTGTTTTACTGTTGACACACTAATCTTTGAATTTTTGGAATCAGAATCACTTTGAAGCTGGAGAAAGGCGCCGCCAAGAACTTGAGGCTCAGCTGTACCGTGCCCCAGGAACAGAGGGACCGCGAAGAGAAGCACTTCTCAGCCACGGGTGTGCTCTTCTACCGAACCACCAAGGGTAAGGGAGAGTCGCGTTGAACCTTGTAGGGGCAGTAAGCTTCTCGGTTCCAGCTGCCGTGTTGATTCAGTAGTCATTATGTTGTTTATTCTGGTTGCTTTACGTCTCCACTGCATGCGCAGATATGACTATTCAGTGGCCATTACGTTTCCGCACATGGTGGCTTCATTGCAGTGGAGAGGTCAATCGCAAAGACACTTTTGTAGTTTGCAAGATCTTTCAGGTTCAATGTACAATGGGCATTGTACATGCCATAGTCAAACCCCAATATGGCGACTCTTTAAAATTTTATTTATCCATAATGCAGGCCAATATGCTAGCCCATGCAGGAAGGGCCGTGGAGTGACGAGATATAGACAATTGATCAAAAACAAATAATAAACAGTGCATGAAAGGATGCAGTCTTAGCCATGTTACACAGACCTAAATGTTTGTCTTAGTTCAGTGACTAGAGTGAAGATAAGGAATGCACAGATGCACGGAAAAAAATCGCTATGCGAACAGCAAGGCCGGGGCACCATTAGGCGACCTTGTTGATCGCAGCATCAGTGCACCCACTGCTGACGACCGTAGCTGGCACTGGCAGTGGCGACTGCAAGAAATGTGAGATTGTACAAGTGGAACTCAAGCTAACGAACATCAAACATTTACCACTAGAGACAATGCCTCTTGTGGGAGCCATCATTGTGCACGTGGTGTGCATTTGAATGATTACAAAAGTGTTGTGATGAACGACGCTTATAACTGCACTGCAGTAGCTGCCAAACACAAATTTGTTTCCCCGTGACATGTGCTGTCGCTGCCACCAAGGAAATGTAATGGCTTGATAGTACAGTGGACTCCCAATAAACGAAACTCGGTTAAACGAAAATGCCTCATTAACGGAATTAAACGGGATCATTTGGCTGGATTTCTATACCCGGCACAGTAAAATTTTTCGGTTAATCGAAACACTACTTATTGGTCATCTACGGTTAAACGGCACAAATGCTAAGCACAGGCTGCACAACGCAGGCTAGCTCATGCCAAAAAGTAGTCGCACAACCATGAAATGTATCGTCGAAGTCAACACCATAGTGAGACAAGCCAATCCAGCAGCCGTACCCATACTGGATTGTGCTGCAGCAGAGCGCACGCGTGCGCGAGCCGTGTCGGTTGTGCGTTAGGCCTACATGTGTGACTAAGTGTGGTGGATAGGCACAATGGAGAGCACGAAGAAGCGGCCGCATCAAGCTCTCTCGCTTGAAAAGAAGCTCCAAATTCTTCAGGACCTCGATCGCAGCGGCTTGTCCAAGACAGAGGTGGCAAAAAATTCACATCCCAAGTCCCTGGAGTACGCGATTGTTAGCTTCACTGGAGTGCATGAATGTAGCTCAGTGCACTACACGAATGTAACTTCTGGGGCTTTTTTGTCCAAAAACCACAATATGATTGTGAGACGTAGTGGAGGGCTCTGGAATTTTCAACCACCTGGGGTTCTCGTGCACTGACATCGCACAGCACACGGGCCTCAACATTTCGCCTCCATCGAAATGCAGCTGCCACGGCCAAGGTTCGATCCCGCAACCTTCGGATCCGCAGCCGAGAGCCATAGCCACTTGACCACTGTGGCAGGGCCATCATGCGAGTGTTAGTGTCGCTGGAGTATATGAGTGTTAGTTTTGGTGCAGTACACGAGTGTTAGCTTCAGCACAATACGCGAGTGTTAGCTTTGCTGGAGCACATAGATGTCAGCTTTGTGACAGCGTGCGAGTGTTAGCTTCACTGCAGTGTACGAGTGGTAGCTTCGCCGCACTGCGCAACTATTAGTTTCGATGCAGCACCCGAGTGTTATGCGGTGGAGCATACTACGTGCAGGAATGGAGCATTTGTCACGAGACAGCATATTTTGCCCATGAATTACAAACTTCAAATAGTTCTAATAGTAAAAGACAAGTGCAAATTGAATTGAATTGCCAACACTATTAGAAAATTATTCAAAAGTTCGAATACTCACGCACCCCTACTTCTGGATGACTTCAACGTATTTAACCGTTGATGTATCGTGACTTAACATCAGCGTACCAAGCAGTACTGCAAACAATCATTTTTGTAAGGGTATTACCATGCTCAACGAATCGCTTGACATCTCGTGTACAAAGTACATCATCAAAATTATCACCTTGGTTTGCTCAGAAGGGGCATTATAAAATAGCCAACGGCAAACATATTTTCATACTGATAATTCATGCTCCTTATGCAAAAGTCAAACATGACTGGCTTTATAATTAATAAATAATTAATTAACATTTACAGTAATGGCCAAAACTGTGCACACGTCAATATACTACAGTCATTTTCTCTTTCATGCAATGGAATAGTGGGCGCCTTTCAACAAGATTATATGAACTTTCCACATTTGCCGAGAGTTCGTCATAATTCGCACCTGTAGGGGAGACAGTGTTCAATATTCTTAACGTGTCCCGGCCAATGCATCAGGTGCCTTCTAGAGTTGGCTGTCTTTCGTCCATGCACCCAAGACCATGCTGAAATAGAATGGCATCTGTTGATTCCTGTGCCTGGTTTACTGTTGACACGCTAATCATTGAATTTTAGGGGCGAAGCTCCTTAAGCTGTGGGTCGGTTGTCACGTATCGTCGTTGTCGTATCGTGTAACCTACACCACTGTTATGATTTTATGAAGTGCTCACTAGATGGCGTGATGGCGCTGCGGTGCTCGCTTCATTCAGATGTATGGGAACGCGTAGTATGGGAGTCTGTCCGTCCGTCTGTCCGTCCATCTGTCTGTCTGTCTGTCTGTCTGTCCGTCCATCCGAGCGCTGCGGTGCTGCTTAGCTAGTACGTGAATTGATCACTAGATGGTGCAGAGGCGCTCGCTGCGTGCTCAAGTGCGATAGTCATCCGTCTGACTGTCTGTCTGTCCGTCCGTCCGTCCATCTGTCTGTCTGTCCGTCCAAGCGCTGCGGTGCTGCTTAGCTAGTATGTGAATTGATCAATAGATGGCGCGGAGGCGCTCGCTGCGTGCTCTAGTGTGATAGGAGAGCACTAGATGGCCACACACAGTGTTTGTCACGTCTTTGATGATGTACTGGGCAAGATTCACATTCACGGTTTTACCCAATGAAGCTCCGGAGCTTCGCCCACTCATCATCATTCACCTCGTGGATATGCTGTGATTTTTTTTGTAACCAGGATCACTTTGAAGCTGGAGAAAGGTGCCGCCAAGAACTTGAGGCTCAGCTGTACCGTGCCTCAGGAACAGAGGGACCGCGAAGAGAAGCACTTCTCAGCCACGGGCGTGCTCTTCTACCGAACCACCAAGGGTAAGGGAGAGTCGCGTTGAACCTTGTAGGAGCAGTATTGCAGCTGCCACTTTGATTCAGTAGTCAATACGTTGTTTATTCTGGATGCTTTACGTCTCTACTGCATGCGCAGACGTAATGACCATTCAGCGGCCATGACATTTCTGCACATGGTGGCTGCATTTCAGTGGAACTGAACCGCAATGACACCTGTGTAGTTTGCAAGATCTCCTGCACTCAAGGAACAATGGGCATTGTACATGGCATATTCAAACCCAAATATGGCAACCTTTTAAAATTTTATTTATTCATACTGCAGGCCAATATTCTAGCCCATGCAGGAGGGTCAATGGAATGACAAGATATAGACAGTTCAGCAGAAACAAATAATAAACAGTGCATGAAAGGATGCAGTCTATAGCCATGCTACACAATCCTAAATGTTCATCTTAGTTCAGTGACTAAAGTGAAGATAAGGAATGCACGGATGCACAGAAAAAAATCACTATGCAAACAACAAGGCTAGGGCACCATTAGGCGACCTTGTTGATCGCAGCATCAGTGCACCCACTGCTGACGACTGTAGCTGGCACTGGCAGTGGCTACTGCAAGAAATGTGATATTGCACAAGTGAAAATCAAGCTAACGAACATCAAACATTTACCACTAGAGACAATGCCTCTTGCGGGAGCCACCATTGTACACGTGGTGTGCATTTGAATGATTGGGAAAGTGTTGTCAAGAAACGCCACGGACTTGTTTTCAAGGCAATCTCAGGTGAGAGTGCTGCAGTCAACCGGGACGTTTGCACCGACTGGCAGCAGGGACGGCTTCAGGAAATTTTAGCGAACTATGAGCCGCGAGACGTATTCAACGTCGACGAGATGGGCCTTTTTTATAAAGCGCTCCCATCAAAGACTCTCACTTTCAAAGGCGAAGCCTGTAGCGGTGGGAAACACAGTAAGGAGCGCATTACTGTGCTGGTTGGTGCAAATATGGCCGGAGACGAGAAATTGAAGCTTTCGGTGATCGGAAAATCGAAGCATCCACGTTGCTTTAAGGGCGTTCGAAACCTTCCCGTTACCTATCATGCTAACGGAAGAGCATGGATGACGATGGCAATTTTCGAAGACTGGCTGCGGGTGGAAGATTCAAGATTTGCAAGGCAAGGCAGGAAGGTTATTTTTATCCTGGATAATTGCCCTGCCCACGGCCACGTTGAAGGACTGAAGTCGATCAGCCTCGAGTTCTTGCCAGCCAACGCAACAGCAGTGATCCAGCCTATGGATCAAGGGGTTATTCAGAATGTGAAAGTTCACTACCGCAGGCAGCTGCTTCACCGAATGCTCCTTTGTGCAGACACTGGAAAGACCTATAATTTGGATTTGTTGGGAGCCATTCACATTTTGTACCATGCCTGGGAGCAAGTGAAGGCAACAACCATCCAAAGATGCTTTCATCATGCGGGATTTCAAGCACGAGAACCACTAGCGGATGAAGAGGAAAGCCCTGCTGATGCTGATGCAGTGTTCAGTCAGGCTGTGCCCTCTGCCCCTTTCACACGACAGGACTATGAAACAGTTGACGAAAATGTTAGTACCTGTCGTGAGGAGACGCTTGAAGAACTGATAACTGAAGTGCAAGCTGACGATCAGTCTTCCTCCAGCGATGAAGATGATGAAGGTGGTGACATTGCCAGTGCAGTGGTGCCGTCGGACAGCGCAGCTAAAGAGGCAGTTGAACTTTTGCAGCGCTATTTCGAGCATGAGGGTTGTCCAGAATTTCTGGCTAGCTTGTCAGGCATGGGTGCTTACTTTTTGAAAAAGCAACTTAAGCATGCAAAACAAACCACACTTCACTCCTTTTTTTCCCCTACTCAACCAGATGAGTAAGGTGGAGTTGGTACGGATTAAAAGTTTTTGGTTCATGGAAATATGTGTACTTTGCTTAAATGGAACTTCTGATAAATGGAACAGTTTTTCGGATCCCCTTCGAGTTCCGTTTAACAGGAGTCCACTGTAAATGTTGCCGAAAATCCTTCTCTGAAGCCTTTCTTTTTTAAAATATAAACAAGAACTTAATTCCTGGATGGCTGTTGCATTTAACACTGCCACTCAATAACTTCTGTGTGTTCAGACTTCGGTACAGGTGGAATTCGTAATGCACGGTCGAACCTCAATAGAACAAATGTGGATATAACGAGTTCTCGGTTATAATGAAGTTGAAAAAGAGCAGGGCTACAGTTGAAGCAATGTAGAAAATACCTGTTTATAATGAATTTCCAGATATAATGAAGCTATCTTCGTGTCACATAGATATTGTTAAAACAAAGTTTCCCTGCCCATCTGTCTTGTTACTCTGTGCAGAGCCCTGGCATGAAGAGTTTAGCACAAGTTCACAGCGCCCCTACTTCTACAACACCATGACGAGAAAGAGCAACTACGAGATGCCAAAGTACGGATGTGCAGCCACATTTAAGGACTGTTTTCAGGCGGCCGTGATTTGGTCGTGGGTTCCAGGCATTCGAGTCCTGCCTCCACGGTCACCGTCCGAGGAGTGTCCCAACGATGGCAAGGTTCATCGAATGATGCTTGTTAACTTTGTCAACAAGAAGCTGGGAAAGTGAACTGGTGGAATGGACCGCCTCAAGAATGTACATTGACTGCGAGTGCTGAGAGCGAAGTGACGACGAATGAAAGGGTGGCATCTTATGCGGCCTGTTCCTTTTTCTCGTTTTTACTCGTTTTGTGTCCATGGGGTGTTGATACTGATCTCCAAAAAGTAGGGGTGTGCAAATATTCAAAAGCTTGAATAATTTTCAAATAGGATTTGCTATTCGATTCTCACCGAAATTTTACTATTCGAACTATTCAAAGTTAGTAATTAAGGGAAAAAAATATGCTATGTCCTGTGACAAGTGGTTCATTCCCGCAAGTAGCGCGCTTCACCGCTGAACATTTGCGTAATGCGGTGGAGCTAACGCTTGCATACCGTGGCGAAGCTAACACTGGTGTGCTGTGGGAAAGCTAACACTCTTACTGTGGTGTAGTTAGCTCAGCTTTCTGTTGCACAGGTCCCCTGTTGGACTTTGGAAAGACGCTAGGGGGGTACACGAGTCATGCAGTATATTTTTTTTGCCCATGTTTAGCAGCGCATTTCTCCATAATTTGACATGGTATTTTTCCGAAAATATTCGAAAATTATTCTAAATATATTCGATTCGATTTGCACCAGAACATAAATATTCATATTCGCTTTGCACTCAAAATTATGCTATTCGCACTGCTCTACCAAAAGAATGCTCAAGACAGTTTGAGAAAACTTAAAACACACTTGTGCTCTTTTCAAGGAAGTGGAATGGTGCGGCAACCAGCGGAGATGTCAACAACTGTTTCATCACTGTCAGTTTCGTTGAGTTCATGGCCTTTGTTTGTCATGAAGGTTACATGGGCTTGCAACTGCTTCAGCACACATCCAAGCTGCCACGATATGGTCATTGGCAATCAAGATGGCTTTGGCAGTTGTGATGAACCATTTTTGCCCGGCTTTTCCAGTGCCTCCACTTATAGAAATGCCCATTTTGTGATGGTGAAAACAAAGTCCAATCAGTGCTTTCTAATTGCAATGCTGGTGGATGTTGGCAGTGCAGCACATACAGCACTCCTCAGAAATCACGACAGCAATTATTTTTACTAATTGATGCCAAGAAAAGTTGTTGGGGTGAGTAATTTAGGAGCATAAATAAGAGGCCTAAAGAGCAGACACAATATCAAGGAGCATACATGCATGAATGATACTGACTGCTTTTATCTCGTCATGAACTAGTAAAATAGTTGGTGCTCACCGGAAAAAGCATCAGCAAATGGCATTATAACCTTTGAAAAAGAACCAAGATGATTTGTGTATTCCCCTTAGTAATCTCTGCAAACACAAGGGAACTGCATCAGGGGACGTTTACTTGCAAGTGCTTACTAGCACTACTGACTTTGGAAAAACTGGAATTTGGCCTAGTCAGCCAGGGGCTGCAGAACAAAAAGCAGAGGTAGGGGGGGCGGGGAGGGGCAGTTCAGTGTGGTCAGCATCTCTTGTAGCTTCTAAACTTGTGGGGACATGCCTCCACACTTGGAGATTTTGCACCCCTCCCCCACCTCTTCTCCCCTTCCACCACCTATGGTGCCTTCGAATAGCTATACTCTATTTCACAAGCTGTTGGTAGCACTGCCAGAGGTAGAGCACTCTTGTCCAATGAAGGCTCTAGGTGCCACCTGTCCATGGAAGCAACATGCGCATAGGAACACAATCATGAAATGTGCTCTGTTGTGATTGGCTGAGAGTGCCTGTGCCTTCCACTGCGCTGCCAACAGCTTGTGAAACTGTATTTGGTGCTCACTTCCTTCAACAAACCAGCATACTCAGTTCTGCCCTCCTCAATATCCTAATGAGGTGACAGTTATAATTTTTAGATATATTGTATCCCCCAATCCACAGATTTCCAAATAGTGCCGGACGCCATAATTAATGGCACATGGAATAAATATCACTTATTGTGTTAACATGCTGGGTGTCCCACTTTAATGTAACCAAGTTTTTGAAAATGATGGAGCATGCAGTGAGTTGCAGCAAATGCAGTGGGGTTGAGAATCAAATTTCCTAGTGTAAGGCATATTTTTCATTTTGCCGAGTCGATAATTGGCATGAACTAATTACATTAAACCCGCCTGTAGCGAACCTCGATATAACGAATTCCTCGATATTACGAAGTTTTTTATTTCCTACCTGAAATTCGATAAAAGAACATGCATTTGTAACCTCTGTATAACAAACTGGTAGTTGTAAGCACCCCTGATACAGCGAATTCCCCCGACTAATCACCGAGTAATTTTGCCCCAAATAACGAACTTCAGCACAAGCAGCGGCCGGATCCACTACTGTGGCTGCCCACCCGACACAAGGGCGCGAAGCGATATCATTGCGAACAGCGCTCACGCAGCCGCCGCGGCAACCTCGCTCAGCAGAGTGCCGCTAGCGAAACACGAGGAGGGAGGTGCTTGTCTGCGCAGGCTCTACTTCAGCTCCCCTGTTTCACTCGAGTCAGCGATGCGATTCTTGGTTCCGCAGCTGTGACCTTTCGTGTCTTGTGCACCTGTAGCTCTGCCACTCACTATACTGTGGCTTTCCGTGCCTGTTTTCTTTTTTACTTATCCATGACGTCCGCGTTCGGTTTTTTTTTTTGTCTTTTCACGCGGTGTGCACGCGTGCGAGTAGGCTCCCGTGTCCACACATTCGGTCACTGAGGTGCATCATTGCAAGAATAGAGGCTTCAACCGAGATACATCCCACCCGTCACGTAGGAAGCTTGGCATTCATTGCACGCGAACAGAGCAGCCTTGGACTGTGCAGTTTCGCGGGATCTTTTTAAAATTGTTTCGCGGCGCCTGTGTTGGCCTTACGGAAGAGATGGCGGATGAGGCGCTGATGGGAAATGGGAAGTGTGCGTCAGGGCAGTGCACCTTGGGGGGGGGGGGGGGGGCTCGCAAAACTGCGCTGGCAGCGACTCGGAATCGCCGCCATATACCGAGAGCAGTCACGAAAGCGGCATTGTAGAAGTGAGCGACCGCCGCCGGCGTGGGTGTGAGAGGACAGCTGAACCATTCCATTACTGTGAAAGCTGAGAAAGTGCGTAGCACGAGCAACCCAGCGATTCCCGTTGTGTACCGGGAAAGTGCCGTGGGAGGAGAAATCGCGCGCTCGGTGAGACGGTGGCGCCCTCTCACGCCTAGGGGGTATCGCCGGGAAGCGTGATCACGCGACAGGTGAAGACGGTCGTCGACAAGGCGAGCCCCTAAAGCGCTAAGCACTTAAAAGCGGGGCGTGCCCTCTTTTATAACTCGTTTGCGACAGTTCTAGACTGAGGAGCTAGCACCTCTACATCTTCCAGGGCCTAATGTGGGAGGTTCCGGTGACTAGCCTAATGTAGGGTTACACAGTAATATTAGCCTAATGTTACCTTTTACGCCATCTCGCACACTCGAGAGGTAACGCGATGCGTTTTCACACTTCTGCACTCTCCAGGCCCGCGTTGTGAAAGTAAACTTTCGCTGTCATCAAGTGAAATGACATTAAAATTAGGAGCCCATGTCATTCGCCTCTCGAGCTAAAGCTGATATTAAATGTCGCACCCACAGAGTACCGGCGCGTTGAGAGCGTAATCTTTGCAGTAAGCATAATGGAAAACTAACTGTCTTTATCTTTGATTGAACTGTAACGACGTACGTGGATCTGAAGCCATAGGTATAACATACAATACTGAGATAAAGAGAACCGCGCACTACCAATGGAATGCAATGGGTGTTGCTGCTACCGCTCTCCTGCTGCACCATCTATGGTCAATTTCGCTTGGTGCGTTGCGACAGACTTGCAATTCAAAAGAAAAAAGCAACACCCCGTCCGATGTCCATGAAGGTTATCCTTCTCTACGTTTCTCAACCGGCCCTGTGCCGTTGTAACGTAGCAGCAGCGACAGTGGCATTGCTCGCGCGCGGTCATGTGAGCGAGCGCGAAGGAAGACGAAGCGTACCTTTCTGGCTGCGTGTCATTGTTCCTGGCTGCCGCGTTCTCTCTCGACCATGCATAAGCTTCAGTTCGTTTCAGAATTCGAGCGAGACGTGCCAGGGTCAATAGACACCGCTCGCGCAAACGTGCAGAGGACTACGTCCAACCCGACCCCCGTCCTGGAACCAATGCACGAGCTTCTGGTGTCGCTGGTGCCCAAGCCTCTGATTGGCGCCTTCGAGGACGTGAGCGAGCCTGCCGTCAAAGTCGAACCAGTTCGGGACGTGATCGGCGGTCCCTATTGGGAAACCAGAGCGACAGCACCGCGCGCCGCCAGAGTCGCCAAAGACGTCGAGTTCGCGGAGAGCGATTGGCCCGACGGTGGAGCGAACCGCCGGGCTTCGGAGGAGCAGCCTGTCAGAGGCTGGTCTGCTTTCGCAGACGAAGACCGTGCCCGAAAGCCCCATTCCGCTTCCAAACCATCACCTCATGCCGCTTACGAAGTCACTGCTCCGTCTTCCGAGAGCTTCGGACCTGTCCAGGAGTCTGGCTTGTCGTCCGAGCCCTGCGAACTGCCTTACATGGCCAGCGTCTTCGGTGAGGACTTCGCTGCTGGCGGTGCTTTGGTTTTTCTGCGTTCCGGTTACGCGTCTGCGCAGAAGCCAGGGACGTCGATCTTCACCCTGAGTCGCATTTCTGAGGGCGATAGCTCCACCGAGCTCGCTCGCAAGACTCCGGGATTCGACGGCCGTCCGAAGTCGTCGCCGCTACCGATCAGCACGGGATGGACGATATGGGATAGACCGCCTTCTATCGAGGACACCATGACACCGGCGGAGAAACCTGCGGACTTGACCTGGATATTCGTGGTCATGATTGTGGTCGCCGTAGTATTGATGGTCACGATGTACGTCAGCTACGTGGTCAATATGGCTCGCTTAGAGAAGGCGAGGGCTGCGGCTGTATCGAAGCCAACGTTCCCTACGGAGGAGATGTGGTGAAACTGTGTTGTAGAACGTTATCCTTCACATTCATCCGGAAATGCAATCGAATGAAACTTAGCGTGCGTGCGAAAAAAAAAAAGAAAAAAATGGATATGTGTTCGCCAATCTTTTATTGCTTCTTTTCTGGCTTTCATCTTCTGGACCTGCTTTTGACTCAAGTTTACGACCTATACATATTCACAAGATCCAACGAACAGAGCTTAATCCGCATTCATAGTTATGTGGTTGCTTGCATTGCAATTATTTTATTATAGTTAATGTGTATTGCTACAACTAGACATTCTTCAATGTTCTTGTTTATTCTTTACGCCGCTGATTTTGCTCCTCATCCTTCGTTTTACTTTGAAGACTTTTCCCCCGCATAATAACCGCTGGCTTCATGGCCAATCGCGCCACCACATACTCTCTCCACCATGCATAAACTAGTCACCAGAGCTACAGCTTTGTAGCTCTGGTGGCTTTGTAACTCGGCTGCTGATCCGAAGGTCGCGGGATCGTATACCGGCCGCGGATGCTGCATTCCGATGGAGGCGAAATCTTGAGGGCTTCGAATGATGTCACGAGGGCTTCGAATGACGTCAAGCGGCCCTTTCGAAAAGAGCTGCAACGTAATCTTTACCGGGAACACGTGGGAAGGTCTTCCTTGTTCACAGGCGCCTTATATCATCCATTATATGCTTTTGATGCTTGTAGTTTTCGTTGTGGTTTGGGGCTTTTTCATTTCGGGTAGAGAAGTGTTACAAGGTTTCTTAGTAAGGTTTTCTTCATGTAAGCTGCGGAAATATCTATATTCCTTTAACATAATACAATAGTTCCCACAACTAACACAGATTTTACGGAAAACCCTCGTTTGTGCGAAATTATTATTTGCCAATATTGAGCGCTATGCTGTATGCCTGATTGATTGCGCAGAAAGAAATGCCGTTTTCCTTCAGTTGCAAACCTGGTGTTTTGTGTTTAAGCCACGAACTTTTCCGACAACCGAGGTATACAGCTTCACTATTAATTTTTTTTTTTTTTTTGAAGTCCCAAGACCCGCGGATGCACCAAACTCTTGTGGCAAGAGCTGCTCGCCGTTCACAAACAGTCAAGAAGCGCTCCTTCGCAGGAGCCATCGATGAGGCAGACAGACAGACAGACAATGAACTTTATTGGATCCTGAGGAGCTTTCACGGGAACCCCTATCGGGGACCCGCAGAAGCCGCTGGCCGCGTCCAAGTCGGGGCTGGGCCACCGTGATGTTCCGCCCTTTCCTGGGCCCTCTGGATTGCCTGGATTTGTGTCTGGAGCGATGGGCTCCGGAGTGCCTCTTCCCAGTCGGCTTCGCTGGATAGAGGGCCGTTAGGTAGCGCCCTCTATCGATGAGGCAGTCGTAAAAAAAATGAATGAAAGATTACAAAGAAAAAAAATGTGCGCAAATGCCGGTTTGTATGCACCATTGATGCTGGTGCGCACGCGGAGATGTAGTTCGGGCAATAATCATTTCTGGGAGTTAACGTCCCAAAACCACAATTGTGAGGGACGCCGTAGAGGAAGGCTCTGGAAATTTCTACCACTTGGTTTTCTTTAAAGTTCGCTGACGTATACAGTGCACGGGCCTTGACATTTCGCCTCCATCGAAATGCAGTTCCGCCACGGTGGTCCAGCGGCTGTGGCACTCGGCTGCTGATCCGAATCCCGGCCGCAGCGGTTGCATTGCGATGGATGTGAAACGTTGAGGCCCGACGTCAGTGCACTTTAATCTTTAACGTCCACTGACGTCACATCCCAGGTGGCCAACGTTTCCGGAGCCCTCCAACTACGGTGTCTCCCGTAATCCTGTCGTGGTTATGGGACGTAAGACCTCGAAAGCAATCAGTCAACCCACCGAAATGCAGCCGCCGCAGCCTGGACGCGATCCTGCGACTTTTGGATCAGCAAACCATGCGTGTCCTCCTTGGGAAACAAGCCCTTGCTTCCTAATTGGTGTCGCCGTGCTTCAAACGGTTAAGAACTAATGGCGATTTCGCAGGAGGGCTGGGTATATCTTTGACACGCTCTGTGTGCATGAGCTTTCAAGCACTTGCGGGCGTGTTTGCTCGTGCGCCTTCTGTCTATTGTTACCTTAGGCGCCGTATATCTTTCGGACACACCTCGCCTGATTCCTTAGTAAATCACAGTGCTCAAATGTGACCAGTGCCAGCAAAGCCAGATGTTTTTGCCTGGTTCATCCGCGTGCGCATGGTGAGGGTGGTGCGACTGATGACGGGATGCGCACATACAGAAACCGTGGAAGTATCACGCAGTACGTTTTGTTTTAAACACGATAGTCTTTCCTGGGATACTTGAACGCAGAAATTTTGGTCTATCTTTCTGTTTGTCTGTCTGACACACGATTCAGCCACCCGGCCAAAGTTTAAGCACTGCCTAACGCCCAGCCATCTTGAACTGGTAGCTGCGTTCATACTTGTGAACATCGTCGATCAAAAAGGAAATATTGCTCATATCTGAGGCGCAACATCAATACGTAAGTATTAGGTGGTGTGTTCCTTTACTATTGTTAGGCTG
>CM023487.1:47049481-47077145 GCA_013339685.2 Hyalomma asiaticum | reverse complement strand
TTGAAGTGCTGCACGCGAGCAGTATTCGCCGTTTCCCCATCATCGCTCGGAAATGTCTCGAAAGACGTTGGCGCCTTCGTCGGAGTGGCCTCTCCTGGAGTGACTTGAGCGGCATCGCAATGAACGGCAGCCCCGTCAACATAGAGAAGTTCGGCAGACGCCAAACTCACCGTTGTGGAAAAGGGGCTGTCGCTTAACCGAGCCTCGAAAGAGTGACTGCGCTGCAAGTCTTTCATGAACTCTGGCTGCGGAAGGTCTCGCGACCAGGGCGGCACGATGAGAGGAGAATTTGGAGACTCCTCGATGTTTCTTGGTTCCTGCCGCTCGATGGTCACCACGACCTGATCTTTGTCTTTGACACTCCGTGCCTGCTCGTCCTTGAACCCTAGGCCGTCCATCGCTTTGAAACTGCCTTCGTCTCGTTCATTGTAGGTTACTTTCGCACCAGTCGTTCCAGTTGCGCGGCTGCGCAGGCGTTGTCCATTCAACGTTCGCCGCAGCGACGGCGTGCGTGGGTCGCCTGCCGGCTTAGCGGGAAACGTGCCGCTCAAGTGCATCTCCAGCTGGTCGTCGCTTTCGCACGAGGAACTGTCGATGTCTCGGACTGTGGACGAATCCGTTATCTTGCGACTATTGGCAGGCCACTGACTGAAGAAACGAGGCGGGTGCCGATGCGGCATCGACGAATCTCGCAGGCAAAAGCCACGATGTGAACCGCGTGGCTGTCGCCGCGACCCCTGCGCCTCGCCTCTCTGCTTGTCCCCCGCCAAGTACACCCTGTCGTTATCGGCGTCCAGCAAAGGCATATCCTTGGGAACGATGCAAGTTGTAGAAGACGAAGTCGAGGCGTCTGTGTTGCGCTTACGCTTGAGCTTCGTTCGACAGCTGCTGCGGCTTGAACTGGTGCGTTGGGCCCACCGTCTTTCCACACGCGTAGCCAGTAGAAAGGGGTAGCACTGCCATGGCCAACGTCACGATGATCGCAATGGTAAACATGCCGTTTCCATTACTCGAAGGCAAGAGGCAGAGCTTCGCTGCTGTTAACACATATGGGTGTGAGCACTTGCACAAGGAGTTCTTGCACAGCACGTTCGGGTTCCTGAAGCTGCACCCTTCGTTTGTGATGCACGCTTCGCTGATATTCTTGGATCGCGCAGACCGGTTGGCTCGCATCATGCACAATGGCTTCCAAACTCCGCCATTCTTCTTCTTCAGCCTCTTCTTCTTTCGCTAGGTTTATCCTGAGCGCATGCCCCACTGGCTGTCTATTTTTGTCCCCTAAGAAGAAGAAGGCATTTAATGAGAGGAAAGGAGGAGATATCGGCCTGGAGAGTGAGTCTCTGGCCTGCTACTCACCACAGGGGTAAGGGGAAAAAGGGATAAATAGAGATAGAGGGAGGTATAAGAGGTGACGATCATAAAGTGCAATGAGTCGCTGTACACGTCCTGTAAGCGGATGTGCACCAAGCGCAGTAGTCTTTACAGCACAGTATTAGAGCCGGCCATGTAAACCTGTGTCACACAAAAAATTAAAACGTGCCTTGAAGTTGCGCTGGGCGTGGTTCGTGTACTTCCATGCACTTAAATTTCTCACGACACGATGTCAATGCCTTGCTCTCCAGATCCATGAACGCCTCAATGACGCAACTATGGGATGACCCTGACCTTCGACAAGAGCGCCTTCATAGACTTGACGCCGGCGTGTGCTTTCGCCTTCCAGTCCAGCTACGCTGAGATCAAGAGACGCTGTTGCACAGGCTACGGTTAGGTGTTGCCGATACTCGTAGATATCTCTTTAAGATCGGACACGAAGAGAGTCCCGATTGCCCCGTGAGTCACACATCAGAGGCTGTACATCATTTTCCCCGTAACATCTTTCCACCGGCAGGGGGGAGGGGGTTACTGGGAGACCGGGCACATCGGCAGTTCGAAAACGTATGCGAGGCTCTCCGAGTGGTTTTGGTTGAGGAACACGGCCAAGGATGTCAAAGCTTATGTCGCGGCATGCCCAACTTGTCAGTTCCGCAAAGTGTCCGCCTCCGCTCCCAAAACACCAGTGCAGAACTTTGAGTCACCTACCGCTTCGGAGCATCAGCGTTCCCGTCGTCCATTCTGCTGTCGGTATGCAATCCACTCGCCAGGAAAATGATGAAACCACGTATTCGGCCACCAGATCAGATGAGGAACGTTAACGTTATGCCGCATTTTCACAAGACTGTTCACAGGCTGAAAACAGTGCTCATAAGTTTGGCGTGGCTGTGGTGATCCCCGGAAGCTTTCTGGATTTTGTGCCCGCATCTCAGGCGGTGGATGCAAGTTTGCCACCAAGACCAGTCACCGTACCGTATTTAGCCCGTGCCGCCAGAGGGTGGTTTATTCCATCCCTGTGTTGTACGGTAACGTTTATACCGGCCGGAAGGGTCAGTGTTCAAGTGAACGTTTAAGAACATGCCTACGACGTACGGCCGGGCACAGGGAGTAATATAGCCTTACATGTGAGAGAATGTAACGTCTGCGAGCGTTTCTTCCCTCGAGACCAGTATTCAAGGCGGAGGGAAGTCAAGAATTGCGCGCGAACTGCTTGAGGCGTCCAAAAGAATGGCCAGATTTGCATTGGTGAACCTTCAGTGATTATAACAGAAAAATACTGGCGATATTTCTCGGGGTTGACTATCAGGTGGGTTAGTCCCCTGGTTATAGTTATGGCACTTAATTGCGCGAGATAAGTGCATATATGCAATCGAATGACTCAAGGAATTGTTGGTTACTTTGCCGACGGTGTGTTTTTGTGTGTCCCTTTTGTCTGTCCGTGTCCTGGTACGCCGTATTTTCGCTGCAAATACTTCTTTCTTTTGCAGCAATTTATCCCTACAAAAGAAAACAAGAACACCCGACGTTGCTTAGGGCTACGTGGTCTTCGCAAAATAATGGGAGCGTCATCGTGAGCGATATGCCTCTTAGCAGTGTGTATTTCCAGTTGTCCCACAAAATGATAGCCCGAATAATTCAACATCGCTGTTCCTTTTCTTATTGGAAGATTAGTTTGCAACTACAAAGCTGTGTTTATTCGCGCTTTCTGGTATTTGCTATCGAGCAACTACTCTTAACTTGCCCTCTAAACCTCGAATTGGTTTACTTGCTTTGTTTCCATTTCACAGCCATAACATTTAAAATTTTGAGCGCCCTGTCCGCCAATCGGCCTCTTTTTTGCATGCGCTGATATGCTTATTTATTTATTTATTTATTTATTTATTTATTTATTTATTTATTTATTTATTTATTTATTTATTTATTTATTCATTTATTTATTCACTTATCAATAATGTTGGCAAGAGGCCACTGCAATGTGGTAACAAGGAGAGAGACACAACATGGCACGTCTGTCGCACTCCGGAACATACCACGGTATGTAGTTGCACCAATAACAGACGCAATACAAGCCAGCAGAAGCATATACAGAAATGAATCAGTGTGCATTCATTTCTCCCGCAGCCGCTTGAAGAAACATATGTGATAAAAGCAGAAACACTGTTTATTGGAAAAATCGCTATTATGAAAGTGGAAGGCGCTTATTTGCAGCCCAAGTAAAAAATTCAGTGAGGTCACTCTCAAGTTAACCTCCACTTATGCTATTAATAGTTAATGTGGCAGCTAACTGCATTTCGCTATGTTCTCGCGGGATCGAATCTCGGCCGCGGCGTCTGCATTTGAATGGAGGCGAAATGTTCAGGCCCGTGTGCTGTGCGATGTCAGTGCATGTTAAAGAACCCCAGGTGGTCGAAATTTCCGGAGACCTCCACTACGGCGTCTCTCATAATCAGAGGTGGTTTTGGGACGTTAAACCCCATATGCATTCATGCATATGGGGTTTAACCAATCATGCATTCCGCTATTATTATGGGGGAGAACGAGTATTCTGTCTGCTCACCCTCTCTATAACTGCACATAGACATTACAGGAGATTGGCCAAGACCTCCCTCTAGTAGAGGTCAGTGGCTGAGGCAGCAAGGGGCATTGAAAATATTTCATATCACTCGGAGGTTTCACCTTAAATATAATATTACATAAGATGAGAATTAACATTAGTTTTCTTTAGTCGCTACTAGAAATATTATGATTGCAGAACATACATATCCCTGAGGCTGCACACAATCCAGAGTGGACTCTCCGAAAGAAAGAGTGAGACTTGTATTCCTACATCAGTCGTTATCATCATCCTCATCACGCTCTCACGTGGGAAGCAGAAGTAGAATTCTTATCGGCGTGTGGGTTATGGCTGATCCTTACTCTGCTCTATTTTACTCTACAAAAGCAAACGGGACCAAGTCGACTCCACAACGAACGGGCATCCTGCTCAACCTCGTCGCTTCTAAAGTCCCTAGATATAAAAAAAAAATTACACCATCTCCCGCTAAAGGGGACCGTGAGTCGATGCGAAGCAGCACTGGGGGTGCATAGAGTCCCTAGATATTTTTGCGTTTTAAGCGGAGGAAATCTAGGGACTTTAGGGGTGCACATCGCATTTGCATCGGTTTGACTAGGTGTCGCGTTTGCATCGATTTGACGCTACCAGACGCTAGATGCGTCAGCGTTGTCTCTTGCGGGCGAGGGCGCGCTCTCGTTCCTTGCAAGCTGGTAAGGCGTTCGTCGAAGAAAGCGCGTTTCCATAGTCAACGCGCCCCGTTCGGAGAGGAGGAATGCCGAGTGAAGAGGAAATGAGACAAGGAGAGGAGTGCGAGGAGGATGCGCATGCGCAGTGCGGGTGTGGACGCCAACGCCGAGGCACAGAAGTGCGAACGCAGGAGAAGCGCAAGCAGGTGGAACGAGGGAATTGGAGAGAGTAACGCGCAGCTGTTGGAGAGAGGGGAGGAGGAGAGTTGCGCATGCGCAGTGTGAGTGCGGACGCCGACGCCGCGGGACATGCCACCGCTAAGAAATGCTTTGCATTTAAAAACGCAAAAATATCTAGGGACATTAGTCGCTTCGACTTAGGCGGGTCGAACGCAGCAAGCTAAGCCGCTTTGCTCCACAACTAAAGCCGCTTCTTCAGCGCACCTTATAAGGAACGCTCCACCCTGCCCGCCATGGAGAAGCTATAGCGTCGTGTTTCGCTAGACCCAAGCAAGGTACGGAGAATACGATTTCTCGCTGGCATGCTGTGGCTGCTCCGTTGTGGCTGCTGGAAGAAAACACCAGCCTTTGTAGCCTAGGGGGTGGACCTGGTAGGCCCACCCGCTATGGAGCCGACTAGCACAAAAGCTCCCGTGTGTCTAGATTTAGAAATTCCATAGAATCATTGTTTTATTAACACTATATTGTTCGCCCACACACTCATGCAAAGCCCTCTGTGGGAGGCCTCTGAGGTATAGTAAATAAATAAATAAAAAAACTGTCAATGGTGGTTGTATCGAGTTTTCATCAGTAATGGATCAATGGCTCGATCTATGGCGCGTACTTGTCGAAGAAATTTTCAGAGGATTTTCGAAGTCCTGCACGCGACCAGTATTCGCATTTTCCCCATCATCGCTCGGAAATGCCTTGGAAAACGCTGGCGCCTTCTTTGGAGTGGCCTCCCCTTCTTGAGCCTTCTTGAGTGGTATAGCAATGAACGGAGGACCCGTCAACATAGAGGAGTACGGCGGACACCAAACTCCCTGTTGTCGTACAGAGGCTGTCGCTTAACCGAGCCTGGAGAGAGTGGCTGCGCTGCAATACTATCATGAACTCCGGCTGCGGAAGGTCTCGCGTCCAGGGCGGCACGATGGGAGGAGAGTTTGGAGACTCTCCGAGGTTTCTTGGTTCGTGCACCTCGACGGTCCCCAAGACCTTGTGTTTGTCTTTGACACTCCGTGCCTGCTCGTCCTTGAACCCTAGGCCGTGCATCACTTTGAAACTGCCCTCGTCTCGTTCATCGTAGGCGACCTCCGCACCAGTCGTTCGACGTGCCCGGCTGCGCAGGCGTTGTCCCCTGAACGTTCGCCGCAGCGAAGTGGCGCGCGGGTCGGCTACCGACTTAGCGGGAAACGCGCTGCTCAAGTGCACCTCCAGGTGGTCGTCGCCTTCGCACGAGGAACCGTCGACGTCTCGGACCGTGCACGAATCCGCGATCTTGCGACTCTTGGCAGGCCGCTGACAGATGAAACGAGGCGGGTGCCAACGCGCCATCGACGAATCCTGCAGGCAAGAGACACGATGTGGGGCGCGTGGCTGTCGCCGCGACTCCTGCGCCTTGCCTCTCTCATTCTCTTCCGCCAAGTACACGCTGTCGTTGTCGGCGTCCGGCGAAGGCATATCCTTGGGAACGATGCAAGTTGTAGAAGACGAAGTCGAGGCGTCTGTGTTGCGCCGGCGCTTACGCTTGAGCTTCGTTCGACAGCTGCTGCGGCTTGAACTGTTTCGTTGGCCCACCGTCTTTTCACACGCGTAGCCAACAGCAAGGAGTAGGAATGCCACGGCCAGCGTGACGATGAGCGCAATGGTAAACATGTCGTTTCCATTACTCGAAGGCAAGAGGCAGAGCTTCGCTGTTGTTAACACATATGGCTGAGAGCACTTGCTTGCACAAGGAATTCTTGCACAGCACTTTCGGGTTCCTGAAGCTGCACTCTTCGTTTGTGATGCACGCTTCGTTGACATTCTTGGCTCGCACAAACTGGTTGGCTCGCATCATGCACGATGGCTTCCAAACACCGCCATTCTACTTCTTCATCCTCTTCTTCTTTCGCTAGCTTTATCCTGAGCGCACGCCCCACTGGCTGTCCATTTGTCTCGTAGCATCTCTCCACCGATAGAGGAGAGTGGTTACAGGGAGACCGAGCACATCGGCAGTTCGAAAACATATGCGAGGCTCTCCGAGCGATCTTGGTGGAGGAACATGGCCAAGGATGTCAAAGCTTATGTCGCGGCATGCCCAACTTGTCAGTTCCGCAAAGTGTCCGGCGCCGCTCCCAAAACACCAGTGCAGAACATTGAGCCACATACCGCTCCATTCGAAATAATCGGAATAGACCACGTCGGCACTTCTCCGAAGCCGAAAAACGGCAACATATATATTCTCTTCACCGTGGTCGTTGCCGGTGCCAGACACGACCGCCCAACACACCATTCAATTCCTAAGTAGAAACCTTCTGTCGCGACATTGCACATCCACGAGCCTGCTCACGGACTGCAGAAGTTCATTTCTGTCGAAAGAATTCGAGGCTGCTTTGGCGATCATACGGTATAGAGCACGCCACTACGTCCGTGAATCCGCAATGCAACGGCCTTGTTGAGCGCGTTAACCGAACTCTCACTGATGTACTGGTGTCTCATGTGAATGCATCACACACTAACTGGGACCGTTTTCTTTCAGATGCCGTGTTTGCCCTAAACAGAGCCAAGCAAGAAACTACACAGGCGACCGCATTTTCACTAGTTTATGGACGAACGCCATCGATATCTCTTGACTCTTAGCTTGACATGCCGTCGACGCACCCCGCTGGTTCTTCGGAGACAGTTGCTCAGCGCCGCGTACAGGCCAGAGAACACATGGTTGACGGAAGTACCCGTATTCAAGCAGCTATAGTGCAGCGAACTGTCGTCCGCCTCCATCGTATAGACCTGGAGACCTCGTCGTAGTTCGACGTGCGGTACGCCTCCCGGGACGCGCCGCGAAGTTTCTGCGACAGTACCGAGGTCCTTACCGTGTATAATGCGTCGCCTACAGCCTGGAAGATTTGCCCGAACAACGACACCCGGGAACGCATCACATCTTTCCGGAACACGTATCCCACATCAAAAGCTATGTGCATTGAAGCATTCGCCAGCGGCACTTCCTCACCTACGCACAATGTGCCGTACTCAGGCATAGAGCGCCGTGCGTCTCGCAGGAGCTGCAAATTACATGTACAGTCCACTGTTATAGTGCTACGAGTGCACTGTTGAACTCAGTGTGAACTAGCTCTCGTGTCCACTCAGCCTTGAGGGAATTCGCACGTTGTACCCGTACCTAATCTCTTCAATACCGCCCTCCTTCCCCCTCATTTCCCCTGTGGAAAGGTGTAACGGTGCGTACTGCATGGATGACATCGTGGGGCATGCGCTCGGTGGAGAAAAGAGCAAGCCGGAGGAGAACGAGGGCGAAGAGGATCATGGCGTCGTTGCCGGAGGCAATGGCTTACCATAAAGAAGTGATTCTTGTGTTTTTTACGTGTGTGTGAAAATTGTCCATTACAATATACACTTTCAAAATGTTTGGATATTTCGGAAGTACTGAAAACCTGCGCAGACTGCGAAACCCGCGTGTTTGTGTGGCCCAGTGCTTTCCAAAGGGACAGCACAACCACTAGCTTGAAAATTCTTGCGAAAAAAATTTATTTCAGCTTTAACAGTCGGAAAGTGTGTGTGGGGGGAAGGGGGGAGGGGGAGGGAGGCGACCGCCCTCCTGCACCTCCGGTTGCGGAGTCCCTGGGAACATGATAAAAAAAGCCATTTTCATCAACCCTAACCACCGCCATCCAAACGCATGGGTTGGCGGTGGTAATATTTGCATTGATAATCGTACAGTGACATTGGTGAGCACGGACCATTCCAATGTCCACAGGGGACGCTGCCTTCTACACTTACGCCAAGGCAGCCATCACCACCTTCAGCCTGTCTTCACCCATTGCAGGGGAGAGGCATCTCCCATAGACCTCCGATTAACCTATACCTGGCGACAACTTTCTGTGGCAGCACAGCCAAGGCTACTGAGGCGAAGCGCGGACAGTTTTTCTACGCTCCTGCATGTAGCCCACGAATGCTAACCTTCACACGAGTCATAGCGCATTATAAAGCATGTCACCTAATTCTTTTTTCTTTTCTTGTTCAACATTATTTCATTGTAATTTAGAAAGGTTGCCACGTAATGAAATTTCATTTTTTTTTGCTGTTTCTGGTTTGCTGGTTTCTGCTGTCAGTTCCACGTTTTACCCTCAAAACAACGATGGCGTCACTCGGTTGGAGCAGGTTCGTGTCGCAGCGAGTAAGCGAGCATGAGCGAGTGTTCGTCGGCCGGTGTGAAGTCACCGTAGAAAGCGAAGCGGAGAGAGTGGTGTGTTCCAAATATTGTGTTGCCTTGATACAATCTCGAGGAGAACAAATTACAGCATATCCACGGAGTGAATGATGATGAGTGGGCGAAGCTCGGGAGGTTCATCGTAGATCGTGCCGAGTTCCGGATTAATTTAGTTAACACGCACGCTACGAATCCTTATCGTTCAACTATGCACAAGTGAAATCTCCCACCGGCACTTCATTGCAAGTCAAGACTCAGTGCTTATATATATATATATATATATATATATATATATATATATATATATATATATATATATGGGTGGCCGGTGAACGGTTCTCCAACGCGAGCAGTCGGTATTTCTCAATCAAGAAACTCGCTATGAGACGCTGCCTGCGCCAACGTTGTATCTCGCGGGTGAAGGCGCGTTCTCCTTCTTTGCGAGCTGGTAGAGCGTTCGTCTAATAAAAAGCGTTTGTTTGATTGATTGATTGATTGATTTATTGTGGTTTGGTTAGGAAAGGACGCTCATTTCTGCAGCCCATATAGGGAGCACGGCTAAGCGTCCGTGGGGTAGGGGAAAGGGAGTGAAAGAGATAGAGAGGAGAGAAAGGCCGTAGTGGAGGGCTCCGGAAATTTAGACCACCTGGGCATCTTTAACGTGCACTGACAACGCACAGTACACGGGCCTCTGGCATTGTACCGCAACCACTACACCACCGCGGCGGACCATAGAAAGAGCGTTTCCATAGTCAACGCGCGCCTTTCGCTCTCTCTCTCTCTCTCTCTGTCTCTCTCTCTCTCTCTCTCGCAAGACAGCAGATGGAAGAGTGAGAGAGATAGAGGCACGCGCCGTGAGAAAGAGAGAGGCACGCGCCGGGAGGCACGCGCCGAGGGCGAGCGCGTGCCTCCCGGGACGCCGGTTACGCCTGACGCCTGACGCAGGACAAGGTTAGACTAAGAGGAGCTTCGCCCCTGAAAAGTTGTGCTGCATGTAAGCGATACCACCAGCGTGAGTTGGTCCCACACCGCGATAACCACATGGACACCGCAGCGACCAACCCGTCTTCAGCGAGTCCGCGAACTTGAAAGCAATGCTGCTATTAGGAACAGTAGGTAAAATAAATGGCTCACTTCGTTTGCCTCAATGGATATACGTGGTTGGTATTTTCGGTTGTTTATTGCCGCTGATACGATTATTCAGAATGTGCATCTCGTGAAAATGAACGCCGCGCACTGCGTGCGACAGCGTACGCATCCGTGTCTGCAGTCGGAAGTGTTTTTGGCGCTTTGCAATGAGAGCGTTCCACTTCGCTTAAGACCTGCATTATTCGCAACGGCCAGTCAAGGTGTGCGTCTCTCTCACGTGGACTTGCAAACTTGAAATTCACACATCTGTGGGACGTGGCAGACATACCCATCTACCCGACGGCGGTTATGCGTTCCCTGCCAAGCTCACGGGAGAGCCTCGTGAAAGTTACTGAATGTATTGCGTCACACAAATCAGAACATCTGCTGTGTATGCTACAGAGTTAATCAAAATGAGTTCTTGCTGCATGTGAGGTGTATAATTGTGCAGCTTCTTTGCGGCTTCTAGAGAATTTAAATAATATAACTGCTTGCTCCAGCAAGACGGATTCTTTAGCCTTCCTACAATTCCCAGCACTGCACGATCCTCAAAAGAAAGCGCATTACAAGTTGTCGTGCACAGGGTGCGCGTTTGCATGCGTATTTCGGTCAGTGGCTGGCATATCAGCTTTATACTAAATTGGGGTTATATCGAGATAGCTATAAATAACTAACCAGTTATAGATGTTCCATACCGCTATAAAACTGTGCATATATGCCGGAGGGTAGGGGGGGGGGCGGATAATTGAAACTTGCACCCTCAAAAACGCATTATAGATGCGCTAGCAAAACCGAAATGAAAATCTCGCGCGAACAAACTACTTGACGTAACAACACATGTGCAGAAGCTCCGCCCACGTAGCCTTGGCTGCGCTGCCAAAGAAAGTTGTCGCCTGGTATAGTCTTGTGCTAATTGCGAGCCTGCAAACTTCTTGATCTCATCTGCCCAGATGACTTTCTGCCGCACCGTCACGCACGCCTTTTTCTAGGGTACCAATGCGTTACGCTTAAAGTTGCCGTGCAACACTGCATTTTACGTATACTCTGTTTCACTACTTCAGTGCAGAAAAGCCAAGGCTACGAGGCCATCTAGAGCAGAATTCTTCCAAGGCCAGACGAAATTCCCTTGTTCGGACGCGCACCTGCGAGCCGCTACTGCCCAATAGGGAGCGCCAGTTCCCTAGAGTTAATATATTCCATAGAGTCAGTATATTATCTCTATGGCCAGTTCATCTTCCTCCTCCTTCCAAGGCTGCCGCTGCCAATTCAGCGTCCGCCATTAGTAGATAACAAGCCGCGGAAGGACACGCTTAACATGATGTTCGGCCTCCTGATTGGTCGAAGAGGCCTGTAGCATCCACAATGCAGCGCGGAACTCCTGACACATACTATAGCCTGGAAACGGTGGCCTACAGTCGTGGACGGCTCCTGTGAAAACGCGAGCCAAACATTAGCGCGCTGTACGCACTAGGGGAATAAGCAATATGGTCTTCAAATGTGGCTGGAAACCGTTTACCGTTCTTTCAACCGGTCATGTCACAAGGAACCTCGAATCGATCGTTTAAGTATTAGTGACTCGACAATCGCCGAAATATTCCTCGGTAATAGTCGATTTGTTCGTACCAAGTTCAACGAATAAAGCGAACGTAAGTATCTTCCAGAAGAACAGAAAGCTTAAGCGTCGTAGTGTAGTCGATGCTTCCAACGTACTAATATTTGGCTCAGGTGTTCACAAGACGAGTCTCAACGACCAAATGGCACCATTTTCTGGCTTCATTCAAAAAGTGTTGCAGGGCCCCTTAACGTTACACATATAAGACAGCTAAAGCACCTAGCCAAGAGAACATGCAGGCACACCGGAAGGCTTTTGGTAGTGGAGGGAGGCAGGAGGCAAGTATTGCTATCTTTGTATGCTTTGTTTATTATTCATTATTTCTCAGTATTTGTCGATTATAATTTATTAAAATTGCGTGCAATATATTATAAATTAGTGCATTTAGGGGCATCATATAAGGCTTCAATTCACTTTAGCCGTTTTTACATATTTAATGCATCCTCCATTATTTCACATTGGCATATTGTAACGGTACCTAATGCATGCATGGGCTCAGCGGAAAAAAGAGCAAGCCAGGGGAAGAACGACGATGAAGACCATCACGTCGGCGTCATCGGAGGCAACGGCTGTCTCTGATGCACAGTCCGAATCGTGCCACCCGGAAGGCGTATGGCCACGGAGCAGTTCGGCAGAAAAATGCCGGGCTGCGAGGTTTGCGGTGCCGCGACAAGATCATCCGATTCCATCACCTTCTCCACTGCCGTTTCCGCAGTCTCTTTCTTGCTATCTTCCCCTTCTGGCTCCAGTTGGGGCTCGCGGTCGGCAGCTTTTAGACACGAACTGGTGGTGCATATTTTCTCGCGTATGGGCCTAACCGCGCTGTCCTCCAGGACAGTGTTCAACTGAAGTGCCCGTTCTAACACAGTGCACGGTTCTAGCGACATCCCATGGCGATCTGCATCCACCCTGATTGTTGGTAGCGCTGGTAAGATCAAAGGGAAAGAAGCCCCTCAGGCCAACCTGCGGATACTGCAGCAAGATAAACTTGGTTAGTTTGAGCGGCTGCTCCAAACTGCTGTCAGAGGCCACCGTACGAACGTCCCTCACTGATGAAACGGTGTTCCGACGGAGCTCTTGTGTCGACTCGCAGCTTTTCCGAGTAAACTCGCTGGACATGCTTGTGTTCCAGATGACCTCGGGAGGCACCGAAGACGCAGAATCGGGCTGCACTTCGTCAGCCAGCTTGAAGAGCACGCACTGTGTCTCGTCTAGAGTGGTTGCTGATTTGGCCAGGTGACGCCGTCTCACGTGCTGATGGAGGTAGTTCTTGTTACCCTGCATAACTACGTTCCTGATGTCCTCAGTCCCAGGGCGATCCGTGGTTCGACGAGGTCCGATGTGACTCCCTCCGGCCTTCAAAACGAGCGGCGAGCGAGAACGACACGGCCACTCGGGAATTTCCTGCGCCTGAGTGCCGCGCTTGGTAAGCGACAACGCTGGCTGACGAGAGCTCTCCGCTTGCGTCGCCGACGATGTTAGTCGAGGTAACGGCAAACGGAGCACGACACTGCCATCGCCCGTCTCGTTGTTCGCCACCGCCATGTTGTTTTGCAACCTTGGCGGTGGCTCGTCTTGGAAGAGACGAAAGACAGTGACATTGATCCGGAGGGTGGAATCGAGCGTTCGTCCGAATCAGAGAAGACAAGCAGAGCCCATGCAGTCTCTCGGGATGTATCGTCACAGCCCGT
Organism: Hyalomma asiaticum; assembly: GCA_013339685.2. Lineage (NCBI taxonomy): Eukaryota > Metazoa > Arthropoda > Arachnida > Ixodida > Ixodidae > Hyalomma > Hyalomma asiaticum. The sequence continues at coordinate 47,063,680 of CM023487.1, read as the reverse complement.
CGATGTCGCCTGCATATTCGTGAACGAAACTAGGATCTTCCCATATGGCCTCGCACAAGTAGATGCGATGTCGCTCGATGTCTTGGCCACGACCGCAGTCATGACGGCAATGCCAGAGTGGGTCCTCGAGGCTCCTTTCGACGAACTGTCGATGGTGGCTGCATCGAGCTTCTCCTCAGTAATGTATGAATGTCTCGAGCTATGCCGCATGGTTGTCGAAGAAATTTTAAGCGAATTTTTAAAATGCTCCACGCGAGCAGTATTCGCCGTGTCCCCATCATCGCTTGGAAATGTCTTGGAAAACGCTGGCACCTTCCTTGAAGCGTCCTCCGCTGGAATGACTTGAGCGGCATCGCAATGAACGGCAGCCCCGTCAACATAGAGGAATTCAACAGACGCCAAACTCATCGTTGTCGAACAGAGGCTGCCGCTTAGCCGAGTCTCGAAAGAGTGACGGCGCTGCAAGTCTTTCGTGAACTCCGGCGGCGGAAGGTCTCGCGTGCAGCGCGGCACGATGGGAAGAGAGTTTGGAGACTCTCCGAGGTTTCTTGGTTCGTGCACTTCGATGGTCAACAAGACCTTGTGTTTGTCTTTGACACTCCGTGCGTGCTCGTCCTTGAACCCTAGGCCGTGCATCGCTTGTAAACTGCCCTCGTCTCGTTCATCGTAGGCGACCTCCACGTCAGTCGTTCGACGTGCCCGGCTGCGTAGGCGTTGTCCCTTGAACGTTCGCCGCAGCGACTGGGCGCGTGGGTCGGCTGGCGGCTTAGCGGGAAACGTGCCGCTCAAGTACAGCAACAGCTGGTCGTCACCTTCGCACGAGGAGCCGTCGACATCTCGGACCATAGACGAATCCGCGATCTTGCGACTCTTGGCAGGCCGCTGACTGCAGAAATGAGGCGGGTGCCGACGCAGCATCGACGAATCCCGCAGGCAAGAGCCACGATGTGGACCGTGTGGCTGTCGCCGGGACTCCTGCGCCTCGCCTCTCTCTTTGTCCCCCGCCAAGTACACGCTGTCGTTGTCGGCGCCCGGCGAAGGCATATCCTTGGAAACGATGCAAGTTGTGAAAGACGAAGTCGAGGCGTCCCTGTTGCGCTTTCGCTTGAGCTTCGTTCGACAGCTACTGCGGCTTGAACTGTCTCGATGGCCCCCCGTTTTTTCACACGCGTAGCCAGCGGCAAGGAGTAGCACTGCCACGGCCAACGTCACGATGAGCGCAATGGTAAACATGCCGTTCCCAATAGTCGAAGGCAAGAGGCAGAGCTTCGCAGCTGTTAACAGATACGGGTGTGAGCACTTGCAGAAGGAGTTCTTCCACAGCACCTTCGGGTTCCTGAAGCTGCACTCATTGTTTGTGATGCACGCTTCGTTGACGTCCTTGGTTCGCACAAACCGGTTGGCTCGCATCATGCACAATGGCTTCCAAACTCCGCCATTCCATGTCGTCAGCCTCCTCTTCCTTCGCTAGCTTTATCCTGAGCGCATGATGATGATGATGATGATTGTGGTTCGTTTTAGGAAAGGACGCTAATTTCTGCAGCCCATGTAGGGAGCACAGCTAAGCGTCCGTGGGTTTGAGGGAAAGGGAGTGAAAGAGATAGAGAGGAGAGAAAGGCCGCAGTGGAGGGCTCCGGAAACTTAGACCACCTGGGGTTCTTTAACGTGCACTGACAACGCACAGTACACGGGCCTCTGGCATTTTCGCCTCCATCGAAAATGCGACCGCCGCGGCCGGGATCGAACCCGCGTATTTTGGGTGGCAGCCCTGAGCGCATGCCACACTGCAGCTGTCCATTTGCCCCGTAGCATCTCTCCACCGGCAGAGGAGAGGGGTTACTGGAAGACCGGGCACATCGGCACTTCGAAAACATATGCGAGGCTCTCCGAGCGGTTTTGGTGGAGGAACATGGCCAAGGATGCGAAACCTTATATCGTGGCATGCCCAACTTGTCAGTTCCGCAAAGTGTCCGGCGCCGCTCTCAAAAGATCAGTGCAGAACTTTGAGCCACCTACCGCTCCGGAGCATTGGCGTTCGCGTCGTCCATTCTGCTGTCGGTATGTAAGCCACTGCCCAGGAAAATGATGAAACTATACGTGTCCGGCCACCAGATCAGGTAAGGAACGTTGAGGTTATGCCGTATTTGCGCAAGACGCTTCACAAGCTGAAAACGGTGCTCATATGTTTGGCATGGTTCTGGCGTTTTATGATCCACGGAATCTTTCTGGCTATTGTGCCCGCATCTCATGCCTTGGGCGCAAGTATGCCAGGAAGAGCAGTCACCGTACTGTGTTTAGCCAGTGCAGCGAGGGGGTGCTTTATTCCATCCCCACGTCGTACGATAACGTTTATATCGGCCAGGCGGGTCAGTGTTTAAATGAACATTTAAAAGAACGCGACTGCGACGTACGGCCCGGCACAGGGAGTAATCTAGCCTTAAATGTGAAAGAATGTAATGAGTGCGAGCGTTTGTTTCCTCCAGACTAGTATTCTAGGCAGATGGAAGTCAATAATTGCGCGCGAACTGCTTGAGGCGTCAAAAAGAATGGCCACATTTGCATTAGTGAGCCCTCTGTGGTTATCACAGAAAAATAGTGGTGATTTTTATCGGGGCTTGACTATCAGGTGGTTTAGTCATCTGGTTACTGTTATGACGATTCATTGCGCGAGATAAGTGCATATAAGCACTCGGATGACTCAATAAATTTTAGATGCCAAGCAGCTCTTTGACTAGTCTGTGTAACGCTGTCCCTCCGTCCGTACGAACCCGCCGCAACGCGCTCCCCTCGCCGCATGTGTTGGAGCGGTGCCAAGTAGGTCACGCTGCAGCTGCGCGTTGACGTCACGCTCCCCTCGCAGTGCGCGCTGATATCACTCTCTCCCTCGCCTGCCGCGCGCTCGCCGCAGCGCCCGCAGCTGCTGCCGGACGGAAATCTTCGATGAGCGCTTTCCCAGCTCGCAAGGAACGAGAACGCGCCCTCGCCCTCGAGAGACAACGCTGACGCAGGCAGCGTCTGCTAGCGTCAAACCGATGCAAACGCGACGCATATACTCCATCCCAGAAGTACCTTGCAGCACTGTGGAAGCTGCAGGGCTTCTTAGCCAATGGGAAACGCGAAAGCCATTCAAGCTGTATTCATCCGCGTCGCGTCGTCTGCTGGGCGTCTCTATGGCGTCGGCTCGCCTGCAAGAACCTCTTCGGGGACGCCACCTCGCCGTTCCTTCGGTGTTCAGAAACGCATTTGTAGACGGAGCGTTCGCTGGCATTTGTGAGGAAAGGGGTTCTTTTTGTGACGGCGTTCATACTTGCTCTTTTACCAAGTTCTTTTTAAACAGTTGATCTTTGTCCTGTAGCGGTCTGCAGATTCATTTGACGCACCTTCAGCGGCCATCGCGCATTGGTCTCCAGCGGAAGAGCAAATTATCGACGCAGCAAACAATCTTAGGCATTCGGGGCTTCTCTCATCGTGGACGCATCACCAGCGCTAATATTGTGGCGCCATCTGCTCTGTTCACATCAAACCAATTTTACGGTTCGGCACTACCTTGGTAGTCCTAGCAGCATGTAAACAAAGGAGCGATCTAAATAACAGCAACAAAATATACCTGATGCCTTGCCCTCAGCATTAGATGAGACTAAGCGATGACAGCTTATACCACTTATTTTTTGCTGCCTGGATAGAGAACCAGTAAAAAGCACGAATTCGGATGGAAGCGGATGGTCTCTGCTGTATGGGGGCTGCCATGTTGATGCACGTCATCGTGGTTATGGAGGTTATTAAGATTACCAGCTGGTAATTGCTACTGTAATTCAGAGTTTGCGAAGTACATGCCTAACGTACTTCGTATCGCTGTAACGCGTCACGCGAGAAGCACAGCTAAAGCCTTTGCATATGATTAATAATGAAACAGTTATGCCCGGAGCTATATTATATGCTGCGCAAGAGTACTGCTTGTGTACTCCTCATAGCTTCGGCAGTGCTGCAAGGTAATTGGGAGATGGAGTGTAGTCAAACCGATGCAAACGCGTTGTGCACCCCCCGTGCTGCTTCGCATCGCCTCATGGCCCCCTTTAGCGGGAGATGGTGTAATTTTAGGGGCGAAGCTCCTTATGGCATCACCTGGGCGGTTCTCGGTTGTCGATGCATCCTGCGTAGCCAGTAGCGTCTCCCTTAGCATACAATAGCATACAATAGATGGCGCTGTCCCATAGAGATGCATGCAAACTGCAGTTGGGCGATGATACACTACATGGCGCTGTACGCATTCTGTTCGTCATCTCTCATTTCTCGTCTCGTTTCCGAGATGACGCTGTCCCATAGACATGCGTACAATATGGCGGTTGGGTCAAGGTACGCTAGATGGCGTTGGCGGTGCAGCTGCTCTCCGATTGGCTGCTGCGCGGGGAGCGCTCCTCTCATTCTCCTGGATCGTCGCCGTACGTGTCAGATCGCGCTTGGTGGACCATGGACAATGAGAAAAAGATTCCGAACGTTGTGTCCGAAGCGGGGAATCGAACCACGGACCCCTCGCTTCCGAACGCGCGGCGCTAGCCACTACGCCACGAAGTGCACATGGACACATGCACCACGATGACAGTAAATACCCAACATTAACGAAAGACTGCGCGTTTCTAACGCGTTTGTGCTAGCGCGTTACGGCCCGTGTAAGAAGATGGTGTAAGACGCTGTGGCCTCTCCGCCTTGTACTCTCTCAGCAGTCATGTGATGACGTCGTCAAACGCGGTGCGCGTTCCGGCCTGTGTAAGGGGCTGCGTAAGAAGTCTTTACATGATGATCGACTGGGCGAATTACACGGAAGGTTCACGGTTTACCGATGATTCCCTCCGGAGCTTCGCCCACTCACCATCATTCACCCCGTGGATATGCTTTGATTTTTTTTGGTTAGTCTGGCGACGGTATGTCTGCGTGTGTCCCTTTTCACTGCCCGTGTCCTGGCACGCTGGCTTTTCGATGCAAATACTTCTTTCTTTTGCAGCACTTTCGCCCTACAAAAGAAAAAAGAAGAAGTACCGTACGTTCCTTAGGTCCACTTGGTCTTCGCAAAATCATTCGTGCTTCACCATGAGCGATATGCCTCTCTATCAGTGTGTATTTTCAGTTGTCACACAAAATGATTGCCCGAATAATTCGACATCGCCGTTGCTTTTTTTATTGAAAGATTCGTTTACAACTACAATACTGTGTTTATACGCGCTTTCTGGTATTTGCTAAAAACTCTTAACTTGCCCTCTACATCCTCGCATTTGTTTACCTGTGTTGTTTCCATCTACACAGCCCTAACATTTAAAATTTCGAGCGTCCCGCCCGCCAATCGGCCTGTTGTTGGCATGCGCTGACCAATACGTTTCAATTTATTTATTTATTTATTTATTTATTTATTTATTTATTTATTTATTTATCTATAAATATATGTTGGCCAACGGCCACTACAGTGTGGTCCACAACAGCTCGGAACATAACACGGTATGTAGCTACGCCAAAAATAGGCGCAATAGAAGCCAGCAGCAGCGCATGCAGAAATAAATCAGTGTGCATTCATTGCTTCTGCAGCCGCTTGACTGACCATATGTGATATCAGGCGAAACACTGTTTATTGGACCAATCGCTATCACGAAAGTAGAAGGCGCTTATCTGCAGCCCAAGTAAAAATTTCAGTTAGGTCACTGTCAAGGTAACCTCCACTTAGGCAATTAATAGTTATAATGTGGCAGCGAACTGCATTCCGCTATATTGTCGCGGGATCGAATCCCGGCCGTGGCGGCTCTATTTCGATGGAGGCGAAATGTCGGGACCCGTGTTCTGCACCATGTCAAAGAGCACTAAGTTCGCCAGGTGGTCGGAATTTCCGGAGACCTCCACTACGGCGTCTCTCACAATCAGAACTGGCTTTGGGACGTTAAACCCCGCAAAACAACAAAACAACAGAGAGGACTCCGTTTGCGTTGCCGACGATGTTAGTCGAGGTAACGGCAAACGGAAGACAACGATGCCATCGCCCGTCTCGTTGTTCGCCGCCGCCACGTTGTTTTGCAACCTTGGCGCGTCGGCCAACCCGGTCACACGGTACACGGGATCGGAGTTCGAGTTGGAAGAGACAAGGACAGTGACATTGATCCAGAGGGTGGAATCGAGCCTTCATCCGAATCAGAGAAGACAAGCAGTGCCCTTGCAGTCTCTCGGGACGTATCGTCACAGTCTGTCGATGTCGCCTTCATATTCGTGAATGAAACTAGGATATTCCCGTATGGCATCACACAAGTGGATGTGACGTCGCTTGATGTCTTGGCCAGGTGCGCAGTCATGACGGGAATGCCAGAGTTGGTACTCGAAGCTGCTTTCGACGAACTCCCGAGAAATCACCAATGTTATTATTTCCCATATTTTTCATTAATCGCTCTCATCCGGCATCGTTCTTCATGACTCAAGAGTGGGTAAGATCGTTCCGGTTCCAAAGAAAAGTTCATCTAGTTACCGGCCCATCTCCCTAAGCAGCATCTGTTCAAAAATAATGAAACATATAATTCATTCACAAATAGCTAATTTCCTTACCTCAATTAAATTTTTTCACCCTAACCAACATGGATTCCACAGGGGACTCTCATGCCATACTCAGCTAGCACTATTCATCCATGACTTAAGCGCTAGTGTACCCTTAATAAACCACAGTTCACGCCCTTACCATTGAGAAAGCCTTTGACAACGTTCCCCACAACCACCTACTACTAAAGCTCTCTCAATTAAGCCTTCACCAACTCCTCTGCAATGGGATTCAGGAGTTCCTCCTTACCCATCCACAATTTGTAGAAGCTAATGATACGCCCTCACAATTTTCTAACGTTTTCTCCGGTGTGCCACAAGGTAGACTTCTAGGCCCCCTCCTCGTTTTAATTTATATCAATGACTTACCCGATAATATTTCATCTAACATCCGCCCCTTTGCTGACGACTGTGTAATATACCGACCTATTACTCTAGATACAATTACTCTAGACTATTACGACCTAGATACAATTACTCTCCCGCATGATCTGCTAAAACTCGACGAATGGCGTTGCAAATGGTTCATGGTTTTAAATACTGATGAAAGTACACTTGTTTCTTTTCACAGACGCAAAAACTTACCCACCGCCAACTATAATTTTAATGGTTCCGTGGTTTCTTCCCTAAGTTCCATTAAATATCTCGGTGTCAACATGTCACAATCTAAACTGGTCTTTCTACGTAAGTAAAATAGTCAACAATGCTAACAGAGCTCTCGGTTACTTTCGCCGTAACGTACGTCTTACCCCTCCGTCAGTCATATTACTAGCCTAAGGAACACTAATTAGCCCAAAACTAGAGTACGCATCCGCCATTTGGGACCCACCCCAAATTCACCTAATAAGTGTATAGAGCTAGTTCAAAACCGAGCAGTTAAGTTCGTCTACTCAGATTACTCATACAATACCAGTGTTACTACCCTTAAAAGAATAGCAGGTATACCAAACCTCGACCTACGCCGTAAGATTTCGAGGCTCTCCTTGTATCATAAAATGCATCACACGTTTCATTATAACACTCCCATTCAATCAGCCTATCGTACTTAAGCGCGCACAAGTCACCACGAGGCCGTTTACCCACCTCTATCGTGCGCCACAGCCCACCATCACTCCTTTTTTCGCTCAAGCAGTCAGGGACTGAAACTATCGTCCCCCAGGTGTCATCCATCATTACAACACGGATAAATTTTTAAAAGATGCCACATAATCGTTGTTTTATTAACGCTATATCGTTCGCCTACACCCTCATGAAACGCCCTCCGTTGGGGGCCTTTGAGCTATATTAAATAAACAAATAAATAAGCTCTCGATTGTGGCTGTATCGAGCTTCTCATCAGTAATGGATGAATGGCTCGAGCTATGCCGCATGCTTGTCCAAGAAATTTTCAGCGGTCTTTTGAAATCCTGCACGCGAACAGTATTCGCCGAGCCTCGATAGAGTGACTGCGCTGCAAGTCTTTCATGAATTCCGGCTGCGGAACGTCTCGCTTCCAGGGCGGCACGATGGGAGGTGAGTTTGGAGACTCTCCGAGGCTTCTTGGTTCGTGCACCTCGACGGTCACCACGACCTGGCGTTTGTCTTTGACACTCCGTCCTTGAACGCCAGGCCGTGCCCCGCTTTGAAACTGCCCTCTTCTCGCTCATCGTAGGCGACCTCCGCACCAGCCCTCCGACGATCCAGGTTGCGCAGGCGTTGTCCCCTGAACGTTCGCCGCAGCGAAGAGCGCGCAGGTCGGCTACCGGCTTAGCGGGAAACGTGCTGCTCAAGTGCACCTCCATCAGGTCGTCGCCTTCGCACGAAGAACCGTCGCCGTCTCGGACCGTGGACGAATGCGCGATCTTGCGACTCTTGGCAGACCGCTGACTGATGAAATGAGGCGTGTGCCGACGTGGCATCGACGAATCCCGCAGGCAAGAGCCACGATGTGGGCCGCGTGGCTGTCGCCGCTACTCCTGCGCCTTGCCTCTCTCATTCTCTTCCGCCAAGTACACCCTGTCGTGGTCGGCGTCCGGCAAAGTTATATCCTTGGGAACGCTGCAAGTTGTAGAAGACGAAGTCGAGGCGTCTGTGTTGCGCCAGCGCTTACGCTTGAGCTTCGTTCGACAGCTGCTGCGGCTTGAACTGTCTAGTTGGCCGTCTTTTCACACGCGTAGCGAGCAGCAAGGAGTAGCATTGCCACGGCGAACGTCTCGATGATCGCAATGGTAAACATGCCGTTTCCATTACTCGAAGGCAAGAGGCAGAGCTTCGCAGCTGTTAACACATATGGGTGTGAGCACTTGCTCAAGGAGTTTTTGCACAGCACGCTCGGGTTCCTGAAGCTGCACTCTTCGTTTGTGATGCACGCTTCGTTGACGTTCTTGGCTCGCACACAACGGTTGGCTCGCATCATGCACAATGGCTTCAAAACTCCGCCATTCTACTTCTTCAGCCTCTTCTTCTTTCTCTAGTTTTATCCTGAGTGCACGCCCCACTGGCGGTCGATTTGCCCCCTAACATCTCTCCACCGGCAGGGAGGAGGGGGTTACTGGGAGACTGGACCAATCGGTAGTTCGAAAACATATGCGAGGCTCTCCGAGCGTTTTTGGTGCACGAACATGGCCAAGGATGTCAAAGCTTATGTTGCGGCATGCCCAACTTGTCAGTTCAGCAAAGTGTCCAGCGCCGCTCCCGAAAGACCAGTGCAGAACTTTGAGCCACCTACCGCTCCGGAGTATCAGCGTTCCCGTCGTCCATTCTGCTGTCGATATGTAAGCCACTGGTCAAGAAAATGGTGAAACCACGTGTCCGGCCACCAGATCAGACAAGGAAGGTTGAGGTTATGCCGTACTTCCACAAGACGCCTCACAGGCTGAAACTAGTGCTCATGAGTTTGGCATGGTTGTGGTGTTTTATGATCCCCGGAATCTTTATGGCTTTTGTGTCCGCGTCTTAGGCGGTGGGCGCAAGTTTTCCTGCAAGACCAGTCACCGAACTGTATTTAGCCAGTGCAGCATCGGTGTCATCCCCATGTCGTGCAGTTTATGTCGATCATACTGGTTAGTGTTTCATTGAACATTTAAAAGAACATGCTTACGACGTACGGCAGGCCACAGAAAGTAATCTAGCCTTACATGTGAAAGAATGTAGTGACTGCGGGCGTTTGTTCCCCCCAGACCAGTATTCTAGGCTGACGGAAGTCAAGAATTGCGCGCGAACTGCTTGAGGCGTCAAAGAGAATGGCCAGATTTCCATTAGTGAACCTTCTTTGGATATCACAGAAAAATAGCGGCGATTTTTATAGGGGCTTGACTATCAGGTGGTTTAGTCCCCTGGTTATTGTTATGGCGCTTCGTTGCGCGAGATAAGCGCATATAAGCATTTGGATCACTTAATAAATTGTTGGTTAGTCTGGCGGCGGTGTCTGCTTGGGTGCCTTTCCTCTGTCCTTGTTCAGGTACGCTAGATTTTCCGTGCAAATACTTCTTTCTTTGCAGCACATTATCCCTACAAAAGAAAAGAAGAGCACCCGACGTTCCTTAGGTGTAATTGGTCTTCGCAAAATAATAGGAGCGTCACCATGAACGATATGCCTCTCTGGCAGTGTGTACTTACAGTTTCCCACAAAATAATGGCCCGCATAATTCGACATCTCCGTGCCTTTTCTTATTCGAAGATTGCTTTACAGTTACAAAACTCTGTTTATTCGCGCTTTCTGGTATTTGCTATTGAACAACTACTCTTGACTTGCCCTCTACAACCTCGCATTTGTTTACCTGCTTTGTTCCCATCTACACAGCCCTACCATGTAAAATTGTGAGCGTCCCGCCCTCCAGTCGGCCTGCTTTTGGTATGCGCTGACCTATGCGTCTTTATTTATTTATTTATTTATTTATTTATTTATTTATTTATTTATTTATTTATTTATTTATTTATTTATCAATAATGTGGGCTAGAGGCCGCTACAATGTAGTCACAAGGAGAGAGAGAAAACATGGCAGGGCTCCCGCACTTCGGAACACACCACGGTATGTAGCTACACTAAAAATAGGCGCAATTCAAGCCAGAAGAAGCATATACAGAAATAAACCTGTGCATTCATTTCTCCCGTAGCCACTTGACCAAACATATGTGATACGAGCAGAAACACTGTTTATTTGACAAATCGCTATTATGAAAGTATAAGGCGCTTATTTGCAGCGCAAGTAAAAAATTCAGTTAGATCAGTCTGAAGATACACTCCACTTATACTATTAATAGTTGATTTGACAGCGAACTGCATTCCGCTGTATTTTCGCGGGATCGAAATCCTGCCGCGGCGCCAGCATTTCGATGAAGGCGAAATGTTCAGGCCCGTGTACTGTGCGATGTGAGTGCACGTAAAAGAACCCCAGGTGGTCTGAATTTCCGGAGGCCTCCAATACGGCATCTGTCATAATCAGAACTGGTTTTGAGACGTTAATGCTCACAAAACAACAAAACAACAGAGAGCTCTCCGTTTGTGTCGCCGACGATGTTAGTCGAGGTAACGGCAAACAGAGCATGACGCTGCCATCGCCAGTCTCGTTGTTCGGCGCCGCCACGTTGTTTCGCGACCTTGGCGCGTCGGCCAGGTCGGTCACACGGTGCTCCAGATCAGAGCTCGAGTTGGAAGAGACGAAGGACAGTGATATTGATCCAGAGGGTGGAATGGAGCCTTAGTCCGAATCTAGGAAGACAAGCAGTGCCCTTGCAGTCTCTCGGGATGTATCGTCACTGTCGATTGATGTCGCCTTCATATTCGTGAACGAAACTAGGAACTTTCCGTATGGCATCACACAAGTGGATGCGATGTCGCTCGATGACTTGGCCACTACCGCCGTCATGACAGCAATGCCAGAGTCGGTCCTCGAGGCTGCTTTTGACCAACTCACCAGAAATCACCAGTGTTATACTTTCCCATATTTTTCAGAAATCACTCTCATCCGGCATCGTACCTCACGACTTGAAAGTGGGTAAGATCGTTCCGGTTCCATAGTCAGGTTCATCTATTTACCGGCACATTTCCCTGACCAGCATCTGTTAAAAAATAATGGAACATATAATTCATTCACAAATTGCTAATTTCCTCACCTCAGTTAAATTCATTACCCTAACCAACATGGATTCCAAAGGGGACCCTCATGCAATACTCAGCTTGCACTATTCATCCATGACTTCAGCGCTAGTGTACCCTTAATATACCAGATGACGCCCTTTTTATTGACACTGAGAAACCTTTGACAAAGTTCCCCAGAACCGCCTACTATAAAGCTCTCTCAATTACGCCTTAACCATCTTGTCTACAATTGCACTCAGGACTTTCTCCCCAACCGTCAGCAATTTGTAGAAGCTAATGTACGCCCTCACACCTTTCTAACGTTTTCTCCGGTGTGCCACAAGGTACAATTCTAGAGCCCGCCCCTCCCCTTTTTAATTTACATCAATGACTTACCTGATATTTCATCAATCCGCCTCTTTGCTGACGACTGTGTAATCTACCGACGTATTACTAATATTTCAGATACAATTACTCTCCCGCATGACCTGCTAAAACTCGACGAGTGGCATTGCAAATGGCTCATGGTTTTAAATACTGATAAAAGTACACTTGCTTCATTTCACAGACGCCAAAACCTACCCACCGCTAATTATAATATTAATGGTCGTGACGCCCCGCCCAGCACGCTAGCGATGCGGGAGAGTACGTGGGGGAATCGCATGACCATTTTCAGACACATCACACAACACTACAGATTGAACAGATGTAACGACGCTAACTCCTCATTGGTCCCTGTTGATTCCGGTGTCCCGCAGGGGTCTGTGCTTGGTCCCTTACTATTCCTAATCTATATTGATGACCTGCCTACTAACGTCTCCTCGAAAATATGCCTGTTTGCAGACGATTGCGTCTTGTATAGAAAAGAAACGGATGCCGCAGACATTTCGCTAATTCAGGAAGATCTTAATAACATAACTCAGTGGTGTCAAATATGGCGGATGGAATTAAAGATGAAAAAATGTAAAAGTATGAGGATTTCCCGTACTGAAGTGACCCCCCCCCCCTACTTATACACTTAATAACATTCCACTAGAATGCGTAACATCATACAAATACTTGGGTGTTCATATTACAAATAACCTATCATGGAAAACTCATATTGATCACATAGCCACCAAGGCCACTGGCACATTAGGATACTTTCGCCGGAAGATTTCTCAAGCACCATCATCATTAAAACTACTACTGTACACAACTTTCATTCGTCCGAAGCTTGAGTATGCATCATCAGTATGGGACACCGGATATGAGAACCACATAAATTACTAGAAAAAATACAAAATCGCTCAGTCCGTTTCATTCTAAACAATTACCAAAGAACTGCGAGTGTTACTAACATGAAAGACATCCTACACCTTCCACCGCTATCACACCGCAGAAAACTGTCTCGACTCTGTCTTTTCCATAAATCTACTACCACAACTCATATTTACATTCTATATTCATTCAGCCGCCGCCGTACATTTCATCTCGCATCGACGATCGCCAAAAAGTAAACATTCCACACAGCAACACCGTCGGTTTTTCACATTCATTTCTCCCCAAAGCGACCAGAGATTGGAACAATCTACCTGGATCACTCACAAGCATAACTAACACCAATAACTTCAAAATCGCACTTCAGAGTTTCATTTCAAGTTAACATCGCCCAGTGTTTATTTTACACCTTTGATTGTTGTGTATGCTTTTGCTATGTTTTTGTAATTTCGTCTTACGAATGTTTACTTTTTTGCACATTATGTTTTACCATTATATCTCTTTTCTTGCCTTTCTTCTTGCAACTGAAATTGTAAGTGTCATCGTGATATTTTATTTTGTTCTACATTATGTATCTGTAACCAAGCAGTTATTATCTGTTAACTTTTTTTGCCCCTCCCCTCTTCAATGTACGTATGTACCCTGAGGGTACTTGAAATAAAGTATCCACCACAACGCGCCAAACTAAACAAGAAACAGGCGGTTGCGTTGAGACAACTATACACACACACATATCCAAACTCGGTGATCCTTTCCCTCTGCTACCCAGACATTTATACGCCTGCCACGTGCAAAATGTGCAGAGCCAGAGCGACGCTGTAGCACATGTTGTGGGCATGCACAGGTAGAGCACAGCAGCATCCCGTTATAAGGAACGTGTTAGACATGGCAATCTGTGACCGCGGTACACGATGGGAGGCGTGCATGCTCAGCCACAATCTCAACGATCAACTCTGGGCCATCCGGCACGCCGAGGAAGCCGCCGCTGTCCAGGGGCTCGAGGCCGTCACCTAGGCTGGGGTGCATTTGGCCCTATCCCGGCCAAATCAACAGACCTACTCGTTAAATAAATTATCTCTCTCTCTCTATCCATGATAAGAATGCCCTGCACTGCACTCAAAGGTTTGATTTTGTAGTAAGCTTTCGATCACCTTGTTTAAGAAATTTATTTAAAGGAATAGCCATCAAACAAATTTCTTCAGTGCCACGGAAAGCTCTGATTAGGGCTAACGGTGCAGCACCTGGCTACAAAAGAAAAAAAGAAAAAAAAACAGTTGTACAGATCCGCCATGAAGACAGCTGCGACGCGTGAAGCTCCT